>CM053577.1:36621439-36697992 GCA_028646485.1 Cryptoprocta ferox
GCTATGAACATTGGGGTACATGTGCCCCTATGCATCAGCACTTCTGTATCCCTTAGGTAGATCCCCAGCAGTGCTGTTGCTGGGTCATACAGGAGTTCTACTGATAGTTTTTTGAAGAACCTCCACACTGTTTTCCAGAGCGGCTGTACCAGTTTACATTCCCACCAACAATGTAGGAGGGTGCCCGTTTCTCCACATCCTCGCCAGCATCTATAGTCTCTTGATTTGTTCATTTTAGCCACTCTGACTGGCGTGAGGTGGTATCTCAGTGTGGTTTTGATTTGTATTTCCCTGATGAAGAGTGACGCTGAGCATCGTTTCATGTGTTTGTTGGCCATCTGGATGTCCTCTTTGGAGAAGTGTCTCTTCATGTCTTCTGCCCATTTCTTCACTGGATTATTCGTTTAAATATTTATTTATTTTTGAGAGAGAGAGAGAGAGAGAGAGAGAGAGAGAGAGAGAGCTCAAGTGGGGGCAGGGCAGGGACAGCGGGAGACACAGAATCTGAGGCAGGCTCCAGGCTCTGAGCTATCAGTACAGAGCCCAGTACAGGACTTGAATGCATGAGCCATGCCAAAGTCATACATTTAACCAACTGAGCCACCCAGGCACCTGAGTGTTTTCATATTTGACAGGACTTAAAGCTTTGGTGGCTATGGTAGATTGTATTTTCCAAAAATTTTTGGAAACCCCTGTACAAACATCTATACATTATCGCATCTATGTGTTCTTTTACAATGTGGCAACACTCCTCCCAGCAAAAGGTGATATCTATATTTTCTCCCCTTAAATCTGCATGGGAGTTTATGACTGACAAGATCAATGTAATACAGCAGGAGTGACTTCTAAAGCTATGTCTCTAAAATCCAACCACCATGCTATAAAGAAATAAAGGCTATGTGGAGATTTAAAAAACTGTGGCTGTTACAACAGCCCCAGCTAGACTTCCAGCCAACATCAGCATCAACCACTAGACAGGCAAATGAACAAGTCTTCAGTACTTCTAACTTCCAGCCTTTGAGTCTTCTTGCTGAGACCCCAAACATTATGGAGCAGAGAAAAACTATCCCCTCTGTGCCCTGCCTAAATTCCTAATCTATAGAATCTGTGTGAAATGATAAATGATTATTTTGTTTTAACCACCAAGTTCTTGGGTAATGTATTATACAGCAATAGGTGATCAACATACATTTTGGTACCTGGAAGTAGGTGCTGCCACAACAAGAACCTAAAATGCAGGAGTGGCTTAGGGATTGCATGAAGAGCAAACACCGGATGAATTTTGAAAAACCTGCCTATGAAAATCTAAAGGGCTTTGAACAGACTCTGAACAGAAGTCTTATAAGAACCTTGTAGTCTTCTACAAGGTTGTTGGTAAAGGCAAAAAAGAAATAAGGGAAATACTATTGGAAAAAGAAAAGGGATGCTGGTTATGTTGCAGCAAAGGGTTTAGCAACATTGTTGACTATGATAAGGTGAAAATGTACAAATTGCACCTAACGAATTGGGTGGTAGGGTCAAGGAGATTTCTAGGGAGTACTGAAAGTGCCCCACAGGGGCTTCTGCTTATAGTAAAATGCAACGGAAGAGAGAAGCAAAAGACAGGACTGTTAAAAAGATAGGAATTGTGGTCTCTCCAGACTACAAACTATGCTAAAATTAAGAAGCTGCCTCTAAATAGACCAAATCCAAGGCCCAATTAGGAAACATGGTATGAAGATAAAACCAAAGTTGTGACTGTAAAATTCTTTATTGAGACCTCAGGAAGGGGTAAGGCAGTGCCTCAGAGAACTGTAGTCAGTATAAAGGTCCTCCAGGGGCTTCAGTGCCTCTGGATCCTTGATCCTGTCTTTGAAATAATTGGGTTTCTAAGGTGTCATTCTTCAGCAATTTCAGCAGAAGCCCACAGTGGAGCAGGGCTAATCCCGAAGGGTTTGTCTCTAGAGTGAACCCCGGTAATATTCAAGAAAGATTTACAAAGCTTTAAGAGAACTGTATGAGTATAAACACCACCAGATTGGACTAAAATGGGCAGGGGTAGTACAAAATGAAAAGAGCCTTCAGAACCTAAAATATAAAGCAGGCCAAGAAAACTATGGAAACACAAACTACTTTTTCTGGCAGATGGGAGAGAAGGATGACTCAAAGATTGGAACAAAGAGAGTAGACACAAGAGCTATAGAGAATCAATTCCAGGAACCAGCAGGATGAGAGCTTATCAGAGAAGTGCCAGCATGTGCCCCGCTGGATTTCAGAACTGTTATGAACTAGTGATTCCCATGTGCCTCCCATTTCCTCCTTGTTTTGAACGGAAAGCAGCTATCTTCTTCCCGTCTCACCATTACATGTTGGGTGGAGGTGGGGGACAGATTGCTTTTTCGTTAGTTCACAGGTCTTCAGGCTGGTAGGAATTAGAGGAGCTTTACTTCAGGAAGTCTATATAAAAAGCTTCATCTGTTCCTGGGCCTGATTTACATTATAAGATCCTGGTCCTCAAGCTGAAGCTGTAATGAGAAGAAACTTTTTGAGTTCTTAGGAGGGAGTAAGTATATTTTCTATTTCAGGGGAGATATCCATCATTGGGCAACAGAGAGCAGGCTATGAACCCCACCGATCCTTACCTCCTGGTGTTCACATCTTTGTATTGTGCCCTCCCACTCTGAATCAGAGCTGATCTGTGTGACTAAAAGAATATTTCAAGAGTAACTGTCTGTGATTTCCAAGGTTAAGTCACAACATGCATTGCAGCTTCAGCCTTCACCTCTTGGACTGATCCAGGGGAACATGGCCATAATATCTTCAAGACATGCAAGAAGTCCTGTGGAAACACCCTTATGAGGAGTAATGGAGAACTCCAGCCAACAGCTGCCACAGCTCACAAGTCATGTGAGAGAACCATGTTAGAAGTGGATCCTCCAGTGTCAGTCAAGCCTTTAGAATAACTTCTTTCTTAGCTGACAGATGACTTCAACCTCATGAGATACCATGGGCCAGAACTGCCCAGCCATGCTACTCCCAAATTCCTGACCCACAGAAACCATAAAAGACAAATAATGTTAAACCTTTTTAGCTTCTAGGTTTGGGGCCGACTTGTTATACACCATTTGATAACTAATACAGAGGACGCATGATTCCTTTATATAAAATACCATTATATACCGTTTTCTATACCAGTGTTATAGTGCATGAATTTATGGAGCAGTATTGTTATTTTGAAACATCACCTAATTATTTTTCCTTCCTCATTTTTTAACATTCCTTCCCTCCTGACTTCCCATCATTAAAATTAGTCCAAGAGTCCAAGGCTCATTGCATCAGGGGAGAAGAGGTCAGATATCATGCAGAATTAAAAATCATTCCTGACACTTCTTGGCTGGGTTTCAAACTAGGTTTAACTTAAGTCCATAACAAGTAAATGATCTGAAAGCAAGAATATTTGGTTTTTAAGAGGCATACTTTGTTACTAGAGAAATGCATTATTTGTTCCTGGAAGTCTCAAAACTGGGATTTACTTATTAAACACCAAGCTAGAACTAGAGGTTAGAGTTTTACTCTAAATGGTAGGAGGATATGGCACAATAGTTGTTCCTGCCAGATGGGCTCTGAGGAGGAAAGAGAGAGAGAAGGAATAAGATACAAATTGAAACATGTTATCACTTAACATCAAAGGTACTAAAGAGAGCCTGTGATGTTTGCTTTCAATCCTAGTTACAGCCCTTTTCAGGAAAAAGGTATACGCGATATTGGTGAGATAAAATCATTTACCCTTCTTATTTTTTAATTTTTCCATTATCTAACATCAGTCTATTACACAAAGAATTCTGAACAAAAATATAATTGCATATATTAGTGCCTATTTAAGAAGTGGCCAACAACTCTACAGAAAAGGTTATATATAGAGAGAAAGCAAATATAAACCATAACTTTCCATCAGTGATGCAGCATAATTGTGATAATTAGTCCTCAAAATTTTTTTTTCTTAAAATATTTGATTATGATCACATGGGCATACCCCAAGAATGAGGCCACTCTGCCCTATGTCAAGCTCACAGCTGCTAGGGCAGTAGGAGGCAAACACAAAAGATATTTGGAAAGGATATTCTTTATGTTTTCTGGATTTCAAATCCATCCTTGCTATGTATCCTTAGAAATGTGCAATGTTGACTCAGCATTTTTTATGTCATCACTAGCACTTAACCATACCCATTTGACAGATCTAAAAGGTCACTCCCTTAACCAAAGCATTCTTTAACCCAATAGGTGAGGAACACCAGCACCTTGAAGAGTTCTGTGGCAGCCATCTTCTCTATATTAAAGATGGTGTGCTGCATAGAGTTGGCGTCCCTGATCTCAGTAGGAATGATGGGTTCCCACTACTTGGCAGTAAGAAAGAATGAAATCATGCCATTTGCAGCAACGTGGATGAAAATGGAAGGTATTATGCAAAGTGAAATAAGTCAGTCAGAGAAAGACAGATACCATATGTTTTCACTCATATGTGGAACTTGAGAAACTTAACAGAAGACCATGGGGGGAAGGGAAAGGGAAAAATGGTTACAATCCGAGAGAGAGGGAGGCAAACCATAAGAGACTCTTAAATACAGAGAACAAATTGAGGGTTGATGGGGGGGTGGAGGGGAGGGGAAAATAGGTGATGGGCATTGAGAAGGGCACTTGTTGGGATGAGCACTGGGCATGTAAGAGATGAACCACAGGAGTCTGCCCCCAAAACCAAGAGCACACTGTACACACTGTATGTTAGCCAGTTTGACAATAAATTACATTTAAAAAATTTTTTAAAGACCATAAAATGAAAAAAATTAAATAATAAAAATAAAAATTTAAACATTATAAATAAATAAATAAATAAACAAACAAACAAACAAATAAATAAAGAATGATGGGGTCCCAACATGAAAGAGACCAGGGATGGAGCTTTAATATCAGAGATGAGGTGGAAAGAATTCCCATAATAAATCAATGTATTACAATGGGAATGAAGGTGCTGCTTGCCATACATAGATGAAAAAATTCCAGGTCTGCTGGGAAGAAATCTAACTTAAATTGCCCAATTGGAGATTCATGGCTTTTCCTCACTCCCAGATGTAGGACAGTTGACAGACCTATAGTACCCTGACAGAAATATAAGCTAAGTCAATTTGAGAAAGGGCCTTGCAGTGTGACTACAGGTATATATACCATAAGTTTTCTATAAAGCCTTCCCCACAGCCACCTGTGGCCATTTACCAGGATGACTTTGCACAGCCTTCAAAAGAGTATTCTTTTGACTGGTGAATGAGATTACACAAGTGCTTTTTTTCATGATTTGCGGTTTTTCAGTAGTAATTTCATTCTTTTACCATTGGCATTGTAAACAATTCCACAACTTATTGTTAATTTTTTATTTTTAAAGCCATTTTATCCCATGATAGTGTTCTCATTATGAAACAGGCTATATTATTTACGGTCTGGAAACTCACATTTGGTCTAGTCTTATATATTTTTCAGGACATGCTCACTAATGTTTATATGTTATTTTGGTCACATTTAAAAAAATTAATGTATTGCCATAACAAGTACAGATGGAAACAGTTTTATCATTAATGTTAATATAAAAATATAACTTTTATATTGCAGATCTGAAACTGCACAGTCCCTTGTTTCCCTCATTAGAAAAAAAATATTTTTGTAAGATAATATCTGATAGTACAAATATTCTGAGGAACTCAACTATCATATGATAAATAATATACTAAAAAATCTACCATATATTATATCAGATAAATTGGCAGCTATATTCTGTATAACCAGGAATATATGTATCTATAGAATATAGCATTTTATACCAATTTTAAATTTTTTTCATTTACGCGAAGATATTGAACTTATAATTTCTATTAGAGGTAGTTGATATGTAAACTTACTTTCATTCTCATTTGGTCTCTGTGCTGAGTTGATCCCAGCTCTGACAATCACACACATAAATTACAATAGTACAGTCCTTGGGATCTTAGAACACAGAAAAAAATTAATTAATGTTAGTTTCTTTCTCTTTTCTCTATGAACTTCATAAATACATGTTTGAAAGTACATAAAGAAACTTAAGAGTTAGTATTATGATACTTTCAGTAGTCTGAAAAAGTTCAATAAAGTCTTCTAAAATCCTAAAGAGAGGCTTCTGAAATTGTCTTCAGTCATTTATGTATCACTAAACGTTCCTTTCTTTAAAAAGAAAAAAAGTTTATTTATTTTGAGAGAGAGAGAACATGAACAGGGGAGGGGCAGAGGGAGAGGGAGAGAGAGAATCTCAAGCAGGCTCTGTGCTGTCAGCACACATAGTCCAGTGTGGGGCTCAAACCCACGAACTCTGAGATCATGACCTGAGCCAAAATCAAGAGTTGGATGCCTAACCAACTGAGCCATCAAGGTGCCCCTAGATGGTTCCTTCCTTAAAAATATTTTCTCTATCTGCCCACAGTTACTTGTATGGCTTCTATTCACTATTTGGGTTTGTCATTTCTTTTCCTCTGTAAAGAGGGAAATCATCTTAGGTATTAAGCATTGTGCCTATTTTAACCACAGTCACACCAGACAAGTGACTGAAGCCATCTTGAGAGGAATCCTCCCAGTCCCAGATGTCTGACCTCTGCCATCTGAGTTGCCCCCAGCTGTTTGAGTCATTCTTGTTGAGGTCCCAAACATATGGAGCAGAGCAGAGCTCTTCTTTCTGTGCCTTTTTGAATTCTTGATCCTCAGGATCAGTGAACAGTTTGTGGAAGTTTGTTACACATCAGTCACCAGCCAGAAGAAACTTCATTAGTCATGTACATGTTCATCATGCATTTAATATTTATCAAGGGTTTAATGAGGCCAGGCATGGTACTAGCTTTATTTCAGGTTGGATGAATTTCTCTGATTCCTTCTGAAGATGAGGTTTTGCTGAAAGTTGGGTTGTGGATGCACAGGGCAAGATGTTAGCTACATTAGGAGCTGGGCATTTCAAATAAGCGCAAAGGCAGTGCAAAGGACAGAAGAAGAAAATGAGAACAAGACTGGATAGAGGGGGGAAAATGACCTCAGATTTTTTTCCTTAACCCAATCTGACTGCACAAATTTGCATCTGGCCCCAAAAGTCAACATGAAATGGCAGAGGTACCTTGACTTTATCCAAGGAGTCATTTAGTTATTAAGGACAATCAAGCTTCATTCAGTAGTCATTTTTGGATAGGAAAAATAGATGCTTTATCAACTTAATGCATTTGTCATAATGGCTAAGGACTGGATGTTAAGTTTAATGTAGCAAAGCCGTATGATATGAAAGTTAAAAATACTGATATTTCACTGTTTTTTTAGAAATATCTGTGAATGGTCAGATATAGTCAAAGATGCCTCAAACATGTGCAGTATAGAGACATATTATTTCCCAACAGTTTTAGAATCCTCTGTAGGGAATCACTATGAAAGGCATTTCTGAAAAAATGGACTAAACAAAGGGATAATGGAAAAGCCTTAAAACTGTAAAAATAAGGCTCCAGACACATGTATTGTTTCTGACCTCATCCAAAACAAAAAAGATGTAGGTTAGTACCTTTTCTTGGAAAATCTTTATGTGACCATTCAATGCTCTTTATATATCATGAGTCTTTTATTTTTCAGTTAAAGCTATTAGATATAAGCACTCTCTAATTTTTATCTAAGTGGTCATTAAATAACCATGTTCTTTAAATGGTAGATACTTAACTTTTACACACTCTCTCCCTTCCCTTGCTCATCACAACTTCTAGAAAATAGTTGTATGCTTGTGTCTTCTATCCCCACTCTCTTTCTCTCCTCATTGTGGAAGGGGGTTCCTTTGCACTTTTACCTCTGTCCCTATACTCTACGGAAATTGTACTCAGCAGGTCTCCTCCCAATTGCCGAATCCAGTGACCTTTTAGTCCTTATCTGATTTAGCATTTAACTCTGTTGCCTTTCATCTTATTATATAATGATATGTACATATCATTTTACATATAATTTTTATTCAATGACAAAATACTATGTACTCGTTGCAAAAAAATAATTGGAAACTACACTGAAGAGTAGAATCAAGCCCCCTCCTCACTATCCCTCTTGTTGGGAGAATCAATGTCCACAGCTGAGGTTCATCAGAACAGACATTTTTCTGTGTACATTTAGTATATAATTTCAAATTTCAAATCCAAACTGAAAGATAGGGTTTGAGATGAAAAATAAACTATCCTTTACTATCAATCCTCACTTTTGATAACCACTTATAAAAATGTGTATTTCTTTTGGCGGTTATATCCATTATGTTTATATTCATTCATTTATTTATCAGCTTACACTGTATCTAACTACTACCCCCATTGTGAAGAATGAGGAATTTTGCTGACTTATACTGTTTTCTCACTTCCCTATTCCCACACATGCCACACTTCAAACTCTAAAAGGCATGTTTTTGTGTATTAAGCTTTTCTATTTGCTAATCTGTCTTCAAATAAAATACAACCTCTTATTTCTTGACTCATTCATTTTAGGCATATGTCATACTATATTATACTCTATTTTATGTCACTTATAATCTCCTCTAATAACTAAAAATAATTATTTCCTTTGCTATAGGTATTTTAAAAACTGACATTTGCAATAATTATTTAAATGTAGCTCCCTGCAGAATCAAGTGGTGTGATTAGACAAGTGGACAGGCATCACCTGCCTAATGGTGCAGCTGGAAGGAACACATAGCTAACAAACAGGGAAAGGGAGAGCACATTGCTTTAATTTGTTTACTTTTATTTTTTTAATGTTTACTTACTTTTGAAAGAGAGACAGAGTGCGAGAGGAGGAAGGACAGAGAGAGAGGGAGACACAGAATCCTAAGCAGGCTCCAGGCTCCAAGCTGTCAGCACACAGCCTGATGCGGGGCTCGAACTCATGAACCGTGAGATCATGCCCTGAGCCAAAGTTGGATGCTTAACCAACTGAGCCAACAGATGCCCCTGTTTATTTTTATGATGCAATATTTTCTCCTTCTCATTAAGGTCACTTAGCTTCTCAATCACATGTTTTATTACAGGAAATTCTTTCCTCTCTCGGAAACATTCTTCCTGGAGCTGTCTTATTCCCTGTTCTAATTTGCACTCTGAACCTGCTACATAACCATCATCCTGGAATTATTTTTCTTTTTAAAAAATATTCTGCTATTTATTTAAGTATTTTATTATACTTTCTTCTAAAAAAATATGTAGCAAAACATCTTCCAGTCCTCTCAGGAGAGCAACCTAGCATTTAAAATTTTCTTCCCTTGGATTGACTTGAAGAAGACATCTCATTTACAAGAAAATCTCAGGGGATAAAAGTCTTACAAGTAGTGTTTAAGTAAATTTCTTTTCATGTAGAAATTGCAGTGAAAATTGGTAATCTCAAATAACAGGCAATACTGAGTAGATGCAATTTTAGTATTTGCAAAGGATTAATAATTTACAAAGACTGACATTTTACTTATTACTAGTGTTTGTAATAACAAGATTTTCAGTTCCTTGAACAAATATTTATCCACAATTCAGTATGTTCTCAGCATTGTTTCGTACTCAGGGGATACAGCAGTTCCTCATGAAGAGTTTATTCTAGTTGTTGAGGCTGAGGCAAAAGATAAGAAACATGTAAACATTAAATATAGAATGAAAAGTCAATCTTTGATGATGCTGGAAAGGTGCAATGAGGAAGATGGGCACACCTTGGGTGGAAGGGTTTTCTGAAAAGATGACATTGTTTTTGTTTTTACCTTTTATAGTTTCTTCTCTTCATTTTATTTTTAAAAATTGTTTTATTTCAAAATAATCAAAGTTATGGAAAAGTTGAAGATATAATACAAAACATTTTTATTCTGAACCATTTGAGAATAAGTTGCTGGCTTGTTCCATCATTTCTGAATATTGTCATATATATTTCCAAAAGACAGGGATATTCTACTACATAAACATGACACACAGATTAAGTATTTTGTTTCGTGGCTCACTTTTTCCCTTTCTTGAGTTCCTATGTTGTTTTGTTGGATGAATAGGAAGCAAGTTTTTCAAAGAGAATTGTCTCTGACTGGTAAAATTTTCTAAGTCTTATGTCCCTAAAAATGTCCTTAGTCTACCTGAACTCATGATTGGTAGTCTGGCTGGGGATTTAATTCTAGGTTCCCAATCATATTTTTTTCTGACCTCAGCCTTCAAGCATACAATGAGAAGGTGGACTCCCATTTATCAGAGGCAATAAGTAGAAGATCTTGAGATCCTCTCTACTTTTTACAAATCTCTGTCTAGATGAGGTCTTTCTTCTTTGTTCATGTGCTTCTCTATTTATCTATGTGCCCTTTGAAGCTGAGAATATATGCATTTATGTCTAAAAAATAAATTATCTTCTGTTATTTCTCTGGTAATTTCTTTAGGATATTTTGCCCCCTTTCTGGAAGTTTTTGAAGGATCATAACTTGCCCAGATGGATCCTCTAAGACTTTAAAATTTTCTTCTACATGTTCCTATTTTTCTTGCAGCCTGATTTCTGGGAGATTTCCTCGGGTTTATTTTCCAGGACTTCATTTTATTTTTTCTCAATTTCATACATTGTGTTTTTCAATATATTCCCAATAAGTCTTTATTGTTCCTTAGTTTCTATGAAGATATATACAAAATTATATTCTGTGTTCAGAATAACCTGATTTTTTTCAGGGTTGATTCATTGGTTCATGTTGACACGGTGTGTGTGGGGGGGGATATGATTTTTTTCTTTTAATATGATATTTGTCTATTTAAAATCATGAACTGAAGGCTAGTTCACTTGGGATATTCTCTGGCTCGGATTCCGTCAGCCAGCATGTAATCTTGTTTCTCACCAGGAACACTTTCAATTGAGCTCTCTTCAATGAGAGGTGTGGACTGTGAGCTCTGAGCCCACAGAAAACTTTCCTTTAAACTGCATGAGTAGAGAGCAGAGAGCTTATTCTGGGAATCCCAACCTTTTTTTTTTTTTTTTTGGCAAGAAGAGGTGGTAACTTGCACAGCTGTTCAGACAACAAGCACCGACCCTGATCTCTAACTTCTGCCCATTTGTGAAACTGGAACTTTTATCTCCAGGTTGGGAGCATTTCAGGGGCACCGCCATTACAGAGCATGATTTCTATCTCCATGACAGCCTCTATGCGTGTACAACTGGGACGTGCCCCTGCTCCTGTATTTCTTAATATATACTGTATTTTCCATCCTTTCCTAAATACATCAAGATTAAGAGCTTGCATTTGAGAACTGCTATAAATATATTATCCATGGTACTTTCAGATTTTATTTCAATGAGATTTGTAAGAGAAGTGATATGTACAGTCTGTCACTCTGAACCAGAAACCCCAGTTTTTCAACCTCAAAGCTTTCTCCCTGAGCCTACTCTCCGCCACTTCTTTGACATTTATTTGTCCCGTTAGTGCTTACTTCTTTCCTTGTACCTTCCCCAAATGTTGATGTTCCATCACTGTCTACCTCCTCTTCTCCTACTTATTTTCTCTGAATGATTTTCACTCATTCCCATGGATTCAACTTTCACTTTAAACTAGTGAACCCATTATACAGGACTAGCTCTCATCTCTCTTCTGGGCTCCAGATTTGTATTCTCTACTCACTATTGTCATTTTACATGATATTTAATTTTCCATCCAATGTCAAGAAACAGTAGATACTCAATAATTTAATTAATTAATTAATTAATGCATAAATGATCTAGAACAGGTTCTAAGGTAATCTTTCTACTATATCAATACAATTTCCTAATTATTTTTCACAAATAACTGTGAAGAATTAATGAATATTAATGAATGATTAATAAATGAATGATTTGCTCACCTTAGTGTGACCTCAACCCTGGGCCTCCTCACCAAAATTTTTATCTAACTTATTGGCTATAACTCAATGTATTCAAATTTCACTTATCTCTCCCTACAAAAAAAATGGAGACCAAAAAAACTTGAGAAGAAACAAGAACCACAGCAGTTTCCAGTTTCCAATGACAACATAGCAATATATTTCTATTTCTAATTTCAGTTACTGTAATCAAACTTCTGTTTTATCAAGTTTTTGAAGCTAAAACACTCAAAGCAGAAGTTTTCACTTACCTAATTGGCTACCAATGCAAGTGTAGATTCAATCCGTCTCTAAGTGAATATGTGTATCTCTGCCAGTCTGCCCTTTGTTTCGGCTTTAAATTACCGTTTTAAAGACTGGTTTCCCACTCTTCTAGTCTGAGCATTTCAACTATAACTTTTGATACTGGACATAGATTCTATCCAATTCTGCCAGAATGAGGAAAGGTTTCAAATTAGCCAGGTTTCCTACCACTATGGGTTCTTTAGATACTTAAAAACAAAAGAAAACAAAACAAGTCTCTCTGTCCACACAGTACAATTATCTGACACCTAATAAAGTGGTGTGATGTGGACAATAATATCTTTTGTTCCAATTCTAATCATTAACTGGTCCAGCCAATCTTCCTTCACATTCAAGGGTTCCAAGAATGGTTACTCACATAATCTTCCAAAGAAACCATAAAACCTTTTTTAAATTTATGAAACTGTAGGCAAATGAGATTTTCACAGATTTGGAATCATAGGTCAACTTTTCTCTGGATGTTCCAAATGAAAACACTTTATATGAATAATAATACTAATAACAATAATAAAAGCTAACATGTATTAACTGTTAGACAATACTCTAAATTCATTACATAGAATATTTCATTTAACTTTTGCAAAAACTTTTTGGGTAGATGTTATTATTACCTCATAAAGAATTAAGGCTTAGAAAAGTTAAATGTTTTGGCCAAGTCATTTCTCCAGTTCATAAGTGGTAGAGCTGGGACTTGAACCCAGGCAATCTGATATCAGAGCACATATTTTTAACCAGTAAGCAAGGTTATAAAACAGATTTCATCTTTTATGTCAACTTTTATTGATAGTGACAATATGGAGCAGGATGTTGAAAAATTTCAGTCACTAGACCCAGTAAGAAAGAGTACCAACACTGACCAATGATATCAACCATAAGCACATTAAAGTTGAGGATCATATTTATTATAGATACTTCCTCTCTTAAGGAAAGTGAAAGAAACAGGGAGGGGGGGAGGGGGAGAGAGAGAGAGAGAGAGACATACAGACAGACAGACAGACAATTTGCCTGTGTATCTATAAACAACTCTCAGAAAAAGCATAGTTTAGGTTAGACAAATGCACAGAATGTGCCAAACCCTGACAGCAATTTTGCTTTCTCTATGGTAGGTTTGTAACAAAAAACTAGTGATTTGAATATTTGCTCTACTTTATTTTCCTTCCCCCATACACTGATGGAGTATTTTTTAAAGATGAAGGAAGTAATATGAACAAGAAAAAGAGAGGCAAGATACTTAGAAAACCATCACTTGGATGATTGAGTGAACTGTGTTCACTTTTTCTCCTGGTATTTCTTGCTTTTCTTTCCCCTAATTTGAACAGACTATCTTCCCTGCATTACTTGACTTAAGGTTTGATTTAAGGCAAGTTTTTCCAAGTTTCTGCTAAAGAGAATTTAAAAATGAAGGTTACCTAATTTCTATCCAGACTACAAAAATTTTTCCAGCAGGGGAGGTGGAGAAAGATGGGAAGGGAGGTGTAATGAGAGCCAAAATATCCCTGGATCCCAGAGAAAGAGAGTCTTATGCTTTGCTTTCCAGAGAAGGGCCAAAGGGAGACAGACCTGGGATATTTTTATGGAGCACCAAACAAAAGGTACTTGGTTCCAGGAACCAAAAACTGTCTATGCTTCTTCTAAGAGTCATTATGGATACATCAATCAATAATCACTCTCTCTCTCCCTTTCTCTCTCCTCCCACCCACCCCCTCAAATTTCTCTTGGTAGAGAAGTACCCAGGAAAAGAAAGGCTCTATGACACCTCCAGGTTAAGAGACCATGAACAGCCTCACACATATGCCAGTGTCTCAGCATGGCAGAGAGAAATAGGGAGATTCCCCGTTTCTAGGAGTGACAGAGAAGCAGGAAAAAGAGCCCTCAAAGCCATAGCAGGTATGCCTAGGGAACCAAGGACATCTCACAGCAAACCATGTGGAGGGATACCACAAGGTCAATTAGAAGAGTACATATCTCACTTGTTCTCTCCATGGAAATATAACAGAGAGACCATATGGATCCCCTTCCCCAATGTCTTGGCACTGCATATCCTCTACAAAATTCTTAGATATATACCCTAAAAAATGTGAAGGTAGAGAAATCCCAAATTAATAGAAATAATTATTATTTCTACTCCACTATAACAGAAAGAGAACTCAAAATAGATAGCTGGATTATATAAAAATTTAAAAGTTACATTCTTTACACTCAATTTGGTAGATGAAGACTCATTCCCCACTCCAAAAAAAGGGAGGGGCACCTGGCTGGCTTAGTCGGTTAAGCATCAGACTTCAGCTCAGATCATGATCTCATGGCTTGTGAGTTCGAGCCCTGCATTGGGCTCTGCGCTGACAGCTCAGAGCCTAGAGCCTGCTTCAGATTCTGTGTCTCCTCCCTCTTTGCCCCTTTCCTGCTTGCACTCTCTCTCTCTCTCTCTCTCAAAACTAAAAATCAAAAGATTCACCCCCACTACACCCATCTATACAATCTAAGAAATGATTAGGAAGAGGGTGTTAATAGTAGTAATCTATGGCAAGATAATTTCTTACCTCATAGATGCAAAGAAGAAAATGTAAAATCAAATTTGAATATTAATCAAGTGATATAAGAAGGTAACACTAAATCACAGACTTTGAAATCATATTCATGATGAAGAAGCAGAATCACTATCATTCAAGAACATTACCAGCAAGTGAAAATTTTCAATGAGAAATCATCATAGAAGAGCCTTCAGGTTGTTTAATCTTGCCTTTGTGTTCTACGTGCTATATCATATACCATGTCAAATACTTAAGAGCTAATGCAAACATTTTCCAAACCTAACCTAACATGAGTGAAAGTTTATTTCCTGTATAACTGGTTAAGTCCATTTAGAGGAATCCTAACTCAGGTCACAAGTGTCTACTGAAGGAATCAAAGTAATAAATTATTGAATAAGACCCCTGTGACATGTGCAAATAAACATGCTCCGGGTGCCAACATGCTCACATAGAGTAACTTAACAAGCTCTGTCTACAGTGCCAAGGCAGAGAGAAGAGGGACTCAGCTGTCAAACATATTTGCAACCAACCAAATTCATGCAAATGATTCCAAATAATCAGGCCAGAAAAAACAACCATCCTTGCCTAGTTGGAAGGGATTGGTTAGAGCTGGTAAAACTGTTAAATACTATTTGGTTGCCAGAAAAAGACCAGAAAAAAAGTGAATTTGTTAAGCTTTGAAAGCAGAGACTCTTTTTTTTTTAAACATCTGTTAGGCCCAGAGAGTACAATTAATGAAATGAAACTACTGAATGGGAAAAGTTATTTGCAAATGACATATCTGATAAGGGGTTAACATTCAGAATATATAAAGAACTTTTACAACTCAAACCAAAAAACAAAACAAACAAACAAAAAAAACCCAAACCAAACTAAACCAACCAACCAACCAAACAAACAAACAAAAAATGACCTGGTTAAAAAATGTGCAGAAGACCTGAATAGATACTTTTCCAAGGAAGACATATAGGTGGCCAAGAGATACATGGAAAGATGCTCAACATCACTAATCATCAGGGAGATACAAATCAAAACCACAGTGAGATATCAATCTTACACCTATCAGAATGGATAGAACCAAAAGACATGAAATAACAAGTGCTGGCGAGGATGTGGAGAAAAGTGGCCCCTGGTTCATTGTTGGCGGAAATGTAAGTTGGTGCAGGCACTCTGGAAAACAGTATTGAGGGGGTCCTCAGAAAATTAAAAATAGAAATACCATATGATCCAGTAATTCCACTACTGGGTATTTACCCAAGGAAAGTGAAAGCACTAATTTGAAAAGATATATGCACCCCTGTTTACCACAGCATTATTTATAATAGCCAAGACATGGAAGCAACACAAGTATCCATCAATAGATGAATGGATAAAGAAGATGTATATCTCTTTATCTCTACCTATCTATCTATCTATCTAGATATATACAGATATATACAATGGAATATTACTCAGCCATGAAAGATATGAGATCTTGTCATTTGTGACAGCATGGACAGACCTAGAGGGTATTTCGCTAAATGAAATAAGTCAGAGAGAGAAAGACAAACACATGACTTCACTTATATGTGTAATCTAAAAAAAACAACTCAAATGAATAAACAGGCAGATAAAAAGCAGAATCAGACCTTATAAATACAGAGAACAAACTGATGGTTGCCTGGCAATGGGGGTTAGGCAAAAATGGGTGAAGAGGAGTGGGAGATATAGGCTTCCACTTGTGGAATGAGTAAGTCACAGGGATATAAGGTACAGCATAGGGAATACAGTCAATGGTACTTTAATAGCTCTGTATGGGGACTGATTGGAGCTACACTTGTGAGCACAGCATAACATATAGACGAGTTGATTCACTATGTTGTTCACTATGAAATTAATGTGACATTGTGTGTCAACTGTATTCCAATTAAAACAAAATTTCTTTCTATGTATATCGTTGCCATAACCTGGCCTTCTTGTACTCTCTGGGTCTAACAGAAAAAAAAAGTCATGTGAAAAGCTACTGATTTGATTTTAAAAACATATATTCTTTTTTAAAAAATTAAATATTGATATTCACCAAATATTACATTATTTATATTAATATATATGTAACACATCCCAGTTATTAAGTAGAACAGATGAACTGTCAATACTTTTGAAAAAAAGAAAACAACAACAGATGACACAGGCTGTCCTTGCCAATCTAGTACCTGCTTGATTCCCTTCCAGAAGTACTTGCTCTTATCTCCTGATCTCTGTCTCTGGAGTCTATTCTCAGTCAAGAGACAATCATCTTACTCAATAAAACAAATTCTAGTAATCTTAACTGCTGATTTGTATTAAACTTTAAAATCATATTTATTATGTGCTTCTAGCTATAGGAGTTATTCATATAAATTATTAAATTAAATAAATATGAAAATAGTAAATAAAATTCCACCTTGCATTGGAAATTTTGTAAACATTTTGCTGTTTATTTTTCCAGGTAGATAAAGATCTAGTGTTTCACATTCTATTTTGAAATTTCTGTAACCTGTTTGTGGAACTCCTAACTAGGGCACCCCATAGTCAATGTTTTAGGCTAAGGACTCTAACAGGGAAAGTCAATAGATGAGAGATTGGAAAAACATACACCACTTGGTTGTCCTCAAATTAGATGAGCTATCTCCCCATTAGCAATGTAGATGTGGCTATATCTGAAAGAGGTACACTGAAAAATAAGATGGTGGTGCTAAATTCAGAAACGTTAACATCTTTAGAGTAAACTAAATACACCTGTGATAAGAATTAAAGGCAAAATGACAATGAAGGGAAAGTAATTTCATTTATTTATTTTTTAAATGATCATTTATTTTTGAGAGAGTGCTAGTGGAGAGGGGCAGAGAGAAGGGGGAACAGAGGACCTGAAGCAGGCTTTGTGCTGACAATAGAGAAGCCGATATGGGGGCTCAAACTCACAAAACTGTGAGATCATGACCTGAACTGAAGTCAGACACTCAACTGACTGAGCTACCCAGGCGCCCCAAAGTAATTTTAATATCTACTTTGTCCTACAATATTTCTACCTCTATAATACTGCATGCAACACTTTATTATCATCCCTATGACTTAGTCTACATCATGACTTTTGTGGTCTGTAGGCACTTTTTCCTTTGTGGTCCTCTTCTACTATAAGAAAATATAAAAATTATACATCATGACTGCATTGGAATAAAGACAAATATAATCCAGGGTGGATTCCATTATTAACATTCATCATTATATTCATTTTTTTCTTATTTTAAAACAAATTAAAATTAAAATTACTTTTAGGTCCCTAAAAGTATAATGGGCATTAGGCACTGTGACTACCAGCTAACATTAAGTCAGTCCCATCAATGACAGATAGTGTTAGTTAAACCCCAATAGTTATTCACCCCTTCTGGAATAACAAAACCCCAATTTTTAGCCAGGAACGATGGACATCTAAAATAAGGCTCCCTTGCAGCTATATGTAGCCAATGTGAATGTGAATAAAAGCAATGGGAATAACTTCCAGGTGGTGTTCCCTTTTCCTACAGGAAAATCCTAGTTTGGATTCAGTGTGGTAGGAATGAATCATACAGATCATGTAAATGGGGACAATAGTCTAGAGATACTAGAACAATAAAGTAGTAAGAACCTGGGTTTCTGACATCTCATGGAGCTCTGATGACTTCCCAGAATACAGTCACAATACAAGCCCAGGCTTTGTATGAATGAGAAATAAATTACTATTTAGTTTAAGTCCCTATTTTTTGGGTCTGGGTTACCTATATCCCAAATAACAGAATCAACTTTCACAGTAAGAAAACTGAAGCACAGATTGGATTTTTTCAATGTGGTTTAGTAGAAACTAAAACAAGACAAAGGTCAACCCTGATCTACCCATATTTAAAACCCTATGCTCTGTTCAGTGCCTTCCCACATTGTCTTCTCCCTTCAGAGAAACAAAAACATGAAGAACAAAGCAATTATGAGAGAAAGAAGAGCATAAACTTTATGAAGCAATAAATGTCATCAAAAGAGAATCCAAACAAAAAACAAATGGAAAGAAAAAAATGAAACAGATTCAATGTGGATTTTTGCCAGCACCACATGACTTGACATTCTGAATTATGACTACTTACAGGAAGTATTAGAAACTTTCCAAGAAAGGGGGTAGTTCACATAAATGATGGATCCTACATTTTGCTTATTTGTTAACTTTGTAAGTTTATATATTATTTTTTTGGCTCTGATAATTTCTTTTTTTAAATTTTTTTAATGTTTATTTAATTTTGAGAGAGAGAGAATGCGAGCTGGGGAGGGGCAGAGACAGGGGAGACACAGAATCTAAAGCAGGCTCCAGGTTTTGAGCTGTCAGCACAGAGCCCAATGCGGGGCTCGAACCCACAAACCATGAGACCATGACCTGAGCCAAAATCCGATGCCTAACCAACTTATCCAGGTGCCCCTCTGATAATTTCTGATTTCCACTAACACAAAGCATCATACGGAGGTGAGAGTCCACAAAACATATCTGGTAAAAGTATAATAGTGAGAAACATTTCCAAATACAGATCCAATTGTTTCCTTCTAACCCTTGGGATATAGGTTCATCCCTCCTGAGCAGTTTCCTGCCTTACCAGTTTGTGTCTCAGGGTGAACAAGGACCCCTGCCCAGTTACTTCTGTCCTTTAAATACACTAAACAGTCTGTTACTGAATAAATTGCATTTTTAAAAGATTAAGATATTTTATATACACACTTGAATCTCAGATCTTTTCTTTTAAAGTAGCCATATTTCTAAAAAGACATATTTTATTTAAAAGGGAGTCTTTTAATGAATATGGGTTATTTTTTCTATTCCTTATTCATTAGAGTAAACAAAATGAAAGGGCACAGATGTCACTTGCTCCCTAGGAATCTCTTAGTTTTTTAGGAGACTACAGGACATCTTAGAAGTCTTTGAAAAGAATCAAGCTTCTCCCTTACAAATACATTCATGGCATATTCAGCATCCAGGTATATTTACTATATCCTCCAATAATAAATGTTTTAAAACATCCAACTTTTAAACAACCATTTTGGATATAGCAATAGGAGTATCACCAGAAAATTTACCTTGCAATTACGTACTTTTTAAATTTTTATTTAAATCCAAGTTAGTTAACATATAGTATAGTAATGATTTCAGGAATAGAATTTAGTGATTCATCACTTACATATAACACCCAGTGCTCATCTGAACAAGTCCCCTCCTTAATGCCCGTCACCCATTTAGCCCATCCCTCACCCAACCTCCCACAAACAACCCTCAGTTTGTTCTCTGTATTTAAGCTTCTCTTATGGTTTGTCTCCCTCTGTTTTTTATCTTATTTTTCCTTCCCTTCCCCTATGTTCATCTGTTTTGTTTCTTAAAGTCCACATGAGTGAAGGCATTTGATAATTATCTTTCTCTGACTGATTTATTTTGCTTAGCATAATACACTCTAGTTCCATCCATGCTGTTGCAAATGGCAAGATTTCATTCTTTTTGATTGCTAATATTCCATTATATATATATATATATATATATATATATATATACACCACATCTTCTTTATCCATTCATCAGTCAATGGATATTTAGACTCTTTCCATAACTTGGCTATTGTTGATAGTGCTGCTATAAACATTGGGGTGCATGTGCCCCTCGAATCAGCATTTTTCAATTATATGGGAAAATACCTAGTAGTGCTTTGTCATAGGATAGTTCTATTTTTGATTTTTTAAGGAACCTCCATACTGTTTTCCAGAGTGGCTGCACTGGTTTGCATTCCCACCAGCAGTAGGAAAGAGTTCCCCTTTCTCCGAATCCTCACTAACATCTGTTGTTTCCTGAGTTGTTAATTTTAGCCATTCTGACAGATGTGAGGTGATATCTCATTATGGTTTTGATTTGTATTTCCCTGATGATGAGTGATGTTGAGCATTTTTTCATGTGTCTATTGGCCGTCTAGATGTCTTCTTTCAAAAAGTGTCTTTTCATGTCTTTTGCCCATTTCTTCACTGGATTATTTGTATTTCAGGTGTTGAGTTTTATAAGTTCTTTATAAATTTTGGATACTAACCCTTTATCCCATATGTCATTTGCAAATATCTTCTCCCATTCCGTCGATTGCCTTTTAGTTTTGTTGATTGTTTCTGTCCCTGTGCAAACACTTTTTATCTTAATGAAGTCCCAATAGTTCATTTTTGCTTTTGTTTCCCTTGCCTCTGGAGACATGTCTAGTAAGAAGTTGCTGCGGCCGAGGTCAAAGAGATTGTTGCCTGTTTTCTTCTCTAGAATTTTGATGGTTTCCTGTCTCACATTTAGGTCTTTCATCCATTTTGGGTTTATTTTTGTGCATGGTGTAAGAAAGTGGTCCAGGTTCACTCTTCTGTATGTTACTGTCCAGTTTTCCCAGTATCATTTGCTGAAGAGACTGTTTTTATTCCACTGGATATTCTTTCCTGCTTTGTCAAAGATTAGTTGGCCATAGATTTGTGGGTCCATTTCTGGGTTCTCTATTCTCTTCCATTGACCTGAGTGTCTATTTTTGTGCCAGTACCATACTGTCCTGATGATTACAGCTTTGTGATACAGCTTAAAGTCCAGAATTGTCATGCATCCAGCTTTGGTTTTCTTTTTCAGGATTGCTTTGGCTATTCAGGGTCTTTTCTGGTTCCATACAAATTTTAGGATTGTTTGTTCTAGCTCTGTGAAGAATGCTGGTTATTTTGATAGGGATTGTGTTGAATATGTAGATTGCTTTGGGTAGTATTGACACTATTATGTACTTTTATCCCCTAATATCAAAGCTGATCCACAAAGGCAGAAAGCCACTAAGTGAATTCATATCATTGCCCATCCTGTCACAAAGACTCTGGTAGCCAGAGCCAGGGCTATATAAAAGACTGTAAGGCAAACATACTGTTATCTTCTCTCTAGAAATAGCCACCAAAGTGGTATTAGTGAAAGACAATTTGTCATGGTGTGGGGGAAAATATTAGAACTTTATACTTTATTTAGGCAACAAGAAAGCAACTAAGCTTTATTACATAGATTAACACGATTCACCTGATTCAGTATGTATGTCAGAGCCCTCTGCCAAATGCAATTAGCAAGATACCTGGAAAAGAGATGAGATATTTGAAAACACATCAGGGGTAACAGCAATATACTGTCTCATGTACTTGTTTCCAGTGTATCTTATTGTGTTGTAGTTTTTGTGGATCTAGTTAAATGGACTAACCAATTAATGGGTTTTAAATGAATTTACCCTCACAAAATGTTAGGTGGATTTAAAAGTTTCTGCAAATAATCCACAGATTCAAAAATTCTAATAATTTAAACACAAAGCAAACCACTAGAAAAATGGCAAAATTAATGTTTTCGCTTCTAACAAATTTTTTGTCAGACTTTTTTTTGTTTTTTGTTTTTTGTTTTATTTTTAGATAGAGAGACTGTGTGAGCAGGGGAGGAGGCAGAGGGAGAAAAAGAGAATCTTAAGCAGGCTCCACATTCATTGCAGAGCTCAACACAGGGCTTGATCACATGACCATGAAATCATGACCTGAGCAGAAATCAAGAGTGGGACGCTCAACCAACTGAGCCACCCAGGTGCCCTTCAACCACATTTTATAGTTAAAAAATCATCTAGTCATGTATAAAAGGATCTCAGTCTGAAACCTTCAAAATTATCAAGAACACTGTTTGAAATATGGATTCACTTTCACTATTTTTAACAATGAACAGCCACAATTTTTTATTAATGAACCTCATGTTAAAGACATATTGTATCATAAGATATTAATTCATGATTATAGGAGGCAAGAAAGTTTTAATATAAGCATTAAAATATAGCATAATCATTTTTCAGTGATATTTAAAACCAGGCTACTCTCAAGCCAGCAACTTATACCATTTTACTAAATTAAATTACAAATATTTAGGAGTCACTTCTGTGGTTCCTTAGTTAACAGTGAAAGACACATCCCATTGGAGAAACACTTTCTCTTTCTAGTAAAAATATCTGATATAATTTATACAAATGAATATACTGACAAATCACAAAGCAAATAGATTATCAACAAATAGATTTGGAAGGTACATAGAAAACATTGCTGAAGATTTGGCAAAACAAGCATCAAATCAAATGATCAAGTATGGGAGGTTTGCTGTAAGTTGGATGAACATAGTGATGTTCCCACATGTCTCATCCTATGCATCTGTCAGACTGTTTAGATGAAATGCACAAATAACACTTTTTTCATCAGTCATAAAAGGAGAGATGAAACAAAGAAAGCAGGTTCTCAATAGTATAAAAATTCTTTAATAAAACAATGCTTTATACAACTGTGTAATATAACCATACTAGAGCCACTGCCTTCACAAGAATATAAGGATTCAAGGTTAAGCTTACAGAGATAGCACTGTACAAGAGACCTCTTCCTGCATTGTTCAGACACCAAGCTAGTAGCAAAGAAGTCAAAGTCTTCAAGCTATAGGATGTCAATAGTATGACAAGTTTTATAGAATTAAGACTTTCTAAAATAGTAGAATCTTTAGAAAATTCTGAATCAGGTAGAAAAAGATCAGGAAAGTCTTTTATAAAATCTCAGAGTTTGTAGCTCATGGCAAAGTTCTTTTTTAAAAAACACCTTTCTTAAAATGTTTATTTATTTATTTTTGAGAGAGAGACAGAGACCAGGAGTGGGATTGAGACAGAGAAATACAGGCAAAGAATCCAAAGCAGGCTCCAGGCTCTCAGCTGTCAGCAGAGAGCTCAATGGGGGTCTCAAACCCACAGATCATGACCTGAGGTGAAGTCAGATTCCCAATAGACTGAGCCACCCAGGTACTCCTTTGGGGCAAACTTCTTAAAACGAACTATTGAGCTTAAAAGTAAATTACATTTCTTTTAAATCTGTAAAATTTGTCAACCTTTTTAGTGTAATTATAATGACTACCCATAGTATCCTCCCAAGAAGAATTTTTAAAAATATATAAACACATATAAATTTCTCTGTTGGATTTAAAGTTGGATGTTTCTACAATGAGTATGAATGGCTACTTTTCCAAAACAAATCTTGCAATGGAGAAAGCATTCTGAAAAAGATATTTGAAACTGTTTCTACTCTTAAAGTATTTTGTTACTAAAAATATATAAATGTATCTATTTTTAAAACTTCCCTACATCCTTCCTTCATGTATATGTTTATCAGACTGAAAAATGAATTGTCCAATCTATTTAAAGTTCTTCCAAACAAAGAATTTTCAGTGAGTTTCTAATTCCTGTTAAAAATGTTAAAATATAACACTTCTTTATTAGTCTGCAATAAATTCATTAATGTCAGAGAATACAGAAACACACCAAATTTCATTAAAAGAGTATATCATTGGATAATGCTATGCAAAACATGAGTATCCTATTTAGAAAGCTCTGCCAAATTGTACTTCCTCCATTTGGAGCCACATATCTTCATGACATATCTTTTCTACTATAACAGCCATTAAATCTATCTGAGAATTTAGCAGGCATTAAAAGCATCAGAAGTCACTTGAACTTGGAAGCAGACTACAGAAGAATCACGGCATTGCAAAGGGTTAAACCAAGATTTTCAAATGTTAATGAGAAAGTTGATAGTAACTACAGGAAATCCAAACCTGTGCAGTCTCTTTAACTGTCAGTGCCCACATGCTTGTGAAGCTCTGAGGGCTTGCTTTGGTTTATTGGAAATCATTAAAATGGTGCATTCTCCCCAGCTGATATTAATAAGGCCACACCATTCTTGCTGCCTGCAGCGCCTCTGTGTAATTCGCGGCTGCCCCCAATTATGTGTGGGTGATCTGCAGGCCTGTGGAGGGGGTTCCACACTGGCAGGCGCTTAATGAACAGACTGGCTTATAAACACAGGCTAATCTCTCCCACATGAGCACCTGAGGAGGATCACAAGTGACAGCTGTTTAAATTTTCAGGGAAATTAATGACCCCTAAAGAGGCAGCGCTTATCAGGCTTGGAGTAGGTTTGATAGAGGAGAGTCACCATGGGGCAAAATGTTTATAATCATCCATAAGTGCCTCATTCAATGGCTTCATCTTGGGAACTTTTATTGACATGGTCCCCTCTATTAATGCTTGTGTTGGCAGAGTGACTTGATTCAATCTGTTCCTGATATTGGGCTCCTACCGCAGCTAATGAGCATCTCCCTATCCTCAGATCACAAGCCATTTAAAGTGATCAGGACTGTAGTTGGCATCCTGACCGCTTAGGGAAAATCCCATCAGACACATACATTATTTGGGTCCACCAGGCATTTGTAATGCATCAGCTCAGCCCCAGAGCTGGGCCTCACAGAGGGAATGGGAATAGACAGGCCACACTGCTGGTTGTCTGGAGTATAGAGCAGGAACAGGTAATTAAGTGCAGATTGGTCAAGGGGCCAGAAGTGACTTTTAAAAAACAGATCTGGAGAGAAACAGCCCATGGCCAAACTCACCATGCTCTTCTTGCACTGGTACCCCCTCCTCCACTGTGGTGTTTTATGGCTTTTATGTGTCATTACAACAGGACATACTACCTTGTTCTCAGTTGTCTTTACATTCCACATACCCCAGGATCACTTAACAGCGAGTGGTCTCATTTCCAAAGGGGCTTTGCAGAGTCTAGTGTCATGTGAAAGGAGATATAATGGATACAGAGAGAGACAGAGACAGAGACAGAGACAGAGACAGATGAGAGATAGACACGTTGGTCTGCAAATAGTGTTAGAAAGGGAAGACTTTTTAGCTAAATTAAAATAGATGCTAGCGCTATAAGGTAACAAAACAGAAGAATATTCTAAACCTCTTCTAGGGTATTAATTTCAGGAAGTAGAATAGAATTTTAATAATATTGAGAAGATGAGATTAAAATTCTCTTCAAAATCCATAAAACACCATTGATTTTTAAAACAATTTTTATATGGTTAAGTAGCTAAATATTCTGCAGAGATATGTAAATAGGTTCAAATTCAGGCTCCATGGCAGAGAGCTGAGATTATTCTGCTTGGGTGAGATGCTCATATATCTCTCTAGATGATTTCAGTGGGAGTCTCCTATATATAACTGAGATTTAAGCAGGCCAGAATTCTGGAATACCAATGTATTGACAATGTCACTCTGAAAGGATAACCTTTCTCCTCCCATGGCTCTCCAAGGAAAATGGCGCATTTCCCCCCACCCCCCTCCTCTTTTCTTCCATGAAGCAACCACTGAAGCCTGGCTAAGCCCTTATTGCAGAACTTTTTTAGTTCTTTGTGAGTTCTTGCTAGTTATTATAGCATATACCTGAGGATAAACACTTAAATGACTGTTATACACTTTGGTCCATTAAAAATATACATTTTCAGATTAGCAATTCAGGACTAGAAAAGAAAAAGTATACTGGCAGCAAATAAACACACACACACACACACACACACACATAATTTCTTCAGTATTACTATATGTTATTATAAGCTTCACTTATTCTTTTTCTACCTCTAGTGAAAATATGTCCGAGATATATTATTCAATTACTGTGATATTTGCATTCCTAGAATAGGCAACAAACTCAATCTGATAAACATTTCATGTCGGAGTGATTATAATTCATCTCTATTTGTTATCAAGGGAAGAAAAGCAAGAAAATTTCTCTAATGTGAGCATAGAAGATAATTTTAGATAATATGACTATTCTGGTGAAATATTAATGTTTATAAAATATTCATTGACAGTATACCAAGTCATATCCTCAAATAATTGAGATTGGGGTTAGCCAGATTATAGAGTTCCTTGCTTGAAATTCTATATTTTGAAAAAAGTATTTTTGCTAATTGACCAAATAAATCCTAATAAGTCATGTCAAAATCACAAATTTATTTTATATATTATTCAAAAGCCAGTATATGATTAATAGAAACAATCTGAAGCTTCCCACTCTTCTTCCTCTTATCTCATGGTTAAAAAATAATAACTAACTTTTTTGCTTTACTGTATTATATAAATGCTAGTTTTAATATGATTTTAATAAAAGCCTAAATGAACTAAGAGCTTCAGAAATAATTATTCTACCATATTCTTAAACTTTTCCAACGGTCCAAAGTGACATTACCGAAGGAAATGTCTTTCTCATTGAAAAACAAAATACATAAAAGACTCTTGGGAACCAATGGTGAGTACAATCAGAAAAACTTTTAATAAGATCAGCTTTGTTTAAAGTTTATGTTTTAGGCTAACATTTGGCTACACATAGCCTTGACAAAATCCTTTATCTACAGTGTTAACTGATAGAAGGGTGGGTAGAAATGGACTTTTTCAAAAAGAACAGAGACCAAGAAAGACTGCTGGTATATTATGACCATATATCTTACCATGGTATATGGTATATCTGGTCAGAGTTTTTCTGAAAACAAAACAAAACAAAACAAACAAACAAAAAATTAGTGCTCCAATTCCACCCTCTTCTGGGAGTAAACTCTGGATAGCACAGTATTTGGCTTCACTCCCTCCTTTGGGAGCAAAAGCAATGACAGGAGCATAGTTAACCATTTGTTCCCAGAATTCCCATGATTCTTTAGGTCCCAATGTGGACAAAGAAGGATAACATAGAGCTCTAGGAGGGGAAAGGGAAGCCAGACTTCCCAGATTCAAACTCTGGCTCTTCTGCTTTCAAATAAATTGCTTCTCTCTGTGTCTGTTAACTCATTTACAAAATGGGAATAATAAATGTGGTAGGCCAGTATTTTATCCCATCATCAATGTTCTGATTCTCTTTCCAGGCATTAGGTATGACTATACATCTCTACCTCTTGTTGTTACACATGGCCAGGTGACGTGCTTTGCCTAGTTTTGTCACTTCTGGTGATACAAGCTGATACATGATTCTCCATCATCTACGTTCACTGATGCCATAATTGCAGAAGCATGTGGCAAGATGGGCATCTGACCTAGATAACTGAATAACTACTATAAGGCCTCCCACCAGCTAACCATAATTGTACATGAAGTAAGAGCAAGAAACAAACCTTGGCTGAGATCATTGTAAGCCACTGGATTCACAGGGTTATCTGTTACCTCAGCATTGCCTAGCTTATCCTAACTGACAGAATAGAATAATCCTACCTGCCTCTTAGTATGTGCATAAGGAAAAAATGAGTATATCACTTAGAAGAATACCAAGAACATTATAAATGCTTCATTGAGTCATCATTGAACAAATATTTATTGAGCACCTACTATGTACCAAACCTTCTGCCAGATGGAGGGAATTTAATGTGAGTAAAAACAAAAAGTAACTGTTCATGTGATACTGACCATGAGGCAGGAAAGGCAGTTGTTAATCAACTGGTAACACAAATATAAAATTGCAACTCTGCAAACTGGAATCCCTAAAGGTCAGATGGCACAAGAAAGCATATGAGATAATTGGCCAAGTCAGGGAGATCAGCAAATGCCTCCTTGGAGATGTGCTAACTTACCTTAGATCTGGAGGTCACAGAGAGATGTAAATTAGGGAAAGTTGGAAAAGCAAGAAGCTTCCTTGAGGAAGCTACTGTGTATGCAAAGACCAGTACTAAGGCACATGGCACCTACAAGAGACTAGAAGCTTCTAGCTGAAGTGGTTACTAAAGGAAAAAAGAAGTAGGTAGGGGAAAGACTTTACAGGCTAGTGAAGATTTTGGTCTTTATATAAAGAGCAATGGGGAACTATTGAATACTTTAAGTGGGGGAGGATTACATGTTAAAAATATCATTTAGGCTGAAAAGTAGAGAGCAAGTTATAAGGGGACATGGTGGGTGCAGAGGTTAACCAGCTAAGAGGCTATTTATTGCTAGAGTACTTGCTATACATAATGATACCTTGTAATAGGATAGTCATAATGGTGGTGGTGGAGATGGAAAAAAAATGGTAGACTAGGTTGGCTTTTAAAAATATGCATTCATACAACCTAATCTAGATTGTGTGTGGGGAAATATAAATATATATCTCAAGGTGTAGGTGACATGTAGAAGGGTCAAATCACCAAAATAGAATACTCCATCACCAGAAGCACTACAACAAAGGGAAACAACCAGCCAGTTGTTCTTCCTATAGAACCAGCTGTTCTATAGGAAACCTCATGGCCTTGAAGATACTAAGAACCAGACAGTACAACTACTGTCATATTTCCCCAGAAGAACCAGTCATCTCCACAACATGCTCTCTAGATGGTCTCCACTCCTCATCACAGCTGCCACCATTCAGTGCTCATGTCCATCTTATAAAATTCACATGAATGCATCTATCTCACAGAACCTAAGTCTCATGAGAAACCTTAGCTACAAAGAAAAATAAATGTTCTCTTTAGGTTTTCAGCTTTGAAAGTATAGGGAAGGCATATTTGATGGAGTAGAGTAGATGTTCCGTGAATCAGACTAAAGTACCTGCCACAAAGAAATGAAATTTAACTGGAATTTTTGATGTATTGGATAAAAGAGATAAAACTTAAAAAAGTATCAAAAATTCCTAGGTTTTTTGCTTCCCAACTTATGGGATGATTAATGCTATTTACTGAACTTGGCTTAAAAGTAATGAACATGAGTTTGGTATTGAACACACTGAAATTGAAGTACCTTTGAGACAGCCATGAGATGTCAAATAGTCAGTTGGATATGCAAGAGAAGGCCTTGCTGGAATAAATTTATGAGTCATCCAGTGATAATTGAAGTCATGTTGTATTATTTTTCTATTGCTGCATCACAAATTACCACAATTTTTCAGCTTGAAACAACACCCATCTATTATATCAGTCTTCATGAGTCAGGAGTCCAGCCAGGGATAAACTGGGTCCTCTGCTCAGAGTTTCACAAGGCTGCAATCAAAGTGTCAGCCAGGACTGCAATCTAATCTGAGGTTCAGGGTCCTCTTCCAAACTCACTGGCTGTTGACAGAATTCAATTCTTTGCGAATATAGCACTGAGATCCTCAGCTCTTAGAGGCCACCTATCATTCCCTACCATGAGACCCTCCCCAGAATATGGCAGTTTGCTTCTACATGGTCAAGAAAAGAGCTTCCAGTCTCTCTTGCTTTGGTACTCTCGCAATATGAATCTCTAGACCCTCTTTTAAAGGGCTCACTCGATTTTGTCCGACCTAACCACGATAAAAACCCTTTTGATTAACAAAACGTTGTCTTGTTAGGGACCTAAATTATACCTGCAAAACCCTTTCATTTTTTCCATTCGGCATAACTTAATCATAGAAGTGAAATCCTGTCACATTCACAAGTCCCACCTACACTAACAGGTGAGGAATGTACAGCATGTACGTGCCGGGGATGGGAGTCTTGGAAGCCATCTTAGGTTTCTGCTTACCACCATGTCCAAAGTAGAAGACATCCTGTGGAGAAGACCAGAGTGTCTAGAAAATGAAGATTTCCAATATTTAATGATAGAAGTATCTGAGACCAAGATAGAGAGGTAGAAGCGCTAGTATTTTATTATCATGATTTTATAGTTCAGTATGCTCAGCCATAACTATTTGAAATAATTGATCTGTTTCAGATTTTTCAATTTAATAAAGAAGTTTGATGTGACCTGAGGAGTTTATCAATATTTTAGACTCATAATACAGTAAAGTTTCAAAATAGAGTAGACATTAGAAATGATCTAGTGAAACCTCCATATTTTACCAATGAAGATAGAGATAATAGTGACTTTGCCAAAGTCATTTGGCCAGTGAGTGGCTGACCCACAAATCTTCTGACTCTTAAATCAGTTTTGGGTTGTTTCTTTACGATTAAGTCTGTTCCATGAGATTGAGTTTGGTCCTGATGCTTTATGCAGAAAATTATCATCAAAAAATTAAAATTATTTAAGAGACACAATTCTATTATTTCTTTTATCCATACCTTAGGATACAGCAAGGAGGCCTTAGATGCTCTGTGTTCTAGAGACAGTCCTCATAAAATCCCCCCACTCATCTGATCAATTATACTTTCAAATGGCATGCATGGAGTCATATAAATATACAATGTTAAATCATTTTGTAGAGTTGTTAACATACTTTAAATGGAAGATTTCAAAAGATTGAAGATATTTTTCCTTACTGCTCCAGGAATTTTTCCTCAATAACTTCTTTTATATAACCCATCCAAGAGGCCATAAACATTAGCTGATATTATATTATTCAAATCTATTGTAAGCATATTGTCTCTATTTCTGCTGAAATCACTTGAGCTATGTTATAAATTCTTTCTTATTGCAAGCATACTGTATCTATTTCTGGTCAAAACACTTGAATAATATTGTAAATTATCTATATTAGTCTTCCCCTACCAGCCCTTTATACATATGGGCACTCAATAGCTATTTGTTGCTCATCCATGAGGAATTAGAATGTTTATTGGCCCGGGAAACAGACAATAGTAGATTTTAGTCCAGCCTCTATTAGATAACAACTGTGTGCTCTTGAGAAACTGCTTTTCTGAATCTGTTTTATCTATTAAACACATATAAGAATATCTACCCTAATATTTTTATGATAACTTGATGAGGTAACAGATGTAATGTACCTCATAGAGTACATCATAGATTCTCAGTGTGTTGGCCACTTTCCTTCCATTGCTTCTTAGTTCTTTCATGGGCAGCTATACCCTCTTGTCATCCTTGCAACCTGTTTTATAAGTGATGAAGCCATTTTGTCTTTTTTTGCATTATATATGCTTTGGTTTTCATATAAATCACTTCATTTTTCATTAAATAAGAACAAGCTCTCTTACTAAGTCTGAATTTGTTATCAGCCTTTATTAAAAATCTGTACATCTAAGAAGCATTACACATTCCCATCAATAATTCTTGTTCCCTTATTGAGATTCTCACCTGAGAGTGGGATTTGGCATGGGAAAATATACCCCCTTGAAAAGCATATGACAAGCTCCAAAAAGGGACCAAAAGCAGCATGTGGAATTTGAAAAGTCCTCCCGGTGATTTGGAGATCTACCTCCAAGCATGGGGTGCTTCCTCTCCCTTCACTCTTCCTCACTGAGATCCCAAGATACTATTAGTAAGTGTTCTGATGCATGTATTATTGAGAGTAAAATAAAACCTCTTTGTGGCAAATTATCACTCACAAACAATCCTTTTTTTCTATTAAAATTAGTCTAAGCTGCTTTTCTTTTTCTATATTCAATCTTACAATAGCCTGACCTCATTTACTTTTTGAGCCAGAAAGACTTATTTTTCTAATTCTTTAATCAATGTCTTTAGTTTAAGCTTAATGTTAAGTTTTATGTACTTTGCATTCAAAATGTTCATCTTTAGTCAAACTTGTTGTGACAATAACTCTAATGATTACGTTCTATTTTTCAGCCCTTTGGTATCACTTACTAATGTAATGCACTTGCTGGCAAACAAAGCCATGTTTCAGTTGTTCTTCATTAATTCTGATTCTTTTTGCAAATTGAGTTTACACACATTGACTACGGCATGGCCATGAGATACAGTGGCCTCAGTGAGATACCACTTTACTATTCTAAAGAAATGCATGTTTAATATTTAATAGGCCTCTGTTGATTAAAACAGTTCAACCACTAATTAAAATTGGTTTTACAAAAAGGAATTTAGTGGTCCATGAGAGGTCTAGAGATTTGAAAGAAGAGCCAAAGGAGATCAAGGCAACTCTGAAATCTTCAGTGACTAGAACTACTAACTCAGTGCCCTTTCTCCTATTCCTTCTCTATCTCCCCATCTTTCATCTCTGCTTGTCTTTGAATGGCTTTAGGATCTCCTACCAGAACCAGTATCTTCTTGATTTCTCTGACTGACCTCATACCAGCTGCCTGGCCCACATACAAAGCACCATATAGAACAATTCCCAGGAGGCCTCTGACTGGCTCAGGGTGAGTCCCTTACCCTTCTTTGCACTAAGTCACTTTACAATGCAGAAAGTAGTGATATAATTGGTCATGTGGTCCCCATCATGGAGACAAGGAAGAGTACCACAGAAAAAAGCCCTACCAGAATCACTTGATTAGAAGTGAAGAGAATCAATTCTTGGAGGAAGGAGGAACTACATTGGACAGACAACATCAGGTACACCACAGATCTTACACATCATGGATGTGAAAGTTAACATTAAATTATATGGCAACTCCTCCTGCCAAGAAGAACTAGAGACAAGAATATTTGGCTAAAAGAGGTTGTTTTTACTTACATTTTATTTCCTTGAGGAAACAATTTCTACTTTGTTACACTCAAGAAACAAGTGTAGGTGTTTTCCAAATCAAAACAGAGTTTAATTCAAAGTTATGGTAAATTAAGGTGAATTTCCCTCAAAGACATGACTAGAGGTCAAATACTCTCTCATCAGCGAGGTAACCCGAACCTTATTTATAAACACCAGTATGCTTTGAAGTAAGCCTGTGCTTTGGCATGGAGCCCAGATCCAAGGGAGACCTGAAGAGTTACATTAAGTATTAGGATCTCTGAACCAACAACACCCAGCAAATAACCCACTGCAGACTAAAATTAGCTTCTCCACCACTGTTATGAACAAAAATATGATATGTTTTGAGTATTAGATGACTAGACACAGCTAGGCTTCATGTAATCCTTTTCATACTTAACCTTACAAGATGTTGAGAAAAACATTAATAAAATTACTAAGAAGTTCTTGTGCTATGAACTAAAGTGGAGCAAGCTAATTGTGGCTACTCAATATGTGGTCCACAGACTGGCAGCATTGACATTACCTAGGAGTTTGTTAGAAATGCAGAATCTCAGGCCCCAAAGACAAGACAATGATATTTGAGAAGCACTGACCTAGAGTAAACCCTATGAACACCAGCTCAAAGGAAGGCTAGGTTATCATGTCAAGCAATCTAGACTAAATGTAAATACTGGGAAACAGCTTTGGCCGAGCTGACAGGCAAATGATCAGAAGAATGGCATTTTCTAAGTTAGACTGCAAGTCTTAAAAGGCAGAGTTCTAAACAGAAACAAATCCCCCAAAGAATAACAGTGGTCATGATTACTTAAGACTGTTATTTTTATGGGGACACACCTAAAAACTGAAATGGGGAACCCTGGTTAATAACTGTATCTTTGAATGGGAAGGTTGATTCCTGTATGTGAATATGGATATGTTCTCACATGTGATACATGTTTGAGTTTGTTATCTGTATGTCTGTCTGAGGTTTCTGCCACCTTCCTTTTGTGTCTCCCATCCCTATCTCCTAGATGTTCTCCATAACTGCCATCTCCTAGCACAACTTCCCCTTCAACCTCTCACCTCTCCTGACAGGAAGAAATACAGACAAGGATAGTTAGCTAAATAATACTGCTTCAATTTAGACTTTATTACGTTCAGGGAAAGAGGATAGGTGTTTTCTAAATCAAAACACAGTTCAATGGGCTACAATTCAAACCAAAGTTATGACAAATGAAGGTAAATTTCCCTTAATGACTGGTAGACAACAATCTTTAAATATCATGCAGTCTTATATGAAATTTTTTAAAAGTTCTATTTTATTTTTCATCCTTGGAGATCAAGAAGATGAAAAATGATGAAGTCTTTCTATTTATACCCTCTCTATACATGCACTCACTTCAGATTAGTGTATCTGTTCAAATCGAAACTGGGGTCCAAATACACTCATATTAAAATCATTGCTAATTATAATTTCAAAATAGAGTTTTCATCATTCATTCAAATGTATATATACATATATATTTTGGTAAATGCCTCCTCAGATGCCTTTAATTTAAAAAAAAGTCTATGTAGACTGAATTGGAATAGAAAATGTCCCTTGTTACAAATATTTTACAACAAACATTAATAAATTTAGTTATCATAAAGATTCTAGCAAAAGGCCAACAGGTTTAGGCAACTGGACCTGCCCAACTTGCTAACTAACCACTGGCTCAAACAGGTATTGCTATTGATATAGACAAAAGCTTTAATATATGATATTTTACATTAGTTAGCACGTAGTACTCCATAACATTGGCAGAGGTTTCAGGTAGAAGCAAAGAACCATAATTCACCTCCATCAGCACCCAAGAAAATGAAATTTGGCCACCATGAGACAAGTTTGGGCTCTTGCCAATCTGTCACATTAAACTATAACTGACCTATGAATCAAGATCTAATAGAAGGGAACACACACATATAAGTACAGATAGATGATTTTATAAGCTTTCAACCTTGTCACTGCCCTCTAAAGTGAGGTCTAGGGCTAAGTAAACTGTATCTATCAGGATACCTGTGGTGATGGAAGAAATTGAAAGAACATAATGCTCACAGACCTTCTAGTATGTATAGTCACTTCTCTCCTGCCATAGTTGGGAGAAAGAGCCATAGTCTAACAGCAGAGAATAAGGATCTGGTCTGGAATTTTTGTATCAAACTGGCAAGCAATGCGCCTCACAGATGGGGGTTTTGCCACTTCTCTTGCACCTTTATGCAGTAACAGCTGAGCTGATGCATCCTGCACCTGCCACAGCTTCTGGAGAAGTTTCAGAAGAAGGCCAGAGAACAGTAAATTATAGCTGACTAGCTAAAAGAAAATGAACATGTTTATAATACCTTTAAAGGAAGGAAAATAATATCCCATTGAAACTGTCTCTTTAACACATGGTTGGTTCTTCAATGCTTATTAGCTTATAAAGGAAAACAATAAAAAGTCATAATAGTCTTCTTGAGCATGGAGACAAAGCTTAGCAATCGTCATTTTTTTTGCTTGCTTTTTTGGTTTTTTGGTTGTTTATCTTAACTAATATTTTTTCCCTACAAACTCATTCTAGAAAAATTGGCACTAACAATATACTAAAACAAAAACCATATTATCCTACCACCCAGAAATAACTACATTGTGTTGGACAACTTTGTAAGCTGTTTATCTATGCATAGATTTTTTTAATGGATCATAATATATAAATAATGTATTATAATATGATTTTTAATATTTAATAGTATACATATACAATATATTAATGGCTGACTGGTATGTCATTGAGTACCATATAATTTATTCATGCATAGATAGACATTTAGATTATTTTCAATTATTCACTATCATAAATAACATTGTAATGAACTTGTTTATACATATAGCTTTGCACCTTCTATCCTGGGGGTGGAATTAACAAATTAACAGGAATGCATATTTCAAGGTTTTTGAGATATACTAGTGCAAGGCAGGTTTTGAGGTAACCCTTTCCTTAACACTATGTATAAATTGCCTTTTAATGCCAAAAAAATGGATTTCTCTTAATCAGTGATGACCAGGGTAGGCTGAAGTTATAAAACAGACTCCTAGTACATTTGGAGGGTATCAGATGAAAGGCTATACCTTCACTGATATTTCTACTAACCTTTTTTGAATCTTTCTTATGCTCTTAAAAAGGTTAGGGAAAATCTAAGTAGTCTCCCCTAACTTTGAAGATGATATGACAGGTAAGTCTCAAACAGTACCAGCTAGATAATTTGCAAAACACATGGCACAATGAAAATGTGGAGTCCTTTGTTAAAAAAATTATTGAGAATGTCAAGACATCAACAGCAGAGCATTAAACCAAGCAACATACCTTTGAGTGCAGTGCCCTATGCAAGTGCAAAGTCTCAGGTGCAGAATGTGGCCCTGGTTTCATATTCACCCAGAAAGTATCTGCCATCATCACTTGGACACCAGTTTTCAGATCTACTGGTTTATTGCTCAGACATCCATATTCTTGGTGAAGGGCAGGAAAAATCCTTTATGCCACTGCTGATATAATCATTTGTTACTTTTTATTAATTGTGTCCAACCATACTATTCTTACACTTTGTATAGGGGGGGAAATCACCCAAATTCTATAAGGGAATAATGTTCTCATCTGTCAGTGAGTTTAACTTCACAGCATATACATTTAACCTAGTTAAGAGGAAGCTTCCATAAAAATAACATTGAAACATGAACTTCATTCACTAATGCTATTTTTCCACACCATGCAAGTTTGTGTATGTTTGTAAGTACATGTTTTAAATCAACAAACATGGTATACTTTATTTTTTTTTCATTTAAAAAGAGCTGGTCTGTGTGTTCACATTGAATTAAAGAAATCAACACAAAACTAAAGGAAATCAGGCAATGGTCTGAAATTTGGCAACCAAAAGACATTTCTATTCAATGCCTCCTTTTTCTATTGCCTTTGGCTTGGTTTCCATGGAAATGTATATTTGCTGCAAGCCAAGGTTTTTTTGTGGTCTAAGCTACAGAAAAAATGTGGAAATAAATGCAGATAGGTCATCAGAAGAAATGTTGATTTAAAATATGGGGGAGGCACATGTAAGCCTTAGGAAGTGAATGAATTCTGCGAGGACATCAAATCCTAAAAACTCTGTGAGTAAAGCAATTTTTGAATATGCATACAATAAACCTAAGAAGGACAGAAAATATGTTTATGCTAGCAACAATATGTTAAAATGGGCTTTAGGTGTAATCTTGGTCTTTGATTATTTATTCATTAAACAGATCTTTATTGAGCACCTACTATATAATCAGATACCATGTTATGTGCCAAGGTTATAGATTTTAGGTTAGTTCATTTCTGTGACTGGCAAAAAGATTAAACAATGGCAACTTATTTAGCACTCACCTAACATTTATAGGGCATCTTCTCCATGTTGGACTTGAAGGAATACATAAACAAATATTTTTAAAAAGGTTGTTTCTATGGGGTATAAAGTAGAATGGTGGAGAGGGATAGAGAGCCTCCATAATAATTATAATTTAATGCAATATGATTAAGCTCCATTGAACAGGCTATAAGTTAATTTCCACAGGCACATTCCATACAGTTCAATACAGAATATAAAAGTGCTCTAAATTGGATTTTAATTATGGGAAGCAAAAAAAGAATAACTGAATCGTGTAAATAAGAAATATAAGAGAAAATGACAGAATGAAAGGGGCACACAAAAATTCAGAGGAAAAAGAAAAGTAAAGAGAGAATATAGAGAAAAAATTCTAGAAGAAGGAAAGGAATGAGGAGAAAGAGATTGTGATATAAACTATCAGGAAGAACCAAAGAGATACAGGGGCCAAATGCCTCATGAAAGAAAGAAATAGAGAAAAATAGAGGTCTGTGAAATATCATTTGAATGAAAACAGGACAGCAGGCTTATTCTATAATTTCCTGGGTCCATTATGTAATTGGTAGAATTAGGCGCAATCCTCAGGAAAGGACATCTGTGGAAATGCTCTCCAATTCTTGGAAGGCAATGGTCCCATATGGAGTACGTATGATGACGGCACATAGAACAGGCAGCATGCAGGATATACAATCTAAAGATTGCATTCCTTTAACTGCCAACTTTTACACCTTTTTTTGATCTAAGGAAAGTAATTTGTCCAAAGAGAAGTTTAGAATAAAATCTATGTCAAATTTTTCCTATTAGGGTTTTTGAAACATAACTTTCATTATTTAAAATCAATGGCCAATATTCAACACTTTTATGATAAGTGCTGTCATAGCTGTCCTAGATATAGAGAAGCACTTGTCTATGGACCAAGTAGTTACCAAGGAGATTGAATCAATAAATATATCATTTGTTAAAGATGCCAAGTTTTCTTATGGAATAGGATATTGGCAGGCAGCTCATTTTGGATTGTGACTTGGGTTTGCATCTAAAACCATGTCAGCAGACAGATCTCCACAATCTCTGTCTAAACACTCTCTGCTCTCAACGTTTCAAGAATATGTGTTCACATCATTATCTTAAAGCCATTGCTTCACTGGAGAGAACTACTCCTTGTCAGAAAAATCAGGACAAGCCAATGATGAGTCAGTCTTTACTAATAGATGTTAGACAAGGTTGAAGACTTAAACACTGAAAAGTAACATTTTATCACTAAATGATAAAACTTTGCAGTGAACTCATAACTAGATATAAACTCCAGAGATTAAAATATGGTGGTGAGGTTTTTAAAGTTTCTGGCATTGTATTTTAAAATAGCTTAACACTGCTCTTCTCTGGATGAGAAGAAGGTAAACATTAAGGCCAGAGAATATTATGGTAATTACAGCCTAGCATACAATGTGGTTACCTTTCCAACTTCTACCAGCCACACACATACTCACTCTGCTGCCACACTGCCACCATTACTACCCTTTGCTAGTTTTAGTTTCTCTTTGGTTTACTGCAGATTATCTTCCCATAATTACATATCCATGTGGTCACTGTTTTCACTGAAATAAAGTTTTGTTCTGTGACAAACTAAATTCTGTAATTTACAACACAGTCCAAGAGTCCTGGAGGAGTCTAGCACATTTGGACTCTGAGAGCAACTTCAAATTGTTCCAACTTGGGAGAGCAGAAAATGTGAACATTGGGGTGTGTATCTGATCTTTGACCAAAGCAAACATGATCTTTTGGGACATTCAAAAAGCAGCTTGCAGAGCCACAGTCCTAAAAGTTGCAAAAAAAAAATTAATAATCTCTCAGTGCATCTTTTATCTAAATACACAACTGAAATGTAATGTTTGTCACCCTACATATATACAAGGATATTTCTATCACAGTGATTTTCCTATACAGCAGGTGCTCATGACATCAGGTGATTATGACAGCATATTTAAAGTGCTCAGCCTTCGAGTTTTTTGTTGGCTTTTGTGCTCACATCTGTTATAGAAACATCTCTCTGTTAAGCCACTGTTGTTCCAATTATTTAATGGATGTCCACTTGTGTGAACATGCTATAGAAAGCCATCCTTTGTTTCTCTTTCTAGAACTCAAAGTACTTTAGTTAAAGTCCTACTAATATTATTGTCATTGGATCCAAAAACACAAACCTTTTAAACATGAGGATAGAGGAGTGAGCTGGAGGGTGGAGGTCAGGGAGAGGCTCTTTGGTAGTAACTATACAAGTCAAGATTCTTGGAGGTTGTGGTGCTTAAATTTTGGAAGGAAATGCTGTTATGTTCTTCTCCTTCATGATGATGATTTGAAGCATTAACTGTAGGGATTTTTGACCCTGGAAAATATCCCTAAGGGTTTCTCAGAGAAAAATGGCTTACAAAAGCCAGGAGTTATTTTTTCATCTCTCTACCCATAATGCAGAAAGTTCTCACGTTGGTTTGCAAATTGCATTTGCTGAATTTCTGTGGCAGCCTGTCAGACAAAGAAAGAAGGGGTTTTGTAAACTGAGATTAACTAAATAGTGTGGTCTAATCCTGCCTAGTTTGTGTTTATGCATGCTTCACTGTGGGATTTACAGCCTTAGCTCATGGAAAGAGAATAAACGTAGTGAACACAAAGAATCCAGGCTTTGTGTTACTGAAATTAGAATCAGGTTCAGGTGGAAATCCATTGGCAGATTTATCTGAAAACAAGATACAGAAATAGAGAACAGTAGAAAAAAATGGAACTTTCTCTTAGCTTTCATGAAGACCCATTAAAACTTATCTCCAAAAAAAAGGAACATCTTTGCCTATATCTCACCATAAAAATGTAGACACTGACAAATTTCTTTTGATATAAAGCAGTCTCCGCCTTGTTCTTTCCTTATAATGGTTTCCTCCCCTTCTGACCTAAGTTCCTACCACCAGAAGCACCACTCCTGTGTTATAGGCCTATTTTTTTTCTCTGCCATGCATCTGGAAGATTCTTGTTCTTATAACCCATCAGGCTTGTCAGTGAAGAGATGGCAGTAATTGACAGAGGGCAGCGACTATGTCCTGAAAGGTTAAGAGTAGAATGTAAGCTATGTCTAAAATGTTCCCACCAAGTCTATTCTGCCTTATTAAGCTTTTTCAAAGACTGCATTCATTCTTCTCCACTCCAGATCAAGTTGACTGATAAAGAGCTTTTATTATTTCTTCTCACCTGGATAAGAAAGGGTCTACTTGTTAAGAGAGGTCCTTTTGTTAGACTAGTATATGTCCTTTGTGTTCATGTTTTCTTTGGTCCTTCATTGCCTCCTGGATTTTATGAGCTTTCACCTTGGGAGAGCTGAGGGCAGCTGGGGAGCAGGATTGTGATACCTCTAATCACACAAAAGTGATAGGATATGACACTCATAGGAAAGAAGCCCAAATAAAAAAAACCTAAGTATCTGTGGCCTTATCACATTCCAATCTCATAAATGATCTTGTCAGTGATATAATAAGTGTGATTTATGTGGAAGGAGAGGAACAGAAGCAGGTATGCTTTGTTTAATATAGTGAAAATAATGGATAAAAAATTGGGGGAACATACATAAATCTTATGTATCAGAAATTGCACTATTAGCCTTCCATAATATGAAATACTATGCAGCCTTTAAAATGTATGGTGGACAAGGACATTTAACACTATAGAAAACTGTTCCCACTCTATGATTAAGTAAAAAAATATATAAATTAGAAAACAGTTTGCCAACTCTGAATAAAACAATGGCAGACTGAACAATTCACTTATCTTTGTTCCACTGGAAATCTCATTCAAACTACAGTGAAACTTTTTTTCTAATGCAAAAACACAAAGCAAAAGGGAAACGAAATAACAACTAAGTAGAGATGTCAACAAATGCTGGAAGTTGGAAAGTGGACAGGGAAGCAATAACTGGCCAGGTAGAACAGTGGAGGTAGAAACTCAAGTAACTACAGAGAAGGGCGGCCAGGACCATACAATTTGAAGGTGTATTAAAGTAAATACATGCAATGTTAACAGGGATAGATAGGTTGATTGATGCATGTATGTTTTGGGAATCAAGAAAACTCAATTCAAAATAGTTTATATAGTAAGCTTCAAAATTTTTGCCTAGTGTAGTCCATAAAATAATTTGAAAAATTATATATCTTTCACATTTTAAGTTGATATTTAAAACTTTTATAAGTTCAATTGTTAGCAAAGTAGACAATAGAATATTATAAATATTTAAATATTTTTAAAAATTTTGTCCCAATTTTGAATGTATGCAATGGAATTGCAATACCATTTTATTATATGTATATATATAATATTGTAAAATATAAAATTTTATACTTTAATATATATTTTAATACATAAAAATGTTATAGCCACTGTCATCTGTTTTGAAGCTGCATTAACAAGGTCTTCCTTAATAATCATTCTTTTTCTCCCTTGAATTTCTATTTCCATTATGCATCCCACACAGCTAATGTAATGAATGTAATACTTTTATGCTTGAAAATCTTTCAGTGATCTTCAATGCTTCTTTGCAGCAAAAATACATTAAATATTCTAATTTAAAAATTAATTTTATGGTACTTACCTCTAAGTAATCAAAACACCATCTAGTTATTAAATCAAATATTATTACTACATAATTAGTCAAAATACCATAAATTTTTAAATTATTATAAATTTTTATAATTATTAAACATAAAAAGTAAAATTTTATTGTAAATAGAGTTCTAAAATAGACAAAAGAGGGACTGCATTTGGTGTTTTGGTGCCACAATTAAAGGAGGCTTCTTGAAGTTATATTATACCTTGGGCAAAAAACCTTAGTAATATTTGGAATGGATGAGTGAGTGGTAAATCACTCCTTTGCAAAGTGGAAACAAATTTTGGATTATGCTAAAGTACTGTACTTGAACTTATCTGGCAAATCTATCCAATATGATACCTTATTACTAGATCAGAACTACACAAAGCCTGCCCAACCACAAGATAAAATCCAAAGAGTCAATGACGGGAACTATAGGCAAAGTGAAATCTGTTTTTACATGTATTGGCCATACAAGGAATAGGAATCTCAGAATCTGATACAGATATATGGGACCTCCTTTTTCTTAACCCTCAGGGAAATAAGTAACAATTTTTCCAGTTTATGTAAAATTGTATTGGGAAACAGAAGATTTGGATAAATAAAGCAATAGAATATTTATGGATTTATTTTTTAAAACAAATATATTTTTTCTTATAAAATTGACAAAGATTATAAAGTGGCACCACCACTATCTCCTTTAGAGATCTGAGGTACTCTTAATCATATTGATAAAAGAAAATTTAAAAAAAAAACACCAATATGTCTTTGTAAGCATTTATGGACATAAAATCAAATACAATGAAAAAGTTATATCATAAATGTTCCATTGAAGAGACATTCTGCTTAAGCTCTGCTCCCCCAGGCTTTTTATATTCAAAACCAATAATTTCTGATCTCTTCTTCTCCTGGTAAATATCATAGCAGCAAGTGTTGACATTCTTCATTGTTCCAATAACTTTCAAATTACATTCAAAATTAAGGACATCTTTCTCAAAAAAGTTCATTGCCTATTTGATGTGCTTCCCAAAGTCTTTGAATGGGAAATGTTGACAGAGGAACACTTTTCATGGGTTTTTCTCCAATGTCCTTTTCCTACAAAGTTACACACACACACACACACATACAAACACACACACATTGCAAAGCTCTGAAAGAGTCATCAGTCCTCATCAGAGTTGCAGATTGATCTAGCTGAGTGACCATGGTCTTTGCCTGCTGGTCAGTTTCACCACCCACAAGGCACTCCAAATCAATCATCCTCAGGTAATCCACTTCTTTACACATTTATTCCTTTTACATTTTATTCCTTCCCCTGCAATGGCCTCCCCACTCTGTACTAAGCAAATCCTTACTTTCAAGGATTAAAGAGCCTGTCTTTACTACCCAAGTTTAATTAAGAACTCATCATGCCCTAATGTTTCCATTGCACTTATCCCATTGTATTGTAAGAATGCTAGTCTGTATCCCCAGTATATTATGAGCTCCTTAAAAGAAAGGACCAAGTCTCCGTCAGTTTTGTATGTTTAGTATCTAGCAAAGTGCCTTAATCTTGGCAAAGTCCCAAACACTGGTTGTTCAGTCAGTGAGTGAAGGCCAATAATGACATACATGGGACGACCATGAAGCACCCAGAATCCCTGTTCTTGCTTCCTGACATCATTTCTTAGATGGCACTCAGCTTTCCTCTCTGTGCCCTTTCCTTCTTTGCCTCAGAGAGTCTCCTTGCTTTGTAAAGTCCCTCTTTTCAGGCCTCTCTCATTTCAGGAAAGTAACTTACATCTCAGCAGAAACTTCAATCCCTATGTTCCTCTCCATAACCCTGTAGAATATATATAATTGTAAAAATGAAGCAGCTGAAGCTCAAAAACATAAAGTAATTTGTTAGTGTGATCAAAAACCATATTAGAGCCAGTAATAGACTAATAGAACCAGAACTGCTTTCCATACAAATCCAAAGCCACTCACACTACTTTCTAGTACAGTTTGTTCCTAGGTGCGCATTTATGGTTTTATTTGGTTAATCCTTAAATGTGAATCTATGGCATTGCAGAATAAAAACACCTGAATGAAAGAGATAGAATTGGCCAACTGTGTGTGACTTTCTCTCTTTGGTAGGGAAAATGCCAAGATAGAAAATTGTCTGATAAACAATATATTATCATCATCAAAAATAAAATTGGAATATTCTGAAATGTATCATTTGCTTTTCTGGGACTGGATCAATTTACATATGCAAACTTAACATTCCAAGAGAATTTAGTCATCTCTCAAACAAGAACAAAAATCCCAGATTCCTAAACTCTCAACCAGCTCTATGCTATGTCTATGCAGTTTAAGAAGAGGCCACAGACAGGGGCACCTGGGTGGATCAGGGGCATCTAGGTGGCTCAGTCAGTTAAGTGTCCAACTCTTGATTTCGGCTCAGGTCATGATCTCACAGTTTGTGAGATGGAGCCCCACATGGGGCTCTGCACACAGCCTGCTTGGGATTCTGTCTCTCCTTCTCCCTCTGCTCCTCCCCCATTCACATGCACATGCTCAATCACTCTCTCTCTTGCTCTCAAAATAAATTAAAAAACATGAAAAAATCTTTAAAAAATTTTTTTTAAAAAGAAGAGGCCACAGACAGGTTTCACCGGGTTAGAAGATCTGCAAACTTTTTCTATCATCTACTATTATTTTTTAATCACTTTTGAAAGCTGTTAATCCAATTTAACTTTAAACCATTAAATATTCTTTGGAAAATGAAATAGTAGAACAAATTTGGCATTTTGGTAAAATTGGAAGACTTCTTAATTTTCCTTAACTAAGCAGCCTTGAATATTAATTGAGAGGCAAGAGTTTTCCCTGGGAATTTACTTTAGTTTCAGTAGTGAAGTTGCCTCTCAGAAGCTACTAATCTCTAAGTAGTCAAAAACTGCTTCAGCCCTAAGTGTCTTGTGTTCCGTTCACCTTAACTAAGATTCTGATAGTAATCAGATGGCAAATTTTAGTTAATAAGATTTGCAATTTAGTGAATACTTACAATATATAAAACATTGTCCTGAGTGCCTTCTCACTGAAATCTCATTAAACCTCACCATTGCCCATCATTACCTAGAAGGTATCTGAGACCCATAGAAGAAGGTAAGGGTGAACAAACTAACCTCCATTCTACTAAATGGGAAATAAGCTGAACTCAGGTATGTCTAACCCCACAGTCTATTTCTTAATACCTTCACCAAGTCAACTTTTCAACCTCTTGGCACTCAAAGGATCTGCTTTCAGTCTCTATGGGTAAGGAACCAGAAAGAACCAACCCCTCAAAACAAGAAAATAAATAAAAGATAGGGGTTTACAATTCCTATGACTTTTTTCTTTAATCACATGGAAATCCATAAGTGGTTGCCTTTACTCTTTTTTTTTTTCACATTTCAAATTAACTTCCTCTAGAGAGAACAGCTGCCTGATTTAAATATAGCAGCTAGATTTATTTAGTGCCTTTTCTCAACTATAAAACATGCCATTGATTCAATAAAACTCCATGGTGAGATTAGTCAAGTTGAAGCTGTCAGATTCATTTTGAAATTGGTTGGAAGACAATACATGTGTTTGGAAATCAAGAAAATGTGCTTAAAAAGAACTACCTATATGGTAGCTAACTTAATAAGGCTTCAGTTTATAAAACATATGTGTTTTTGAAGGCAAGGACTTTAACCATTGTGAATTCTAAATATATAATTGTTAGATAAGTGCATGAATGAATACACATTTTCTAGAAAAAAATTTCATCCTAAATCAAATTATTTTGAACAGTTTAACATGAATAGAAATTTAAACTAGTAACACAATAGCTCCAGTTGTTCCATATCTTTACCAATTTACAATTTGGGGATTGTCAAGCTTTCTTATTTTATACATTCTGGTAGGTATGAAATGATATTTCATCATGGTTTTAAATTGCATTTTCTGGGGTTCCTGTAGGAACATATTCAGTAGGTTGAACATATGACTCAATTTCAGCTCAGTCATGATCCCAGGGTGGTGGGATTGAGCCCTGTGTCGGGCTCTGTACTGAGCATGGAGTCTGCTTAAGATTCTCTCTTTCTCTCCCTCTGCCCCTCTACCTGCTCATGTGCGCGCGCTCTCTCTCAAATAAATAAATAAATAAATAAATAAATAAATATTGCGTTTTCTAGTTGCTAAGAATGCTAAACCCTTTTTATATTATTATTGGTTATTTTTCTATCTTCTTTTGTGAAGTGCTTGTTCAAGCCTTTCCCCCTTTTTTTATTGAGTTGTCTTTTCATTTCAATTTTTAGGAAATCTCCATTTATCTTTGATATGAATCCATTGTCAAATGTATGAATTGTGATTTTTTTTACCATTTTATGGCTTACTTATTCATTTTTGGTGGTGTCTTTAGCTAAACAGATTGTTAATTTTGATAAATTTTATTTTATCATTTTTTATTTCATAATTTGTGCTTTTTGTGTCCTAAGAAATCTTTATTTACCTTAAAGTCACAAAGATATTCCACTGTGTTTTCTTCTGATAATTTATGGTTCTTTTACATATAAGTCTATGAGCCATCTTTAATTCATTTTTATTTATAATGTGAAATAATGGCTGAAGTTCACATTTTCCATGTAAATACTCAATTGTTCTATAACCATTTGTTGGAAAAACTTTCCTTTACCCCATGAATTCCCCACTGACTGGGTGCCTGAAAGAATTAGCAATTAATTGTATATGTGTGAGTCTATTTTGGGCTTCACTAACCAAACATCTTATCTAAGCCAGTCTTACTGACTTTACTCTTCACTTAGAAATAAATCTTCATTACCAAATAAATATTTCAATACAAATCTAAGTTATCTGCAGCACATTTTGAATAGACAAAGAAAGGTGACTTATTTCCAAGGATTATCCCCAAAATACCTCTCCTACTGACCTACCAAGTTGTCTCCTCCTTTTTGACCTACAACAACTATAATTAGAATCAATTCTTTGAATTAGAACATTGTCCCTCAAACTTCAGTGAGCCATGAAGAAGGAAATAATCTCAAGGACTCTAATACTGATAATAGATATACTTAATGTTGTTTAAATATGTGCAAACATAAAACCAGCCATAAGTATTTTATATTTATAACCCTTATGAAACTATAGAGCCAAATAACTTAACAACTTCAGTTAAAGGAAATAATAAATCAGTGAAAATCAAGCTTACAACATTAATTTCAAGGGATAGACATTAATTGCTAACCAATTCAATTTAATGTAGTATTGAATCCTGTGGCATGGGTTCTTTTGCATTCAGATGCCTTAAGTATAGGGCACTGAATGGTGACTCAATTTCTCCATCATTTGTCTCCACATGAAAGACCGTGAAATCTTCTGTAGAAAATATGTATTTAAGCCTTAGTCTTAGATATGTTAGAAATTAATTTTTTAAATTTCTGTATCTTAAATTATTGTCTGACTCCAAGCCCCAGGTCCACCAGGATGACAGTACAACTGAAACCTCAGACTTCCAGGAGATCACATCCTGAACAGTGCCACAGGTGTCGCCTTGTGCCATTTTATCAGGGAGTTAGGGAGAGACACCCAGCTCTCAAACATTTGTCCTCACAGATTGCCCCTGAAATGCCCATCACCTCTTTCTCCTTGATCCCTGACTAGCTGTCCCTGGGTTGTGCTTGGGGGCAAAGGAATCCTTTCTGAGGCTAGCTGTGGCCCATCTTTCTCCTACTTCCTATGCAGCCAGGAGCAAGTTCCCCCTACTCTTAGAACCCGCAAGTCCCACAGAATCCTCCTGCAACACTGACTGGACCCATAAGCTTTCTTAGCTGTTTTGCAAGTCAGAGAGCCAGAAAAAATATGAATTCTGACCTGGAGGAAGCACTGAGAATAAGATATACAGAGAAAGAGAAGGTTAGAGAGAAAAATGACTGACATCCTGGGAATAGGCAGCCTAAAGTCCATATCCCATCTCTACTATTCTGGTTGTATGATGTGCCGTTGAGCTTCAGGTTCTTCAAAATGAGAAACAATATATGAGATCATGTATGTAATGATCCTAGCACAAGTGTAGCAGCTCAAAAATTTGTTAATTATTATCATTATTAGATTCTGGACTTGAAAGTAAGAACATTGTCACAAGCTCCTAAAAACTTCAGTGAGCATTATTTACTAAGCTACAGAGAGTTAGAGCCAGATACATAAATAGTTACATACTAGATATATAGAATGCACCCCTGGCCTTCATGTACTTAGTTCAAAGAGGAAATCTAGACCATTTAAATTACAATTTTTGAGACATGTAGAAAGAACTAGAAATCAAAAGACCTGGGTTCTTGCCCCAGTTTGTGCTACATGTTTGCTGTTGTTCAGAAGCTAATCATTTGACTGCTCTGAATCTCATTATTTTTTATTTTTTTAATAATTTTTTAATATTTATTTATTTTTGAGAGAGAGAGAGAGAGAGAGAGAGAGAGCAGGGGAAGGGCAGAGAGAGACACACACACACAGAATCCAAAGCAGGCTCTAGGCTCTGAGCTGTATAAGCACAGAGCCCGACCTGGGGCTCAAACCTACAAACCACTAGATCATGACCTGAGCTTAAGCCAGACACTCAACTGACTGAGCCACCCAGGCACCCCTCATATTACTTCTCTTAAGGTACAGGGAATGTTTTCTGTTATACCTACCTCAAGGATTATTATAGAGCCAAACAAGTTGTTAGGGCACTAGTAAATATAAGATATTATTAGTGATTTTCAAAAACAAAGTCATAAAAAAGAAAAGTCGTATCTTGTCCTACTTCCCTATTTAACAGATGACAAAACAGAATCCTAGAGAAGCTGCATGAGTATCTAATAACATCTGCGTCAGAGCCTGGATTTGCACTGAGGACTAAAGATGCCTCTCTCCCAGCTTACTGGCATCAGTCCCCACCCATCTCCCATTGCTCCCTCCTCTCACTGTCCCTCCTTCCTTCTCATTAGGAAGACAAAGCACCATGTAAAGACTAAGAATTAATCTACAATTCTTGTAAAACACTAAAGTGATAGAGAGGAAACCAATCAGAGTTTAGAACCAGGGAAGGTTTCACAAAGATGAGTTCCCAGAGCAGGTGCTCTTCAGCTCACAGGACCTCACTTAAATTCCCTGGCCAGTGCCATTGTTTATGAGCGTGGCAATAAACTTCCCCAGCACTTAGCACTCCCTGGGACCTCTTTAAAGGGCTCCCCACTCTCCTATGCTACCCTAGAAAGCTAATTAGTGAGCCTTTCTCAGATCTTTTACTCACAGGTTTCAGAGAGCTGCACACTTTGTGGACCTATCAATCGTTTCCTACTTTTCATGAGGTGACTCGTTTTGTTCAATGCAACACCCTGACACCTCTGCTTACTCATGAAAATTCTTACCACGGCTGGTTCAGGCCTTGTTTACAGGAGAAAGTTTTACTCCCCGTACTTTTGACTTGGAGCACTATTTGGAAAGACTCAGCTCATAAAGTCTTACAGTTCCTTTGTTGGCCTTATCATGACCTGAACATTTTGTTAACAAAGCACCCTGTTAATGTTTTGACCATAAGGACTAATGTGCTTGGGGCTGATGGTGTTGCCAAAGTAGTGCTTGCTCCTAAAAAGGGAAAGTTTTAATTCTATTTTCAAAATAAGTCATCTTACCCCTGCTATATTAGGAAATGTCATAAATTAGTCCAAGAAATCTGCAGTGTGTGGGTGAGTGGTGTTGGGAAGGGGAGGGGTATGTGAATTCCTTTGTTGTTAAGGCTTCCAGGTGTCTCTGACCTCACCTCCCTGTAAGGGGGTAGGTGAAGAGTCACTAATATAAAGGGGAACAGCCCCAGTTAAAGTGTGCTTGAAATTGGGCTTTTTAATTACAGAATATACAAAGGCATTCTCAGTGGGTGCTGCTGGGCTGATACCTAGTGACTAGGCAGAAACTACAAAGGTGCTCTCAGGGTTGAAAGACATAGACAATGATTCGGTTCATTTCATCAGAGTCCTAAGAGTCCTAAGAATGATTCCTCTAAGAGTGAATTTTTAAAGGTATCTGCCTACCTACACCCAGAGTGAAAGAGAGATTCTCTCATCAGGAGGCAAGGTACTGCCATATTGTAGTTGCCCAATACTTGGCAGGGGAGCCTTACTACTGGGTGAGAATGGGGGGCTCAAGCGGCTAGGGGCTCCCAAGGACAGACCCCATAGGGGAAGATGACAAAAAGATTGCTGAAGGCTTCAACGATCAAACTCCATTAGCCCAGGTGCAAGACAAAATAATTGTGTGCAGAGATTCTCCTGAGTGGTAGGAAGGCCCCAGTTCTCTTGAGGAAAAGACCACCATAAAGGTGGGGGGGGGGAGAAGAAGAAGAGGAAATGCTGCCCAAGAAATCTCTGAGCATAAATAAGCTTCCTTACCCCTTTACTCTCTGGGATTTGCTGCAGGTCATCTCAGGATAGCCCTACCCCTCTAAAGAATACCTTTCCCTTGCTTGTGAACCTTTCCACAATCCTGAAAAAAAAATTATACTTTTCTTCTCTTATGTAGAAACTTTCTCAACCCCAGTCTGCTTTGATGAATGCATGAGTTCTAGAGTTTATGTCAGTATGTAATACTTCATTCTATAAAGTTAAAAAAGCTTTCATGTTTTATGTACTTTATTTATGAGTCAGTTGTCTCCTTTCTTATCTTTATCAGTTTGTAAATTCACTGATAGTAGGAACTGTCTACAATTTCCTCTAAATTTCTCTCCTTGCCCCAAGGAGTTCACTCTTAAAGTTATCTGCTCTGACAGCATGACTTGCTATGTTTTTAGGGGATCGTATTGCTTAGCCCAAAGTGTTGACAAGAAGTCATTAAAATAAAGGAATCAGTGAAGAAAAGAAGTGTGGGGAGCACTTTGGCTTAGGAAGCCATCTCAGTGCCTCAGTTATCCTGCAAACAGGCCTAATCCCAGGACACTCACAACTCACAGGACACCAACATCAATCCCAGTCTCAGGAAACACTCCTTTCCCCACCCCCATGGCCAACATGGCTGACAATCTTTTCTATTAACCGCACAATCACAAAGCCACGGGAACAATGGTACCCTTCTCTTTTAGGTCAGAGTTCACGTTGGTCAATTTACATTCCTGAACCCTTTAAGGTTAAGTCTTCTTGCTCCATGGCCCAACCCACAAAACACTTTGATAGGTAGGAATCTGATTTAAGGTAAAAATAGCTGGTAATGACTGAAGCATGACCCAATATGCCTAAAATGGACAAAAATGTCTCCTTTACTGGAAGTAGCCACACAGAAGTTGGGCGACAACCCTTAGCAAGGTTACTGTCAGGGGAATTCAAAACTGAGGACAGGAGTGAGACTACAGGTCATCACATGCTCTTGCAAATACTAAGGTTTGGGATTATGAATCTTTCTAACAACAAGATAGAGGATTTAGGTGAGACATTTCTACCAGCTTGGTAATTAAGCAGAAGGATATTTCACCCAGACACAAAATCCAAATTCAAAGTAGTAATTCAAAGCTGTGACTGGGAATGAAACCATTTCTATTATTAACCTTACAGAGAAGATTCAAAAAATAATGTAGGGCAAGATTCTGGTAACATCAAGCACTAACAGAGTTTTATATTTTGAGCCAGAGGTAATCATTAAAATATTTCTTTAAAAAAACTCATTTTTCTAAAATGTGTCTCCTATTTATGGAACAATGAGCAGCTTAAATCTTGAGAAAATTGTGTTCTTATAAACACTTATTACGTAAATAATAAAACATAAAGTAAAATATAATTTGTTTAAAATTTTCCAAACAAAAGATTTTACTGCTTAGGGAATGCCCTTTGCGCTTTAAGCTATTAAATTAAGTTTTGTAATTAGTTGGGCTTTGTCATTAAAGCCATGTTTCTATTACACAAAAAGACAATAGGACAGAGCTTTAGTGAACAGATTAAGACAAGCAATTCCCATGACTCACAAACCATAGAACTGTGTAGCCATGTGACTGAAGCATTGGCACCTGTCATGGACTCATTGCTATACACGTATGCAATTTTTGAAGAAAAGTAGGCAACTATTCATTTTATAACTTTAAAATTATATTGGAAGCATATGTATCATTCCCACTTCTATATGTTGTAACTCTGGCCTAAACTTGTTATGTTCTTTAATTTAATCAACTTGAAGACTAACATTTTAAAAATTATTTTGCTTATAACTAACACTAAATTATCCTTGCCAAAATGCTTCCTTGGTAAACATGATAAACTATCGAATGAGTGAAGGTAATATTGGGTTCACCCAGCTAATGGCAACAATTACTGTGCTTTGGATTTTAAGAAAAAGACATTTACTACTTGTACACAATCTACCTCTATGGCACACATTCTAATTTGAAAAGCATAAAATATACTCAGGTATATTTTCAATTTCTGATTCCTATCCACTATAGGTAATCTGTACAGATTATCTATTTCTGAAAATATCATTTTATAGTTCAACATTCAAAACATATAATCACTTCAGTTTTTCCTCTAAAGTTATATTTTTTCCTATTACTTTTATTCCAGACTATCTTTAATCACTTTACCACACACTATATTCTTTTTGCAAAAAGTAGGTTTAAAGTTTTATTAGTGATTCAAACATATTGATTCTTAATTTTTACATTTATAAAAATGCTGTTACCCAGAAAATTGTTTTAACAAAGTTCCATAGTCCACAGAAATAGTCTATAACTGAAAAGAACTCAGGAGAAGTATGAATCTCAATTTGTGGGTTTTAAAACGTTTCTTCCTTAATTATTAGGGCTCGGTAAATTAAAACGTGTTCGTATTTTTAAAGTGTATGCAATTCACAATAATATTTCAGAAAAGAGAAATTTTAAACCCATTTTCACTTGCTGGAATATTAAATAAATATCTTCAAAAAGTACATGTTTTGTTTCATTTGTGGAAGGTCTTACAGTTATTCTTTGCTATGCATGAAATCTGTCATTTAGTCGTTCAGCTGTGTCATGTAAAGATACGAATTCTGGTACTTCGGTTAATATATTTTAGAAAGTGTCATTTTGATCTTCTTTTTATAGTTTTTGGAGAAATGAGAGATTTAAATGCAACCTGCAAGACTGAACAGTCAGCAAAGTAGGAAAAAATCAGGCAAATGTGTTGGAAATCAGGCTGGAAGCTAACAAGAATGCGTTTCTCAAAAGAGGACAGGATCAACGTTGCCACATGACATTAATTCAGTATAGTAAGAGTACTATGATTCAAATTAGTTTAAGCAAAGCCTGTGTGTATAGCCATTCCTTTTCAGGCTTCCCTTAAATCACAATAAAAAATAAAATGAGATCTGAACCCACATAAACAAAGAGAATGAAAGTGGAGACCACAGCAGGTGAGCAATTTTGACAAAATATTGTGAGATGAAAAGTGAAAGGACCAACACCAAGTGACTTTGCTGAGAGAAGACAGCTCCAAGCCTTCACAGGGAGGAAGCCCATAAGAACACAATTCAAAGCCACAACACAACTCCAATTGTAGATCCCCAGAGGGGATCAAGTATTAGAGGTGTGCCTCTGAAGGATGGGGTGGGGAAGAAAGGGGGAGGGGTTGATAACAAAGGAACTGGGTAAAAATTTGTATAAGGAAAAGATACATGCCCCAAATCACTTTACAAACCCACATGCCCTGAGATTATCCCCTCCCACACTTGGTAGGTTTGCCAGGCAGAGCTGAAATTGGGGCTGAGATTTCAAACTAAAAATCTAAACTATTAAATAAAAATGTTTACATGAACAATGGGACTTCTCCCACTAGACACCAGAAAGCTGCTAGTCAGGTGTATGTTCTCCAAGCAGGAGAAAGAAGGAAATTGCCTATGGACACCCAAGAAATAGCTGATTTCCTGACTTTTTCTACCTGGTGACGTTAAGGACACATGTTAAGCTTCTAGTCAACTTTGCTTTCAAAATGAAATTGAATACAAAGCCTCTAGCATGGCAGTCAATGTCTAAAATAAATAAACAGAAAAATGGTAAGAGGAGAAACAGGTATATTACATAAAGAAGAAAATAGTTGCAGCTTTCTTTCCCTGGAAGCAGAATGACTCTCAGATGGAGTTTACTAGGACATGTCCTTAAAAGGCACAAAAGCAGGAATGGGCACAGGGAGCAGTAAAACCGCAAGGGTGGTCCCCTGATAGGCTCAGCCTCAGTCTCTGAATTGAACCAGTTAAGCCAAGATGGCCAAGGATACGTATCCCACAAGGAATAGTCTTTGGATACAGACTATCCCAGAAAGGAGATGATCCATGTGGTGGGGCCCACAGCTGAAGATTTTCTGCCCATAGAACTCCCAGCAGCAGGGGTATCAAACCTTTCCTTACAGGGGGACCTGGGTGGTACATCCCAGTGTCTACCACAAAAACTTCAGAGAAACTATAATAAGTATCTTTAGAGGGATAGAAGAAAGTATTGTTATCTGGTGATATACAAAAAATGCTATGTAGGTGTTTTTTTTTGGGGGGGAGAACAATTGGAGAAGAGCTCTTGAAATATAAATATAATAATTCAATAGAAGAGCTCTTGAAATTTAAATATAATAAACAAAAACTTAAAAATAATTCCATAGAAAGGGTGGAAGGTAAAAATGGAGAAGATAACCCAGTAAATGAAACAAAAAGAAAAAATTGGGGAAATAGCTTCAATAAAGGAAATTTGAAAAACTGGAGAACCAATGCAGGTTTAATATCTGAATAATGGGAGTTTTAGAGACAACAAAGAAAACAAAGGGAAAAAAACAAATAATTAATACACAAAAATAACACCAAAAAATCACAAAAGGAATGTGTTTCCAAATCAAAAAGTCCCGTTAAATCTCCAATAAAATAAGTGAGAGGTGAAATGACATAATTTTTTTGTGAAATTGAAAAACTCCAGAAATAAAGCAAAGATCCTAAAAGCCTCCAGAGGGAAATATAGATCAATGTGCAGGATTAGGAACTCAAATAGCATTGGACTCCATAACAGCAAAGTGGAAGATAAAAACAAATGGAACAACATCTTTAAAAATGTGAGGAAAAATAATTCTCTCCAAAATACTAAGCCAAACTTTAATAAAATGTGAAGATATTTTACTCTCATTCAACTTTCCTTAGGAACCAATCGGAGAAAGAGCTGTAGAAAAAGGAGAGAATAAACCAGGAAAAGCATGGATTGAGAAACCAGAAGCAAAGACAAAAGAGGAAAAGAGAATCCCAGTTTGACAGTGAAGGAAAGACCCAGAACAAGAATGTAGTAGCAGGTATTAGAAGTACCTGTGTTGCAGGGACCCAGAGCGCTTGGGGGGAAGGGGGATAGATACTCCAAAAAAACAAAAAATATGTGACTATATTAAGAGGGGTTGGATAGCACTCTGAGATCTGAGGATGAATCAGTACTAAGTACATATAAATAAGCTAATGAAAAAATAATGCAACTTTTCATTTAGGAAAGCAAAAAGTTGCAAAGAAAGGTCAGAGCACCCTGCTAAGCTCAGCTGTGTACAGCATTTATATAATCATAATAAAGTTAACACAGAACAGAGGTTAAACTAAAAATGATGACTTAACTGTACTTGGAGGAGGAGAAAATAGGAAATGCATGGCAAGTGGTATGGGGAGGGTTGGTAGGGGCTGGAGTCCTTTCTCCTATAAGTGGAAGCAATAGAAAATATTTGAGGCTTAATCACACACATATAAGAAAAAGCAGCATAAACATGTTATTTAGACATTTGGAGTGATAGGCCAGAAGAAATAGCTAAACAAATTGGAAGTGGTTTGGTTTGTGTAGCAAGAGTTGGGATGACAAGTGGTGGAGCAGGGTACTGCTGTTGTTCATTATAAATTTTACACTATTTGACTCTCTACAGTATGTATATCTGCATTAAATTGATAGAAAATAAAATACTAATTAAAAATTTGTTTCCATAATCATTTGAAAAAACGTGATTTATAATGCTGACATTCAATCCATGAGGAATTAACCCACATGTAAGTATGTTTTATGATACCTGGTTAAAAAAAAAAGAAATTCAGTGAATGGATGGTGTTTACAACTAGGGCTGGCTTTAATGGTTTAATTTCCCTTGGCTCTCACATAATACAATGGTTTTGCTGGAATTGACCATTTTACCCTTCATCTCAGCTAACTTTTCTTCAGCCACCCTTAAACAAGAAGAAACAGCTGTTGGGAGTCTAAGTAAATGTAACTTTAATTTTGATTTCTTTCCAAATTCTACATTTAACCTGGATGAGTGAGTGAAGTGTTGAAGGATCATCACATTCTCATGTTATAATTTATGTTCATGTCAGGCAAGCGAATACTGTTCATATATCAGTGTGTCAGGTATTGTCACCTTAATAGAGTAAACAATTTAAAAGAAGAATTGTAACAACCATTTTAATGGGCTTCTCATTCATTTATTTAATAGAAAAAAAACTAAAACTGATTTGTGAAAATAAACTACCCATACTTCGTCCCTGTCTTTCTTTCTAAAGTCAAGCAGACCATAACAAGTGTTTAATAAATCTATTTTATTCCCCTTAACTTAATAGGAAAATTAGAGAATGGATCCAAGTAGAGAAAAGGCCACTGTCAAGGTTCCGATGATCTCTTCTCCACAGGTCACAGATTTTTCAAAGTTCCTAAAATTGCACATCAATAAAAATAAATTGGGTTCTTTTTTCCAAATAAGATAACCCACCACCTCCCTCAAGTGGTCAATTGGATTAGTTTTCTGTTTCCAGAACTGTCTTGGTTTATTTCCAAGAACTGTAGAGTCATGTATAATGGCTGGGCTGAATGGACTCTTTTTCTTAAATATATTATTTGGCCTTTGGAGTGAAAGGGGCTGATTACATTGAATTGTGCTGATATTTTAACTTCTCTAGGTCAACATAAAAAGATACTTAACCAGGACTAGCAGTTTTTCATGATGCTTCCTGGCTCAAGGGTGCTCTCCCTCCAGACCTCTCCTTTTCTGCTTAAGGGATTAATCCAAACTCCATCATTTCTAGTTACTTCAAGTCTTATACCATTTTTTTCCACCCAACTAGAGGTGTTAATTCCTGCTTCCTGAACACATAGGCCTTTCAGTGATTATATACCACCTAGCAAAACTTGTTTAGTAATGTTATTTCCTAACTAAAACTAAATACTTTTTAAAATGTTTCCTCAGTTAATCTCTGATGGGAGAGGGAGGAAGAGAGGAGACCAAGGCTATCCTTCTGTTGAACAACAGTGCATGAAATTCTCATGAATATCTAAAGTCAAACCATTTCAGAGCATTTAGTACCAAATCTTCAATTAAGGAGATACATAAAAATTACTGCCCTAAGTCATTAGGCTAATTTCAGTTCTAACAATTGCCCAGAATAAAATATGCCAACAAGGATGTCTGAGGGGTATTAACTTGCATAAATATATGAGCCATGTCGTTACTGTCCAAAAACATGAACATGGTTGTTCTTGTTTTTGGACAGTAACTAAGTGAAATTCCTTTTCTATTATGTCCACTCCTTAGGCTTTTGGAAGGATTAAAAGGAACCACAGAAAGTCATCAGCCCAGGGAGTTGTGTGTAAAAGTAGACACAACTGAATAGAGGTTTGTTGCCTTAATTGTCTAAATAATGCTTATACAAAGTTTTCAAATTGATTTGCATAAAGTACCAACCAGCTAAATCTGATTTTTGAGGACATTTTTAAGCTTTTTCTCTTGTGGTCCTATCACAAGATAAACTAATTCCTACTACAAAAATGGCAAGCCTCTCTCTTATTTTGGCTCCTCAACTGACTTCTCAATTAAGCCAAAACCTAGGAATGAAAAATGCCCACACATGCACATGAAATTTACTAAAACTATGTCAAAAAAAAAAAAGAGCCAAATATGTAGGAATGGAATGGAGACAATCATGGGCACTCTAATCCCAAAATAGACTAAGCCATATGAAGGTCTCATTCTTCTCTACCTTGGTCTATATCTTAAAAAAAAAAAAAACTGCTTCAATTATTCTTGACTGGAAGACCTGGGTTCATTACTGAAACAATGCTATGAGTCTGAGACACTGGGTTGACAGAGACAGGAAAAGTAGTCAATGATATAAAATATTGATATATTCATATGTGTCCCTACTGACTGAAGGAATGTGTAAATATCACAATTGGATAGTTTTAAAACAATCTGGGAAAGCTGCCTCAACCTTGCAGATATAAGAGACTCCTTTTGACACAGCATTCTGTAAGGAATCACTTATCTGCGCTCCCATCACTATCACCAGGAAAAGGATGTGGTTGGGGCTTACCAGGTGCTTTATTCCTCTCATTCACTCCATTTATCACTCTCTTGTTTCTCAATTTGCTCTTGTTCTATCATTATTTCTTTCTTTCTGAAAACCTAAAAATGCAATTACAGCATGAAGTTGTAAGAGTGACTTTATCTTTCACCCACAAAGAACTAAAAGAGCTGGACCGTATATAAGATACACCATGAGGGGCACCTGGGTAGCACAGTTGATTAAGCGTCCAACTTCAGCTCAGGTCATGATCTCGCAGTTTGTTTGATCAAGCCCTGCATTAGGTTCTCTGCTGCCAGTGTGGAGCCCACTTCAGATCCTCTGTCCTCTGCCCCCTTGCTCTAAAAAATAAATAAACATTAAAAATAAAAGATACTCTGTGAGTTCTCACAATGGCTTCATTGCTCCTGTAGTTGGCCAACTATCAACAGGTGAGGATATACACTGATGAAGAGGAAATCCCTTTAGCTAAACAAAACTTTAATTGAAGTGTTTTGACTTCTATTCAAGAGATTTGTGATAATCAAAAGGACTGAATATTGTTCCTATTTTATAAGAAAGGAAACTTTATTTATATTAACTTCCAGGGAACCAATATCTTGGTTTATTTTTTGTGTAAAGTGCTGTATAGGAAAGTGTGGTTGGGGATAGCATTGCTTTAGGGGCTTGGGGTTGAGACAAACACCAGCATTTTCCTCATTATATGGGTAGAATGCCATAATGAAGTTTCCATATTTTGGTAAATTGAAGGTCATGGCAGCCAAACAGATGTCAGGAAGTACGGATTCAAAATTCACACCCTAAAATGTCTAGGGGCTTTTTTGTGGGCTTCCTGAGGTTTAACCAGCAAAGACTCTAGATGTGTGTGAAATGAGACCATTCCTTTGTTTTCTGTGACTCAGACTCTTCTGGGTTTGGACTCCTAGTTTGGTAAATAACTGAATGTTGTGGCCTATTCCCTCACCCAGGACCCACCAACGCCATTCCTGAGGGCAGCCTATGGGGAATGAGAAACTGTGGGAGTGAGGGGGGAAGAAGGTGAAGCAGGAAAATGCATTGCCTAGGCCAGTGCTCCAAATTTAACCTCCTGATTCTGGGGGACTTGGGGGGATTTGAGATCTGCATTTCTAACAAGTTCATAGGACCACGTTCTGAGTGGCAAGGACTGTGAATCAGAGCTTCTCACACTGTCTGTTGAGAAGGAATAGCTCCCCCACCCACCCACCCAATCCCATTTAGAACTTTGCTCCTATTTTTCTCTGACATTCTCCTGGGCCAGAGAAAGAGTCCACAATGACACAAATCACTTTGGCAGTGACCCAAGAACCAGAAGCACAGCCAAAAATTCTGCTGGGTTCCAGGATGGGTGTTTGAGGAAGAAGACAAAATGAATTCTTCACTTCACTGCTTAAGGCCACACAGTTTCTATAACACATTGGGGAATGCTGAGATCCTTTGGTTTTCCTGAAAACACTTGCTGACATTAGCCTTGTATTTAGAGGAGGATTTAAAATCCACTCACAGACTATTCTTTTTAAAGAAACGAATCATGAAGTTGACTTTCCATATGCTTCTCATCCCTAGGGGCTGCTCACCAATTGATTCCTCATAGTGTGTTTGCCCCTCATGCCTTGCAGTCTCTGCAGATGAAATTCGAGAATTCTCTCGTAACTAGAGCAGGACAACTCCTTAGACCAATGACTTTCCAAATAACCTCCTCATTCCTCTCATGTTCAGAGAATAGGAAAGAATTCCAGAGAGCTATGTGAGGGTGAACAAGGGCCAGAATTGTCATTTATATCTATGACCCGACAGAAAGGTGGAAACAGAGAGAATGTTACTCAGTGCTTCCCACCCCCCCACCCCCATCCTAATCTCTCCTCAAGAACGTTTTGCCAAGACAAATCATATGTTTTACTGGAAGCATCTCCCATTTAAGCCTCTTTGCCATAAATAGGTACTTCAAACTCAACAAGACCAGAACTCTTCTGCCAGACTGTGATCTCCTTGAAAGCAGGAATTCTGCTACTTCAATTATTGCTGTATCTCCAGAACAATGCCTGACACATAGTAGGTGCTCAGAAAATACCTGTTAGTAGTTGGCCAGTCATAAGATGAGTGAAGATATTGTGAGAATTCATGGTGTATCATATATATCTATATACCACACACAGACTTATCAGACCCATTTCACCTCCTGCCAGCCTTCTCTGAGTCTGCCCACAGTTTATAAACTCCTTTCTCTTCTGTGAAATTTATTCCCTTCCTAGTATCCCCAACTCCTCCACATCCTCCTTCGTTGTACATTTTCCCTGATCTTACATAGATCAGAGACAATTTTGCAACACGAGTTTGGAAAAAAGTGTAAAGTTATGGCACCACTCTCCTTTCTAAGGACACTACTTATAGACACTGAGGGATCCTTCATCTACAACAGGACAAACTGAATTTAAAGACTGACTTAAGCAAAACACAAACACCTACTGATTCAGAGTCTACCCATTCCCAACGTTGATGGAAACATAAGAAATCAAACTTTGTCTCAGAAAAGTCACTGCTTTATGTAAATGATGCCCACACATAATCTTATCTCTTATTAAAACAGGATTTTTCCAAATTATACCCTTTCCCAGAATCTGACAGACACCCTATTATGCCCTAGCTCTGAACCACTTCTGTAAGGAGTGTTACAAGGAAGTCCCTGTTATAGGTGAGGAAACATGATACTTCTACGATGCATTAGAGGAGAGAAATGACTGAGGATCACACTAAAAATGGGTTCCCCAGGGTACTCCTGGGCTTCCCAATCCCCCTTTCTGCCCCACCAACCAAGGTCTGACATCTTTTTATAGCCCATGTTCTGGACTCTCCCTCTCACTCCATGAGCAAAATATACCCCTCCTGTACATGCCCCTTTCCTACAGAGCTCTTTCTGAGAGTTTTTACTACCTTCAAATAGCACAAGGTAGTGCTAGGTAGCTTTCCTTTTCTATCCCAAGTGCAAGAGGCTTCCAAACATGGGACAGGCCATCCCAACATGCCTGTTAGTCTTCTTATTTGAGCAGAATCCCCTTGTTCAGACACAGTAGGAGTCAGAACACTGTTTATCCTCTCCTCCAGCTCCTGTGCTAACAATTATATGAATCTGACTAGACAAAAACTAAGCTTTCTAGTTTCAAGCTTTGGTTCCATTATTTCATATTTTTCTCTATAGTCTGGAAAGAGTGGAAAAATCCCATCAGCCAGTGGGAAAACTTGTGAACTGGAGTAGGGGTGAAGTTTTCATTAACTCACAGCAAATTCCAAATGCTCTCAGGAGAAATCACATTCTAAGTAGCATCAAGACTATTTTTGTTGTTGTTTAAATTTTCCACAGCATTAACAAGGGTATGAGAATTTTCATAAGGCTGGAGTATGTCTAACTGAAGTGGTAACACCACAATTTAGCAACAGCCTCAAAAAAAAAAAAAAAGACATGAGAAGTAACTTATATTAAATGCCGTGAGACGTGAGAGTTGGTAGGTGCAGATCACTGGTTCAAACCAACTATATTTGTTATCTGATGGCATATAGACTGAATCAAAACCCATGAATATAAATGTATAAGGTGCTAAAAATTCAAAATTACAAAGATTCTAGGTCCATAAAGGTAATTTTTACAAAGTCAGTGTTGGTAAAGGTAAAGGAAAGATGGAGTAACCTATTTTTTTATGCAACTAAATTTTAACATCACATAGCAAACATACTTCAATCTGACATCATGGTTTCAAAGAGTAAGAAAGATACAAAATGCTCTGAGGATTAAATAATGAAAAAGACTATTTCTGATATGTTTGATTTCCAAGCTTAATCCATATTTCTGTACCACCCATCACTCAGTTACCCCCAATACCACCACCGTTCATCCTATTTCAACGGAATCCTGGGAAAGATATTTTCTAAATGAAAAGTTTTAAGAAAAGGGGGAAACCTGACATTTCTATTTAGTTATAGTATACAGAATTGTTTCCTTTAAAGATGAGGAGGGGTGAGATTCAAGAAATATTCTGGAATTTCTTTCTCCAAAATCAAATAATATAGCCATACTAGAATGTCCCAATCACGTTTTTGATGGAAAGCCTTTGATGGAAAGACTTCCTCCCATTTATAGACTTAACAAAGCTGAGGAGATGTATCAAACATTGTAAAAAAATATCTTGTTAATACGAAAAATATGTAAGTTTGGTGATTTCTTTATCCAGAAAAAAATGCATAGTAATAGAGTGGCTTGAAGAAGTTATTGCAAAAAAAAGATACCATACATAGGACGCAGGTGTAAGTAGGTCAGAGACTGAAGTGCCAGGGACAAAAAGTAGTACCAAAAATAGGGGAAAGTGTTTCAATAAAAGAAAGAGAATGCAATTAGAGAGGAAATTTCCAACTTCACAATTTTGACCAGAGCTAGAATAAATTTTTGAGGAAATATTTGTTGAGTCTTCATGTGATTCTGAGCAATGTGTGAAGTAAGAATTACATAGCTTAGAGACTTTCTGCAGACCTGATGAAATGAGGCCATGGCCCACCCTTGACCAAAGATTCTGCACGGGGATTCTGCTGCACAACGGGAAAGACAGATGTCCAAACAGATTAGTGTTTCTCTGCTCACATAGTGTCTTGGAGTAACACTCAAGAAACAGACCAAGGTGACATCTTATTCTAAATATCTCTTTTCTTTAATGTGACACCACCGAAACCCTCTGCAATGACAGAACTTTGGCTCCTCAGCTAAACTTAATGATGCAGAAATAATTCAGGACATGAAAACTGAGAAAATAAAGTGCTGTACTAAGCAAAAAAAATTTTTATGTAAAATATATTTTTCCTCTATTTTAATCAAGTAATTCAATCACTCCAAAAATGCAATCATTTGCTTGTGTTCTCATTGAGCACTGGAAAAAAATTAACCTTAAAAATAATTTAAAAAGTAAAGTTAATCCTTAAGGACACAGTTTCATTTGCTTGTGTTCTCATTGAGCACTGGAAAAAAATTAACCTTAAAAATAATTTAAAAAGTAAAGTTAATCCTTAAGGACACAGTTTCTTAAGGTCTGGCTTGTAAAACTGTAACATAAAAAAATTTTTCCCATAATGGTATTGTCACATCTTCAAATGGTCTTATGATAATTTCTTCCCTTGCTCTCACACTAAAGATACTATAATGGGTGTTTTAGAAAAAAATTCTGCTGCTGGTTTCAATGTTTCTTAAATCAGCTACAGTTCAACAACCCGAAATAATTAAAATTAAATTGGAACTTAATGTTTGGTAATCCAATCATAGAATGTGGCTAATTGTGCTCACCCAGTCAACACCAGCACCAGGTTATGATGAAATGGTTCCACTGAAATATCCACCCCAACTTGCCAAAACTCTGAAGATACGATCTCTTATCTATCACTCGCCAGGGGTTACTTCTCTCTTGTTACCACAAACACTTCCATTGTCATAGATCTGAGTGAAGCTTGGGGAAAAAAAATAGTGAGTGAACCTAGACTTTTGTTCCCTGAACACAACAAAAATACATACAGTTATCTTCAATAATTGTTTCTTTACCCCCTCATCCTCCCCAGAATGATTTCTGGTGGGTTTAAGTAGGTGAAACCAGTTTTGAGTTCCTCTCTTTCCACCATAATTACTCACCTTAGATCCAAAATAAAGCAGTGCTGATAGCATCAGAAAAGGAAATAAACATTCAAGTAGTATACCTGAGTTGTTCTTAGTCCACTCATTAAAATTACTTAGGACATGGAAAAGAATACCATCCCCAAAGCTTCTGAATTAGTTGATCTAAGGGAGGACCCCAAGTCACTGGCATTTTATCAAGGATTTTTGGATAATTTTACTAAGGCATGTGAGCAAGGCAGTTTTAACTTTAGTTTTTCACCTACTTTCACTAATTAAAATTAGTTTTCACTTAGATTCAACAAAACTAAAGCGGCAAAAAATCTTGGAGATCACCTTGTTTGTGCTTCTCAAATTTTGATGAGCCCATAAATCACCTGGGGAGCTCATAAAACCTGTAGATTCGGTGTCAGGAAGTGTAAGGGGGAGGCCTGAGCTAATTTAGTTCTAATAAGCTCTCAGCTGACTTCGACGAGGCTGGTCTGAGGGCCAGACTTTGAGCAGCAAGGAAGTTCATTCCCTTTAACTGTAACAGATGAAGAAACTGAGATCCAGAGACACTGGCTTCTTTAAGGTAAGGCAGCCAGCAAAGGAACAAAATAGCCTTGAAACCAACATAATGGCTTCCAGTCCAGAAGCTACTACATGGAAGGAATCTTTATTTCCTAAAAATCATCATCATCATCATCACCATATTTTCTATAGAAAACTGGGGGTGGGGACCAAACTTTGTTACAGTATAAAAACTGATTTACAGTGTGTAGTGGTTGGAAAGAAATTAGACAGCTACAATTAACAAGTAAGAATCCATTTGTGTTTTGTTTTTAAGCAGGAGGCATAAATATATGGTAAGAGAATAAAACAAACTAAACAGAAGAGAAAAATAACCAGACCATGTGCAATAGCACATGAAGAAGGGCACCAAGAGGGAGAAAAGGAAGCAATAATAGAAAATAAAAGAGACCAGGCTAACAAAAGAAAAATAAGAATAAAAGCAGAGAGCTAGAAAATTAAACACAGATTCTAGAATAAAAGGAAAACATAGCAGCATGTAAGAAAAAAAACAAAGGAAAGAAGGAAAACCCAATGGGATTAAAGGATTCCTGGAAAAAGACCATATAAAATAAATCATAAAGGATTAGCAATCATGGTAAGGTGGGGCATTTAAGAGTGAGAAACACAGATACATATAGAAAAATATGTCTTAGTATTAAAAACCAGAAAAGAGGTTGCATTTCACTTATCATAGTTTTTATATTTTTTCTTATTATATTTTCAAAATAATAAAAATTCCAATTTCTCCATAACCAACTAGAACCTGAAAGATGGGCATGGTCTTGGGCAAGGAAGCAAGAATCCTCTGGAAGAAGAAATTCTCTAGGCAGAAAAAGTTGAAGAGGGAACAAGGTTTAACTAAATCCAAAAGCATTGCGTTTTTCTTATCCTGTGTAATATGACAAGACCCAGAAGCCCTCTTTTCTAGCCAGGTGACCACATTTGTTACCATAGCTCAGGATATAGTTTCCCTTGAAGCCATAGTTCTAGCTTAACAAGCTGTTCCAGACAGTCAATACCAATAGTACCATCTGGAAAACATCTCCCTTTGAAATGTATCTATGGAAACTACATACTGCCTACCTAGTTCTGCCCATCCTGTCTTTCAGACATGGACAATTCTGAACCCCATTATTGTCAAAAGTATTTAGGTTGTGGTTCTAGCAAAGTCCATTTATTTATATATTTTCACTGGCCATTTCTATTCCATAGCTATGGTTCATTGCCAAACAAAAACAGGGGCACCTGAGTGGCTCAGTCAGTTAAGCATCTGACCATGGCTCAGGTCATGATCTTATTGTTTGTGAGTTTGAGCCTCAAATCAGGTGAGTTAGAAGCGAGCTTCAGGCTCTGTACCATCAGTGTGAAATTCTTTCTCTCTCCTCCCTCTCTCTCTCTCTCTCCCTCTCTTTCTGCCCCTTGTGGGATTCTCTCTCTCTCTCCCTCTCTGCCCCTTGCTCACTCACACCCTCTCTCTCTCTCAAAAACAAAAACAAAACTAAACTAAGAATCTTAAGGAAGATAATTAAAATTGTTAAAGGTTGCTTTCCTATAGATCAGATATTGCAAATTCAAATGCCTACAAGGACAGGGAAAGTGATGTCAATGAGTAAAGCTGGCCTGTGGTAATAAGAGCACGTGCCCCCATCTAAACGTGGTTCCATACACCCACTGTGTTCTGCCATTCAGAAATACAGGCCTAGTGCTGCCATAGGTAATCTGTTTTATCAGAGATGCAAGAAACGCAGATTCTTATGTGAAATCTCTTGATTTCTAAATGTTGATAATTAGTTCAACTTGTGGTTGTTGTTGTCGTTGTTCTGAAATAACTGTTTGCAATCTTGTTTTAGATCCTGCTTTTTCTTTAAAGAAGACGAAAAGTTATATGAAGGGTTCAAAGGTAAAGGGGTGGACATTACTATATGAAACAAGTGGATTCATAACAAGTAGACCCCCCCCCCCCACAAAAAAAGTAAGACAAGAATGTTTCGTACTTTTAGAAGACATCTTTTCATCCTAGGAAAGTGGTCAGATGGCAACTCTCACATGATGGCCTCCATCATCACTAGCATACTGCAGGCAAAAAGTTAACCTCTCCACCAGCATTTTTTCTTATATCTCTACATATTGGTAGCATTTTCTTTCCATTCACCAATGACATTCATGTCGCACAGGAATAAGTTGGGTTCTTGGATTCTGACTTGAAACCCCTTTGTGAACCCTTTTTACTAGGAGTGAAAGCCTGGTGGAGAAGCCACTGAGAAGAGCTCAGGACCCTCACACAGATTGCCTTGCAGGGGCCAAGATTGGAAGTGGAGGGGGAAGATTTTCATGGCCTCATTATTTAGCATTAATATTCACTGATAAAGAGATATGTTTCTTAACATGATGACCTGCTCCTAGAGTTTCCTGAATGCCCTGCTGTGGCTACCTATCATAAGGCCCATGTCAGTCTTCCAAAACACATCTGAAACCATCTAGTACACATTCCAACTGTAAATGGGAGGCACTGACCCATGTCCAAACAAAAACAAAAATCATCCAAAACCTCCTTTCTTTCCAACATCACAGGCCTCTGAATGATATGTTTAGATTCTCCCAGGCTGGAGTTCTTCCAAATAGGGCTAGAAACCAAAGTTACAGTGAATATCTCTGCTGATTGATTACAAATCAGTAAACCTACCTGGAAACACATGACTGAGGTAGGAGAAAGAAGCCTGGCCTATAAACATATGAAGACTAAGAAATAAATTTTTGTGCTGGTCACTTGTATAAATTTAAGAAACTTTAATGATTAAACACAAATACAGACAGGCAGACACACCTGAACATTGTTTTATCAAAATTTACTGATTCCCATATTTTATTTTATTTATTTTTTATTTTATTTATTTTATTTTTATTTTATTATTTTATTTTAATGTTTATTTATCCTTGAGAAGAGAGACAGAGGATGAGCAGGGGAAGGACAGAGAGATAGGGAGACACAGAATCCAAAGCAGGCTCCAGGCTCTTAGCTGTCAGCACAGACCCACGAACCGTGAGATCATTGCCTGACCTGAAGCCGGATGCTTAGCTGACTGAGCCACCCAGGCGCCCCTCCACATTTTATTTTTTATTTAGGCTGTCCACAGAATAGCAAATTAGTGGCTTAAGAACTAAAAGAATGAGTTTACCAGGTGGTAACTGTCAATGTATCCCATAGATGGAGTTTTTATCTTTTGACTCACCTTGGCTTATACCTTTGTTTGGAAATTTTGCTTGAAGGAAACTGCCTAAGTTTCCTGACAGACTCCTGTCAACCTGTTACTTCTGTTAAGCTTCACCTAAAAGAAGTCTATTGGTTGGAGATGGAGGTGAAGTTGCAATTATCACTTGTCATTAACACCTTTTATAGCTCTCAGTAGAAGTATACCAAGCAGGGGTGTCCGCTGTGTTCAGGTTACAATTAAACATGTCTAGTCATGTCTGTGGGGGGGTGATAGTAGTGGTGTCAGGAGAAAAGGAAGTGTTTCTGCCAAGAGTATATTTGACAAATGAGCCTCCTGGAAAAAAGTTTACACCAAGGGAATTGAGAAGAAACCTAGCTTAGCAGTCCCCATAAACAGCAGATAGAATAATGCTCAGGCCCATGCTGAGTTGGCTGTCATTTCTTGCTTCTCCATCACCACTTCTGGTTTCTATCTAGCCCTCTGTGGACTGGGGCATGAGTTCGAGAAAGATGGTGGCTCTTCTTTCAAGTGAATAAACTGTTTTATACACACACACATAATTCTGAGACACATCAAGTGAGGTACAAAGGTGTGAAAAATAAATTTTCCCCAATGAAGAACATGCCACTGAAATGCTCAGTAATAACCAAACTCTCAGTCCAATGGGTCTCAGTAATAACCAAACTCTCCCCAAAAAATGTATAATAGCTTTTCATTAATTCAATTGTATACCCCAAAAGATACGTTGAAGAAATAATCCCTGGTACCTATGAATGTGACCTTTGGAAATAAGGTTTTGTAGATGTGATTAAGATGTAAATTATAATGAGGTAAGATAGGCCCTTAATCCAATATGACTCTCGTCCTTGTAAGAGAGAAGAGATGCAGAGACAAACACACAGGAACAATGCCATGTGGCAGGAAAGGTGGAGATTGGGTGATATGGCTTCAAGCCAACTGAAGACCACTACCTGAAACCAGGAAGAGGCAGGGAAGCCTTCCTCCCTCCAGGTTTCAGAGGAAGCACAGTCCTGCCTACATTTGAACTTCTAGTCTCCAGAATTGTAAGACAACGGATTTCCATTATTTTTTCCCTTTTTCCCTTTTATTTATTTATTTTCAATTTAACTCATTTATTTTAATCTTATTTAAATCCAAGTTAGTTAAATATAGTGTGGTATTGGGTTCAGGAGAAGAATTTAGTAATTATTCACTTACATATAACACCCAGTGCTCATCCCAACAAGTGTCCTTGTAATGTCCATAACCCATTTAGCCCATGTCCTCACCCAACACCCCCATAGCAACCCTGTTTGTTCTCTGTATTTAAGAGTCTCTTATGGTTTGCCTCCCTCTGTTTTTATCTTATTTTCCTTTCCCCTACATTCACCTGTTTTGTTTCCTAAATTCCACATATGAGTAAAATCATGATACTTGTCTTTCTCTAACTCATTTCGCCTGGCATAATACATTCTAGTTCCATCCACCTTGTTGCAAATGGTAAGATTTCATTCTTTTTGATCGCTAAGTAATATTCCATTGAATAAGTATACTACATCTTATTTATTCCCTCGTCAGTCGATGGACATTTGGTCTCTTTCCATAATTTGGCTATCGTTGATAGTGCTGCTCTAAACAATGGGGTGCATGTGCCCCTTTGAATCAGCAGTTTTGTACTCTTTGAATTTCCATTATTTTAAGTCATCCAGTTTGTAGTTTCTTATTATGGCAGTCCTACGTAACTAGTATGCAAATCAAAAACAACAAAAGTTTATTTCTCCCTCATGTGAGAGTTGAAGGTGGGTATTCCTAGTTGACAGGCAGCCTTCTTCCATACTCGGTATCCAAGCTCTTCCCATCTTGTGGCTCTGCCATGTGCTAGGGCAGATGCCAACAAATACAGCCCACTTCTCTCTTTTTTTTTTTTTTAAGTATAGCTGACACACAATGTTACATTAGTTTCAGGTGTACAACCTGGCAATTTCACAAGTTTATACATTATGCTATGTTCACCACAAGGGTAGCTACCACTCGTCCTGTTATATTCCTATTATAGTATCATCAACCATATTCCCATGCCTCTTTTTTTTCTTTTATAGTTTATTGTCAAGTTGGTTTCCATATAACACCCAGTGCTCATCCCAACAAGTGTCCTCCTCCATGCCCATCACCCCTTTTCCTCTCTTCCACACCCCCATCAACTCTCAGTTTGTTCTCAGTATTTAGGAGTCTCTTGTGGTTTGCCTCCCTCCCTCTCCTTAACTATTTTTCTTTTCCTTCCCCTCCCCTATGGTCCTCTGTTAAGTTTCTCCTGTTCCACATATGAGTGAAAACATATGGTATCTGTCTTTCTTTGCCTGACTTATTTCGCTTAGCATAACACCCTCAAGTTCCATCCACATTGCTACAAAAGGACAGATTTCATTCTTTCTCATTGCCATGTAGTATTCCATTGTATACATAAACCACATCTTCTTGATCCATTCGTCAGTTGATGGACATACAGGCTCTTTCCATGATTTGGCTATTATTGAAAGTGCTGCTATGAACATTGGGGTACATGTGTCCCTATGCATCAGCACTTCTGTATCCCTTGGATAAATTCCTAACAGGGCTATTGCTGGGTCATAGGGGAGTTCTATTGTTAATTTTTTGAGGAACCTCCACACTGTTTTCCAGAGTACCAGCACCAGTTTACATTCCCACCCACAGTGTAGGAGGGTGCCCGTTTCTTCACATCCTCGCCAGGATCTATAGTCTCCTGATTTGTTAATTTTAGCGACTCTGACTGGCGTGAGGTATCTCAGTGTGGTTTTTATTTGTATTTCCCTGATGATGAGTGATGCTGAGCATCGTTTCATGTGTCCGTTTGGCCATCTAGATGTCCTCTTTGGAGAAGAGTCTGTTCATGTCTTCTGCCCATTTCTTCGCTGGATTATTTGTTTTTCCAGGTGTGGAGTTTGGTGAGTTCCTTATAGATTTTGGATACTAGACCTTTATCCGATATGTCATTTGCAACTATCTTTTCCTATTCCATCGGTTGCCTATTAATTTTGTTGATTGTTTCCTTGGCTGTGCAGAGCTTTTTATCTTGATGAGGTCTCAATAGTTCATTTTTGCTCTTGATTCCCTTGCCTTTGGGGATGTGTCGCGTAGGAAATTGCTGTGCGTGAGGTCAAGGAGGTTGTTTTCTGCTTTCTCCTCTAGGGTTTTCATGGTTTCCTGTCTCACATTCAGGTCCTTCATCCATTTTGAGTTTATTTTTGTGTATGGTGTAAGAAAGTGGTCTAGTTTCATTCTTTTGCATGTTGCTGTCCAGTTCTCCCAGCACCATCTGTTAAAGAGGCTGTCTTTTTTCCATTGGATATTCTTTCCTGCTTTGTCAAAGATTAATTGGCCATACATTTGTGGGTCCAGTTCTGGGTTCTCTATTCTATTCCTTTGGTCTGTGTGTCTGTTTTTGTGCCATACCATACTGTCTTGATGATTACAGCTTTGTAGTAGAGGCTAAAGTCTGGGATTGTAATGCCTCCCGTTATGGTTTTCTTCTTCAATATTACTTTGGCTATTCAGGGTCTTTTGTGGTTCCATAAAGATTTTAGGATAGTTTGTTCTAGCTTTGAGAAGAATGCTGGTGCAATTTTGATTGGGACTGCATTGAATGTGTAGATTGCTTTGGGTAATAATGACATTTTAACAATGTTTATTCTTCCAATCCATGAGCAAGGAATGTTTTTCCATTTCTTTGTGTCTTCTTCAATTTCCTTCATAAGTTTTCTATAGTTTTCATCATACAGATCTTTTACATCTTTGGTTAGGTTTATTCCTAGGTATTTTATGGTTTTTTGTGCGATTGTGAATGGGATCAATTTCTTGATTTCTCTTTCTTTTGCTTCATTATTGGTGTATAAAAATGCAACCGATTTCTGTACATTGATTTTGTACCCTGCGACTTTGCTGAATTTAAGGATCAGTTCTAGTAGGCTTCTAGTGGAGTCGGTCAGGTTTTCCATGTAGAGTATCATGTCATCTGCGAAAAGTGAAAGTTTGACTTCATCTTTGCCAATTCTGATGCCTTTATTTCCTTTTGTTGTCTGATTACTGATTCTAGGATTTCCAGCACTATGTTAAACAACAATGGTGAGAATAGACATCCCTGTCGTGTTCCTGATCTCAGAGGGAAAGCTCTCAGTTTTTCCCCATTGAGGATGATATTAGCTGTGGGCTTTTCATAAATTGCTTTTATGATGTTTAAGTAAGTTCCTTCTATCCCGACTTTCTGGAGAGTTTTTATTAAGCAACGTTGCTGTATTTTGTCATATGCTTTTTCTGCATCTATGGACAGAATCATATGTTTTTTTATCTTTTCTTTTGTTAATGTGATGTATCACATTGATTGATTTGCGAATATTGAACCAGTCCTGTATCCCAGGAATAAATTCCACTTGATCATGATGGACAATTCTTTTTATATGTTGTTGAATTCAATTTGCTAGTATCTTGCTGAGGATTTTTGCATCCATATTCATCAAGGATATTGGCCTGTAGTTTTCTTTTTTGGCTGGGTCTCCGTCTGGTTTGGGAATCAAAGTGATACTGGCTTCATAGAATGAGTCCAGAAGTGTTCCTTCCATTTCTATTTTTGGGAATAGCTTGAGAAGAATGGGTATTAACTCTGATTTAAATGTCTAGAATGCCCCAGGGAAGCCATCTGGCCCAGGGCTCTTATTCGTTGGGAGATTTTTCCTAACTGATTCACTTTCTTCACTAGAGTTATGGGTCTGTTCAGATCTTCTGTCTCTTCCCGTTTGAATTTTGGTAGTGCATGTGTGTTTAGGAATTTGTCCATTTCTTCTAGGTTGTCCAGTTTGTTGACATATAATTTTTCATAGTATCCCCTGATAATTGCTTGTATTTCTGAGGGATTGGTTGTAATAAATCCATTTTCATTCGTGAATTTGTCTATTTGGGAGTTCTCTCTACTTTTTGAGAAGCCTGGCTAGAGGTTTATCAATTTTGTTTATTTTTTCAAAAAACCAACTCTTGGTTTCATTGATCTGTTCAACTGTTTTTTTTGGATTCTATATTGTTTATTTCTGCCATGATCTTTATTATTTATCTTCTGCTGCTGGGTTTTGGGTGTTCTTGCTGCTCTGCTTCTAGTTCCTTTAGGTGCGCTGTTAGATTTTATATTTGCGCTTTTTCTCGTTTGTTGAAATAGGCCTGGATTGCAATGTATTTTCCTCTTAGGGCAGCTTTTGCTGCATCCCACAGAGTTTGGATTGTATTTTCATTTTCATTGTTTCCATATATTTTTTTAATTTCTTCTCTAATTGCCTTATTGGCCTATTCATTCTTTAGTAGGGTTTTCTTTAACCTCCATGTTTTTGGAGGTTTTCCAGACTTTTTCCTGTGATTGATTTCAAGTTTCATGGCATCGTGATCTGAAAATGTGCATGGTATGATCTCAATTCTTTTATATTTATTGAGGGCTGCTTTATGACCCAGTATGTGATCTATCTTGGAGAATGTACCATCTGCACTTGAGAAGAAAGTGAATTCCATAGCCTCAGGATGTAGAGTTCTAAATATATCTGTCAGATCCATCTGGTCCACTGTGTCATTCAGGTCCATTATTTCTTTAGTGATTTTCTGTCTAGTTGATATATCCATTGCTGTAAGTGGGGTATTAAAGTCCCCTGCAATTAGCACATTCTTATCAATAAGATTGTTTACGTTTGTGATTGTTTTATGTATTTAGGTGCTTCTGAATTCGGTGAGTAGACATTTATAATTGTTAGCTCTTCCTGATGGATAGACCCTGTAATTATTATATAATGCCCTTCTTCATCTCTTGTTACTGCCTTAACTTTAAAGTCCAATTTGTCCGATATAAGTATGGCTACTCCAGCTTTCTTTTGACTTCCAGTAGCATGATAGATATTTCTCCATTCCCTCACTTTCAATCTGAAGGTGTCCTCAGGTCTAAAATGAGTCTCTTGTAGACAGCAATTAGATGGATCTTGGATTTGTATCCATTCTGCTACCCTATGTCTTTTTATTGGAGCAGTCCATTTACATTCAGTGTTATTATTGAAAAATATGGGTTTAGAGTCATTGTGTTCTCTGTACCCATGCCTCTTTTATAAAGTAAACTTTAATGGCAACACAGAGGCATTTATGCATTTACTCACTGTTCATGGCTGCTCTTATGCAACAATAGCCGATTTGAGTACTTGCGACAGAGACCATATGATCTCAGGACCTGACATATTTACAGACTTTCTCTTTACAGAAGAAATCTGCAGTCCTCTGTCACAGAACAGCAGCATCATTTGTATCTAACCCAAACAAAGGGAAAGAGAAAGTGGAGGAGGCAAAGTCACTCTTCCCGGCAATGGCACACATCATTCCTAAATGATTGCAAAGATGACTGAGAAATGTAATATAGTTATATATCCAGGAGGAAGAGAAAATGGATATTTGGGGAAACAATCAACAGCCTCTGCCCCAGGCATCAGTGGGGGGTGTCACCTATGTCAATGCAGTAGCAGCAGCTATGAAGGGTCACCTATATGGAGTTTCACGGAACGCAGAAGTTTTAAAGAAGACATCACCAAAGGGAGTCAAACAAGGGAAGAGACAGAAAGATGTCCCACTGTAGCTGAGAATCCTATTTTCCAGAGCATACAGGCCATACTTCCTGGGGACTTCCGGTAGTAACTGATAAGAAAGAGACTTTTCTGGGGAGAAGTTTCACAATAGTGTGTGTGTGGGATAAAGCCAGAGAAATTGTTTTCTCTATGTAACTGTGGGTCTGCATTTGCTCCAAACTTGATATGACCTTGGCAACCTGGTTTATACCAAACATACAATTAGGTAACACATTCAGAAGTTTTAATATTTATAATACCATTTGGGAAAACTCCTCTCCTCTTTACCCACAGTTTTCTGAATCTTGCATATATATTAAGCATCTAGAATATAAAAGTAGCACTAAAGAGTGTATTATATATATTATATAATCAATTTAGGCACCAAACATCAACAATTGCTAAGATCATTAAAGAACAATCAAATATCATATGCCTCCTAACCTAACCCTCATTTGCCTATAGTTTTCCCCCATTTTTCACACCCTCCTATTTCATGGAGTTCATTGCTTCAGGAAAAGGGCAACACACAGCCAAGAATAGCAATCATCAATCAGCTTACAATTTTACAGTACAAGATTTTACACCCATAGCAAGACTATTGCCTAAATGCTAAGCTCTTTTGATTTACCAGGAACCAGACTTTCTTGAGAAAGAAAAGGGCTTTAGTGAAACTTCCCAAAGCTGAGCATTTTGAATATAAAAGCCGAGCCTGAAGGACTCAGATCAATAGAGTCTCAGAGTAGAAAATAAAGAGTCAATTCCTAGAGAACAGGAATTGAAAAGGAAAAAAGAAAAAACAAAAAACATTTCTGTGCTACAGTAAATATTAAGAGGAAGAGAGGGACAGGTATCAGATGTGAGGAGTCTACTTCTTTCCTCTCCACTCAGGCATCCAGTCTTAGGGATGGAGAGATCAGTCAACACGAGAAGCATCTACATAGGTTTAGGGGCATCTGAGGAGCCATTGTTGATGCTCTGCTTTCCTGGGCAGAGACTGAGCTCACTGCAAACCTATCTGAGAAGTTCTGCATTTGGAATAGTATGGCATCCGAAATGGCTGCAGGAGGAGTTGTGAAATAGTCTCCACAGCTAACGCAGGTGCCTGGGTGTGAGTTGAAGGACCAGCCCCACAGAGGTTCACACACTCCAGTGAAGTGAAACCAAAAGTCCTCATGGGTTCTAGTGGGTAATGCAGAGGTGTTCAGAACCTGAGTGCAAATCTGCAACATTGATCAGGAATCTCAAAATCAAAGGTACACAAGCATCAGTTATAGAAATTAGGATGCTCAAAAGATGAGTCATGTGCTGGGACTAGGCAAGCCAGGCACAGCATAGTAAGATCCACAGGGACCAAGAAGACAGCAAATAAATGAGTCAAGCCTCCATGCCACTGCTGTGATTACAGGTGACTTCCCACTTTGCTCCCAGATGCCACTGAGGGAAATGGAAACAAATCCTTCTAGATGCCCTTTACTGAAAAGCAACCAAGCTTTGAAATGAAAGGTAGCTAAGATATTTAATTGTTGCTAAAAACATCACTGGATCAAACTGAGGCTCTTGGGCTGGAAGAAATTAAATTATCTCCTCTAGGAAGAGGGGGGCCTTAAGAGTAAAACTGAGACTGATTCTAAAAGAAAAAAAATCACATTTCTGCTTTCCCAAATTGTGTATTATAAATTTCAATCTGCTACAATAGATAAAGATTTTCCACACTTGGGTTAGCACTGTCACCTGTCAAAAAGTCACTTGACCTACTCTTCAAACTTCCACTCCACGTACACACACATACACACACACACACACACACACACACACACACACACAAAGGCTCTGCTACCTTTTAGCACTGATATGTGACACTATCTGGACAACAACATAATCATAAAAATTGCTAAGAAAATGAAATAGGACACTTAAAGAAGTTTCAAATCCCACAAGTTTTAGAATTCCATTTGTCAGATAACAATACAACACAAAAGTTGAAAGCTCATTTGACAAGTGGAAAGATCTGGTTTTATTTATTCCAAAAGTAGGGGGCTTTTAGAAAACAGTGTGGAGGTTCCTCAAAAAACTATCAATAAAACTCCCGTATGACCCAGCAATAGCACTGCTGGGGATTTACCCAAGGGAT
>CM053577.1:36698492-36749698 GCA_028646485.1 Cryptoprocta ferox
AAAAAAAACAAAAGTAGGGGGCTTTTAAAAAAAAGGAGATATCAAGAGAAAGATTTAATTGCCAGTACCCTAAGAGTGGCATATACTCCTCCCTAGTGCTGGTGGTACCAATGTGGAACAAACATGCATGGCATCTGCCAGACTGTCTCAAAGATGTGAAACCACACATGGCAGTTCCAGTGTCAGCGAAGTGAGAATGACTCTGACAGTAGTAGCCCAGCCTGGGTATGTTATTGAAAAAAGATTTCTGGTCACACATTGGGTCTTTTCAGCCACACCCACACACATGGTTAACAATCATCGTCAGCACATCATTTAAAAATACAAAGTGCAAAACATGCAATATGGAATACATTGCTGAAAAAGTTAAATTAGACGTTAATAAGACTGAGATGGTGAGTGGATGCAGACTGACAATTTGAGTGGTCTCCTCCCACTCTATTATCTGTGATGTGGTTGTGTGCAGATTTGGTTTAACAAGTTTATAAATAAATCAATCTACCCTTAGCAACTAAGAGATTAACCCAGCTAAATAAGGAAAGCACAACCACTGAGAATGTTTCCTAGTACTTTTTTATAAGAAAGGCTTAAAGTAACAGTATCTTCTTAGTTATATTTTTATATTAGAATTGATAAAATATGTATATTTTAATTCTTATATCAAGTGTAAGTACATAATCAAAGTGTGGCTTTACTCTTACAGGAATGTTAGAGCTAAGTAAAATACCTCAGACTAAAAATATATCTGACATCATTTCAGTTTACTTCAATGTCAAGAGTTTCACCTATTGGTTCCCGCAAATGAGCAACATTTGGACTAAAACACACTTTAGGGAAATGTTTAAATGTCTATCTTTTATATGTAAATTTATTTTACTATTCTTAAAGAGTTACTAGCCTTTTAAAAATAAAATCAGTTGTCCCAATAGGGTTTAAATCTCATTGTTACAACCTTCATAAAGAAAAACTATTCTGAACTCTCATCTGATATTTCCAAAATATAATACCATTGAACAATTGAATAGATTCCCAATGCTCCCAATTAATATGCTTGTAGGTTTTGAGAGGCATCTATATTTTTAGCAACATCTGGAATTGTGAACATCATCCAGCCTCATGCCCTCCATTTGCAGATGGAGTATCTGGTCTGAGAAAATCAGTCACTATCTTTGGGTCAGAATTGGGTTTGGACTCCAGGTCTCTGAAATCCAGTGCAGGGACCTTATACTCTCTTTCACAGCTGCCTCAGATACAATTCTTACACCACCCTTTACCATTTGAATTATAAAAGCAGTGACCGAGGAAGGGCAAAAAATACATGCATTAAGACAACAAATCAAGACTGAGTTTTGAAACAATATCCACAACTGCCATTTTTCTCCTGAGACTGCTATATGGAACCTAAAGCTTTAGCCAAAAGTGGAAATAATATGTTAAAGCAACCCCAGCTCCAGCAACACTCCACACGTTAGCCTGAGAAATAGCTGTTCTCATATTTTTTGTAAAGTATTCAACCTCGGAAAGACAGTTAATACCACTCTCTATTCATTCTAATCTCTTAATTCCCATTGTCTTCTTCAAGCCTGAGGCATGTGTGTCTCAATAATCCTTCCATTTAGTAACCATAATCTGCAATCTCTCCTCCTAATGCCAGTAATCCTTGGATTCCACCAGAGGCGGAGGACAGTAACTTCCCAAGTCAATGGCTTGTCTTTTTTTCAGACACATTATCAAGTTGAAGACAATTCTTTTTGCCCATCAGAGAGTGAATTGCATTTGTGTCCACTGTCCTTTTCTTCATTACACATTTTCTTTAAATGGTTTCAAAACTTGTAAGTATGCTAATTGATTTTTTCCAGCCATTTGATAAAATGCATTAATCCAAAATGAACCAGCACACTGCAGCCTAATTCGCATTTCAGAAAGTCATCAAGTTTCATTCAGCTAGCAGTTTTAAACTTTTCTGTGTGGAGACACACTCTCCACTACCACACTTACCTCATCCCCCCAGAAAACGAGAGAGAGAAAACAAAACATGCAAAACCAGAATACATGGTGCCTGCAACAACAAAAAAAAAAAAAAAAAAAAAAAAAACAAGCAAAAAGACACTTTAATAACAAAGGGTTATAAGACTGAATAAAAGAGTAGAAGATAGAAGATAGTTGACACAAGTGGTCATTATTTTTAAGAAATTAAAAGAAGGTATTAAGAATGTGGGAGACATAATGCTAAGGTGAGAAAGAGGGTAAGTAGATTCCATAACACTGTCTAACCTAAGTGTTAATCATCTGTACTTGGCAGTACTCTGACCTCAAAGTCTAGGGTAATCACTACAGTGAGAAAGTTAGCAATTTCATGTAAGATGTAGAAGAAAGTAAATAATGGAGTTCCTTGAGAGAAAGCAAAAAAAAAAAAAAAAAAAAAAGAAAAGAAAAGAAAGGGAAGAGAGAGGGACGAAGGAAGAAGGAATGAAGGAAAGGAAAAATAAAGCCAAATAGCTGAGGATCAAGGATGTTTAGATCTTATGTTAAGCCCTCAACTTACTTGATAAGGAAACAAATCACATGACAACTGAAGTCTCATAAATAAAATGGAAAATTATGTAGTTCTTTCTTAAAGGCTTTTGAGGTATTTTAATTAGTAATTAAAAAGTACTAGTGCCAACCTGAAGTGCTCCATACATTAATAATATAAGAAAGCCTATTTAAATAATAAAGAGGAAAATAACCCTGATGTATATACAAATGCCACAAAGGAAAATAAAAAATATTTCAAATTTCAGTGGATAGAAAATGAAAACTAATGATTCTGCCTATTTGAAAAATCAGTTAACCATTTTGAAAACAGATTCTCACTCTCATAGTAGCTATGGCACCCAAAAGTGTCCAAAGGGCACTTTTAATGTTTATTCATTTTTTGAGAGAGGGAGAGAAAGCGAGCGAGCATGAGTGGGGGAGGGGCAGAGAGAGATGGAGACACAGAATCCAAAGCAGGCTCTAGGCTCTGAGATGTCAGCTCAGAGTCTGACGCAGGACTTGAACTCACAGACCGTGAGATCATGACCTAAGCCAAAGTCGGTGCTTAACCAACTGAGCCACCCAGACGCCCCTAAAAATATTTTTAAAGAAAAAAGAAAAAAAGAAAATGAAGAAATAATATTCCTTAGCAAAGCAATTCTCTTAGAAGATGACAAATTCTATAATTACCTGGTAGCTACAAGAGTGTAAAAGCTAGTGGCCATGCCAGGCAAAGGAACCTGGATTGTAAGCTGTTCTGGCAGCCTTTCAGGATACAGCATTTTGTTCCATTACAAACCATTCATTTGGCTCTCCATAAACACTGGCACTAACTTTTAAAAGGTTAGCACTTGCAATCCCTATCAAAATAGCGCTAGCATTCTTCACAGAGCTAGAACAAATAATCCTAAACTTTGTATAGAACCAGAAAAGCCCCCAAATCGCCAAAGCAATCCTGAAAAAGAAAACCAAAGGTCGAGGCATGACAATTCCGGACTTCAAGCTACATTACAAAGCTGTAATCATTAAGACAGTATGATACTGGCAAAAAACCAGACACATAGAGCAATGGAACAGAATAGAGAACCTAAAAATGGACCCACAAATGTATAGCCAACTAGTCTTTGACAAAGCAAGAAAGAATATCCAATGGAAAAAAAGACATTCTCTTCAGCAAATAGTGTTGGGAAAACTGGACAGCAACATGCAGAAGAATGAAATTGGACTACTTACTTACACCATGCACAAAAATAAATTCAAATGGATGAAAGACCTAAACGTAAGACAGGTAGCCATTGATATCCTAGAGGAGAAAATAGGCAATGACCTCTTTGACCTTGGCCACAGCAACTTCTTACATGACATGTCTCCAGAGGCAAGGGAAACAAAAGCAGAAATGAACTATTGGGACCTCATCAAGATAAAAATCTTTTGCACAGTGAAGGAAACAATCAGAAAAACTAAAAGGCAACTGACAGAATGGGAGAAGACATTTGCAAATGACATGTGGAATAAAGGGTTAGTATCCAAAATCTATAAAGTACTTATCAAACTCAACACCCCAAAAAATAAATAATCCAGTGAAGAAATGGGCAAAAGACATGAATAGACACTTTTCCAAAGAAGACATCTAGATGGCCAATAGACACATGAAAAAATGCTCAACATCATTCATCATCAGGGAAATACAAACAAAAACCACAATCAGATACCACCTCATACCTGTCAGAATGGTTAAAATAAATAACTCAGGCAACAACAGATGTTGGCAAGGATGTGGATAAAAACCACAAATGCTAGTGAGGATGTGGAGAAATGGGAACACTTTTGCACTGCTGGTGGGAATGCAAACTGGTGCAGCCACTCTGGAAAACAGTATGGAGGTCCATCAAAAAATTAAAAATAGAACTATCCTATGACCGATCAATTACACTACCACATATTTATCCAAAGGATACGGGAGTTCCGATTCAAAGGGGCACATGCACTCCAATGTTTACAGCAGTACTACTGACAATAGCCAAAGTATGGAAAGTGCCCAAATGTCCATCAACTGATGAATGGTTAAAGAAGATGTGGTATATATTTACAATGGAATATTACTCAGTGATCAAAAAGAATGAAATCTTGCCATTTGTAACAATGTGGATGGAAGTAGAGTGTATTATGCTACATAAAATAAGTCAGAGAAAGATGGATATCATATGATTCCACTTATATGTGGAATTTAAGAAATAAAACAGATGAACATGGGGAAGGGCAGCAAAAATAATATAAAAACAGAAAGGGAGACAAACCATAAAAGACTTAAATACAAAGAACAAACTGAGGATTGCTGGCAGGGTATAGGGTGGGGTATGGGCTAAATAGGCAAGGGGCATTAAGGAGAACGTTGGTTGGGATAAGCACTGGGTGTTATATGTAAATGATGAATCACTAAATTCTATTCCTAAAATCATTATTATACTATATGTTAACTAGCTTGGATTTAATTTTTTTTTTAATTTAAAAAATAAATAAATAAATAAAATATTAGGACTTAAAGGGGCTCCTGGGTGGCTCAGTCGGTTAAGCATCCGACTCTTGTTTTGGCTCAGGTCATGATCCCATGGTTCATAAGATGGAGCCCCATGTTGGGCTCTGAGCTGATATCACAGAGCTGGCTTGTGATTCTCACTCTCCCTCTTTCTGCCCCTTCCCCAAGTGTGTGTGTGTGTGTGTGAGTGCTCGCTCTCTCTCTCTCTCAAAATAAATAAACATTAAAAAGAAAAAACATGTTAGCACTCACCAAAACTCTGTCTTGCAGGTTCTGGTCATATATATTAAGGGCAGAAGTGCCACCAGATACCATCTACTTGTTTTCACCTTTGCCATAATAATTATGGTGTGGTTTATAAACCATAGCCACAGCCCAATCTCTCAGATGGGTGTAGCTCACAGCATCAGCATGTAGGTAATATAATGTTACAGGCCAAGGAATGGACAAAGTTAACTGAATTAAATAGGATGATAAAAATTGTAGTAGTAGCTAACAGCAGGTATTTTTAATATTAATCATTATATTTATTAAATAATGTTAATAATACAAGTATATTTTACACGTATTGTTAATAGTCACATTTACTATTAATAGAATGGTTATTGATTAATAATCAACTTCATTTAATGGTGATTCATTATGTATCAATCGCTCTACTAAGTGACCTAAATATGCTTTTTAATCTTTTAATCTTTATTTTTTTAAACTTTGAAATAAATATTATTATTATCCCTATTCTAACAGGAAGAAAACAAGCCTAATTAACTTGCTGCAAGTCCTACAGCTAATAAGTGGTGGAGACAGAACCTCAACACACATCTGTTTAGTTTCAAACACGCTAAGCTATATTGCCTTTCCTAATAGGCTTCCAAGCGATGCTCAGATACAGCAGCCAACGGAATCTTTCATTACAGGGGCTTTCATGGAAAATAAAAGGCTTTGGGAAAGAATGCATGTAATTAAATAGATCACATAAGCTGCCCCTACATTTAATTAAGGCTAAAGGTAAAAATGGGTTGATAGGCAAGGCATCGAAGGAGGCCATGTCGCCTTTGCCTGGTGAGGCAGTGCTGATCGGGATGCCGTGGGCTGACCAGCCAGTCACTAACCATAGACCAGGCCAACTAAGAGAACGGCAGGGTAATATCGGGAGTGGTAATAAATGGTAGTTCTAGAAAGAAAGAACTGAATGAGTACATCACTACATACAATTTAATTTCACCTCTCTCTAAATTTTATTGTACAGAGCATCATACAATCTCAGGATTTATAAATACCACCTCCCTAATCTTTCATTTACAATTGCAGTGAAGTTCTGAGTTCTGTTTTTAACTTGCTTCAACTGAAAGGTCCTCAGCACCCCTGAAGCCCTGGGTGGCTCCACCTCACTTTAAGTCCCTACCTCTGGAGCTTCCTTCACAGTAATGGCTGTGGGAAAGCACAGAGGGCAAGAGGGCACTGCAGGAACCAGAGGGCACTCTGGTAGGATGCTATCTTCCTACAGTAGACCACTCAACATGATTTCCTTAGTGAATGGAGGAACAGCCAGCACAGACATGAGAAGGTGTTTATTAGTCATTGAAATGCAATGCTTTTCCTTAGAAATTTCATATTGTCCCTAGGAATATAAACTCTTTCAATTTGCCTAAAATATATGCAATCTTGCAAACATGGCTCCCCAGAATTAATTCCAAAATCATATGCTTTCAAAACTACAGCTGAAAACTAACCAAGATGTGTAAGGATTTAAAATGGCATGATACTACAGGGTGTTATATGGAAGTGACAAGTCACTAAATTCTATTCCTGAAATCATTACTACACTATATGTTATCTAACTTGGATATAAATTTAAAAAAAAAAACTAGCCTAAAAATCTTGGAGAAGAGAAAAACTATTTGCTAGCACTTTCAATACACTCAGAAAAAAAAAAGTTAAGCATATAAGAAGAGTTCTCCTTTCTTGTTATTTGTATGTAGACAGATTTCTCATAATTATCTTGGTATTGAGTCTCAAGATGTTACTATCTTAACCCTGTGCTTCAATTTGTACCTTGGCATTTTAGGATAATTTACTATGTAAAACAGAGAAATACAAGACATTATATATTCCACGGTGTTATGTAAAGTCAACTAAATAAAATGAAAATAGAAAGATTAAATAAATTAAATAAATAAATAAATAAATAAATAAATAAAATGACATGTTACCATGAGCGTATTTATTATTTTGGTGCAGGTAATAGGTAAAAACAAACAAACAAACAAAAACAAAACAAACAAAAAAAACCTTAATTTAATTTAATAAAAAAGCACTGATAGAATGGAAAAAGGAAAGAATAACTGCTTACAAATAACCTAGAAACTAGCTCTGAAACCTTATATTTTTTGTTATATGCTTATGCTTTTCTCGCTGACTTCCTCTCTCTGGATCCTTAAATTCCCTTTTGTTATGTTTTAAATTCTATCTACTCTTCAAGGCTCAATTCAGTCCTCACCTCTTTAGGGAAGTCTTCTTTTCCCCACTGGCTGACTCACATAAATCTTTCCTTCACCTGAGTGCCTGCAATTGAAAACATGGTTATTAACTTATATTTTAACACATCAGTATCCTCTAGGTGATTAATGTCTGCTAATTTTAAACCCTAAGCAGAATATAAGGATTTTGAGGTAATGGCTAATATTTATTACTAATAGAAACAATGATAATGAACCAGCAGTTACTATTTCTGGAGGACTTACTATGTACCTGGCACATATACAATGCCATTGAATGACCACAACAACTCTAGGAGCTAAATATTATTATATCCTCCTTAGACATATAAGGAAACCAAATTATAGTCAGAAGATCATTTTGCCAGAAGACTGAGTCATAATTTGAATCCACTGCCTAATACTGCTACTTCCTTTCCCTCTGGAGCAAGTAGGCCAAAGTGTTACACAAAATATATCTCATGATGCAGATACTCAGTGTCTTTATTACAGCTGGACAACTCCTGCTGGGAAAGGTGGGAAATTCCCAAAATGCTAGATTATGGATGAGGTTGAATTCATAAGAACAATAGGCAACTGTTAGAATTCCTTCCTTAATTTGGAAAAATGCCCAAAGTCCAAATTACCCCAAAGATCACTAGACAGATGCATACTTGCCATCACGTGATCCAAATTTAGTCACTGGCACACAAGAAAGCAACCATTTATCCTTTCAGTGAAGGTTAGGTTCTTCAGGATTCAGTGAATGGACCATATTCAGACATCTTCATGAAATGAAATGTACATAATAAAATAATCATGTGGGATAGCTTCCAATGAAATACTAACACCACAAAGATGGTAGATTAATATAAATCTCCAGTGAGACTGAAGATTTGTTTTTAAAAAATCAGAAGATTTTTACCTCTATAAGGTTAAGGGTTGAAGAAAAAATGATAACATTTCATAAAGCACAGTTAGAAAGGATCTTAGAAAAAAATTCTTAAAGGACTGTACTTAGCTAAAATGAAGAAATGGAGAGCTAGAGATGCCCAACTATACACAACAAAAATGGAAATCAAAAGAGAATAATAAACAAAGAAGATAAACTGACAAGGCTGTAATCTAACCTGAAATGAGCTAAGGGTGCTGGCCATGAAAGCCTTTCCTGACCTTCCCTCCCACCCACCCCCCCACCTTCCCCTTACATTCCTGGGTAGCCCCTTCTTCTGGGAACAAAATGCCTGGCAGCAGGAGATGCAGTGCAGCCAGGTTTATGACAAGGATAAATTGCGTTTTCTCCACTGGGTGCCTGGTGCTCAATGGAATGTTGGCTGTAAATATCCTGAAGCCCCGCTCCCTTTCCCTCTCTTAAGGCTTCTTCTCAACACGCTAGCCCAGCATTCTCCTTTTCTCTTGTCCAATTTGGCTTCTGCACCTTATCATCTACTTTTTTCCTGCACTTTCTTCCCTTTTCCCCTTCCCTCCTCTGTCCTGTGGAGTGCAGGAAGGCAGAGAATAGACTAAGGATACAGAATCCCTGCACTCATGCATTCTATTTCCGAAGTACTAATTCATACTCACTGTAAGTGTAGTGTCTGGTTAGTGTTCTAAAATGTATTGATTCATACCTGAAGGTAATTTCTTTTGACATTTTTAAGCTTGTTTGTTCTCACTTCTCCTTTCCAGAAGAACTTTAGTAATAGTATTTATTTGCTCTTTTACTAGTTTTGAATCACTTCTATTTTCTTTTGATAGCCATCCTAAAGCCCAGGACCATAAACACACAATACTTTTTCCAGAAGTCTTTGAAAATTATCACAGAGATCTATTATTTTTGACATGGAAAATGATCTCTTTAAATTAAGTGGAAAATTATTTTAAAGCATAACTCTATAAAAATTGTCATATATTGAAAAATATATTTACACAGAAAAACCAGGAAGTCTATTTTTTAAGTTTTTTTTTTATTTTGAGAGAGAGAGCACACACACATGTGAGTGGGGGAGGAGTAGAGAGAGAGAGGGAGAGAGACTCCTAGCAAGCTCCATGCTGTCAGCACAGAGCCCAAAGCGGGGCTCAGTCTCACAAATTATGAGATCATGATGTGATCTGGAACCAGGAGTCAGACACTTAACTGACTGAACCACCCAGATGCGGCAGGAGGTCTATTTTAAAATGCTGAAAGTCTCTGTTGCAAATCTGGCTTATTTTTTCCACATTTTCTTTTTTTTTAATGCTTATTTATTATTTGAGAGAGAGAGAGAGAGCGCACGTGAGCGAGCAGGGGAGGGGGTACATTTTCTTAAGAAATAACTTAAAAAAATATATATGCATATCTTGATTGACCAAAAACAAACAAACAAACAAACAAAAAATAGTGAAAAGACTGTAAGCCTTTACTACTTTGCTGATAAGGAAAGGTGTCTGAGAATGGGATGGGCAAGTGTGAAGCAGATTCCAGGAATGTAGACATCTGTCTAACAGTGAAACAGGGAGTTAGTAACAATGCTTGAGTAGAAGCTAGGGATATTGTCATTGACTGGAAAGCTTTGGGGAGAAGTAAATTTATGGAGAAAAGCTTTTTAGTCTTAACAGCCACTCCAGCCATACAAACTGCTTCCTTGCAACCTCATTAGTTAGTTCTGAATAACTCAGATTATCCAAAAAAGAGGAAAGGAAAAAGTCTGATCTATAACCAGGACAGGGCTGAAACCACCCTTCACAAGGAGTACGGAGCATGTCTCATTGAGAAATGAATTGACTAAGAACCTCCAATTTGGATGTTAGCCCCTTGGAAGTGATAATAACCCCATCAAATTCCCAAGAGGAAACAGCTATAGAAATAAAAGGAAAACACCACAACAATGTTTAAAGCTGAAGAGCACAAAAACACTGGGCAGAGCCTTACAAAATGGAACAATGGTCGAAGTAAAACCTGAACTGCAGGAGCGCCAGACCGTGAAATGGAGAAACAATGCGTGCCCAAGTGGGATTGAAGACTCAAAAGCCGCTATGAATTCAAGCAAGATCAAAACAGAAATCAATCCATTCATGTGACTTCCAAAAGATCATTAAAAACTAATTACTTTCTGTCTACCTCAATCGCTTTGTTGCTTTAGCTGGTAAATTGTTCTTCCTCACTCTTGGTCTAGATGGCTGTGTAATAAAGCAGTGTGTTCCAATTCAGATCACAGTGAGTCAAGTGGCCCCATCCTAAAGCCCAGACACTAACTCGAAGTACTTCTAAGCATTATCACAGACTCTCCACTTATCAGCACAAAGCTTATGTATGCAACCGGGTGACACCTAATTACATAAAGAAATGTCATGCATTATTTCAAAAAAAAAAAATCAAACCCTTCTTTTCTAGGGCTATGGTCAGTAATTTGGCATGTTAGTAATCAATTTTCTTGTTCAGAAAGAGTCTCCATGATGGTAATAGAAATCATTCTTAATTCTTATTTCTTTTTCAAATCTGATGCAATTATCAAAAAATAAAGCAAAAAGAAAAAATCTGCTACTCAAGCAAATTTATTCTGTCAAGTAGCATTACCTTCAAGGTGATAGCAACAAAACTGCTAACAATATGTATTTTTATTTTATCTTGGTAAATAATCTCATTTTTTTCCAAGCTAAATTTTCCAACTTACTTTCCTTCAAAACAAAGCTCCTGATCTTTGGTATATGTTTTCTAGGAGAAGATACAATATACTTGTAACTGTTTCTTAGGACATGAAGTGTCCCACAATTAGATGTGTAAAAGAACAAATATCAATAGGCAGAAAAAAATAGTTTTTTAGAAACTTAATTGCAGATGGACTTAGAAAATAGCCAAGGATAAATGTGGAGAAATATGACCTTGGATATTAAGAATTCCTCTTTCCTGAATGTTTATTTATTGTGTTTTTGTGATAAAATACAATATATGCATATCATTTCCTGAATTAATACCTACTTTTAAAGAGAATGGCTTATATTTCCTTAGTACTTATAATGTTCAACCTTTATTGCATATTACTTTCTCACAAAAATTTGAGAGCCACAAAATTTCTATAAAACAGATTTTTCTTTTTAAAAATATTTTTTTGACATTTATTTATTTTTGAGAGACAGAGAGAGACAGAGCATGGGCAGGGAGAGAAGAAGACACAGAATCTGAAGCAGGCTCCAGGCTCCCAGATGTCAGCACAAAGCCCAACACAGGTCTCAAACCCATGAACCATGAGATCATGACCTGAGCCAAAGTCAGATACCTAACTGATTGAGCCATCTGGGCAATTTTTCATTTGGGAAGATATTTCTTCCCATTTTACAGTAAAGAAAACAAGTGTAGGAACCGCCAAGGTCATATAGTTCATGAGAAATAGAGTCTGGAACAGAAAGATCTCCTTGCTCCCAGTATTGCTAATATACCTATTTAGGAAAAAGAATAATTAATATTGAAGATCTTCTATATGCCAGACATTACTAGTGCTTTACAAATGACATTTCCTTTTATCTTTACAATAGCTCTATGAGACAGATATTCCTACTGATTCCTACTGATTCTACCATTCCTACTGATGTCTATACTGAAATTCAGAAACTGCAAGTGCCTTCATCAAATTTACCCAACTAAAATATGGCAGAGTTAGAATTCCAGTGTGGGGTTTCTGACTACACTTTACAGATTTTTTACCTATTTCTTGATGCCATTTCTACCTACAACTTGGAAATTACAGCCTTTGTTGCATAAAATTCATATTTAGTCAGTTGGAAAATTCCACTCAAAGAGAAAATAGATGATATCGATGTTCAGAAATTGTAATTTAATACAAGTACAATCAAAGCCAAATGCCAACATGCAATCACAAAATACCTAGTGTTTAGGTCTCCCCTTTAGAGGAACTTCTCTTGAGGACATGGCACAGTTTGGCTAAAAAGTGCGATCCTTACTCCAAAAAGCAATGCAAACACAATTTCCTTAACAGTCATCCTTCCCCTCCTTTCTCCAATATACTATTTCTTCTCACTATATATCACCTATTTATTTTTTTTCCAGGAATGAAGAGTTGGTGAAATTTAGAAATCTCCTTACCACAAAAAAGTCAGGGATCCCCATGAATAAAACGTAGATCTATTGCTAGCTGGTACAGTTTAACTTTCTTGAGGAGAATAATGCAAGGAAGTATTGAAAAACACAAACTTCTAACCATGTAATTTTGTCTCTTATATCTGAAAATTTAGAGCCATAAGACAAGTGGTCCTGCTATGAAAAAGGAGGAGCTTTTTTTTTCCTGGTAGGGTGTAACAGAAAAAAGAATACTCAAAATTGACAGGAAAACTAAGACAGAAAGACTCTCATAATAATGAAGTCTTAAGCAATGCTAAGAGAAAGACAAGGTTATTTAATTAATTAGACTGAATTTCACTTATCCTTAGTATAAAAGACATTTATCTTATTAAGAAGGTCAACGAAAAAGGGCAAAACTGAGCACATGTTGCTTTAAAAAAGTTCTTGAGCTGGTGCTGAATATACACCACACACATACTTTTTACAAAACAATGATTTAAGTTAGTTAACTACATGTCTCACACTGAACAGAACTTCTAACTTAGCTTCTTGATTTCCTCTCCTGAACTTTTCTTCTCATATCACCTTCACTGTCCTGCCAGCCTTGGCAGGCTTGGAGTAGAGAAACTTCTCTCCATGCCAAATACATCTTAACCTTGGCAACAGCAGAAAAACCTAGAGATTTATGCTTGAACAACAACTTCAGACCTGCTATTTCCATACACTCTCTGCTAAGTCAGCAAAATCATTCTCACTGATTTACTATGTGTGTGAAAACACAACTACTTCTGACTATTTAACTTACTTGACTGATTACATTGATTAGAACAACAATTAACTGGGTACAATCACTTTTATTTGCTTTGCTTTTAATTAAGTTTGATAACTCAAATTAGACAAGTCAACTTATGTTTTATGCTGCTAATTAATTAGGATGCTTAGACAACAATCCAAAGCTCTAGATTAAATTCCAATTACTTATCCACAGAGGACAGAGGAAAACTCTTTCATGCAAATACACAGCTTACACGAAATACATTTTCTTTAAAGTGAAAAGTATATATTAATAAAAAAAAAAACTAAAAACTGTTCCTATAATTTAACACACATAAACTTGGATGGAGACTGGTAGAGTCATCATATGCTTTAACATAGCTACTACTCCCAAAGATGGCAAGGCATTTTTTTCCATTTTATTGATGAGGAAACATGCAGAGTTTAAGAAAATTAGAAGCACTGTGGAATTTTCTGGTTCTTGAATCTGGAATTGGGGGTGGTATTATTTAAATCCACTACCATTGGGGGAAAAAAAGAGCAGAATTTCCTACAGTTACTTCCTACAGCAAAATAACTAAGTTCATTGGGGACATCACAAAAAGTTGGAATAGTGTATAGTTTGTTTTTTGCTGATACAAATGTTAAAATTAACTTGGCAAGAAAAGCATTTCCTCTACTCTTAGCCTGAGATGTAGGAAAGAAATGCTGCATCTTTCATTTTCAGGTGACCAATTTTGCATACGTAGATGAACCCTTCACCAAAATGGGCAATTTTCCCAAAAAAGATGTATATCACCAAAACTGGCTCAAAGAAAAGTTTAAAAGACCTACACAGATGAATAACCACTAAAGAAATTAAATTAATTATTAATTAGTTAACTGTTATACTTCAAAAGGTACCCAATCCAAGTTTTTACTTGGGAGGTTTATCACACTCTTAAAAACCAGACAATTCTCCTAAACCTTTCAGAGCAAAGAAAAAGATGAGAAGTTATGTGACCCATTTTACTGAGCAAATGTAGCACTGATACCAAAATAAGACAAAGTACAAGAAAAGAAATTATGGCCCAAACACATTTATAAATTAAGATATATCAACTTAAATAAAATATCAGCAAAAGAATTTGTAAATATATTTTTTAAAAATTAAATATCAAGGTAAAATTGGGTTTATCCCAGGAATGCAAGGATGGTTTGACTAGAAAATTCATCAATTCTCTGTATTAGAAGTAAAAGACAAAAGCTAAATAATGTAAAGCCATTGGATAAAATTTAACACTTGATTTTTTTTATCTTAGCAAACTAGGAATAGAAGGGAAAATTTTACCTCAATAAAGTGTCACTAGTGAATTATATAATAAGTACCATACTTAATGGATGAAATATTAGAAGCAGTATACAAGTAAGGAATAATAAAAGATATTGACACTATCATTGGCTATTCAATGCTTACTCTCTGTCCTTATCTATCCAAGGCAAGAAAATAAAATGAGAGATACAGATCAGAAAGAAAAAGATAAAATTATCATTATTTAAAAATGATATTACCATCTACCAAAAAACATCTAAGAAAATCAACTTATAAATTATTAGAATTCATTAGAAAGTTTATCAAGGTGCCCAAACAGAAACTAAAGAGTATATACATATATTAAAATAAAATTTACATTTTAAAACACACACATTTTTAAAATAGTGCTGTGGATAGCCTAGGGCCATAAATATATCTCACAAAGGTAAAAAATAAAATTGCACGGAAAGATACACATCAAATTACATGTTATTGGTACTTTCCAAAAAAGACTCACGATTGATGGTGATGATCAAATGAGATTACCTATAATAAAGACATACCTCAGATATATTGCAGGTTCAGTTCCAGACCACTGTAATAAAGCAAATATCACAATAAAGTGAGTCAAATGGATTTTTTGGTTTCCTAGTGCATATAAACATTATGTTTACACTATAGTCTAATGGGTGTACAATAGCATTATATCTAAAACAAAATGTATATACCTTAATTTAAAAATACTTTATTGTTAAAAAATGCTAACCATAATCTGAGCTTTCAGTGAGTTGTAATCATTGGCTACACATCACCATAACAAATTAGAATAATAATGAAAAGTTTGAAACATTGTGAGAATTACCAAAACACAAAGTGAGCAAATGCTGTTGGAAAAATGGCACCAACAGACTTGCTCAATGCAGACATGCCAAAAACCTTCAATGTGTGAAAAAAAAACAAAAAACTCAGTATCTGCAAAGCACAATAAAGCAAAGTGCAATAAAATGAAGTATGCCTGTATTTTCATTTGTATGGCCTAAATATATTTATTAGTTGTACTATTAAATATTAACATATGATATTGAAAATATACAAGAAAGAGCTTCAACTATTCCTACATTTCATACTATTCATACTATTAAAGTTTATATCATTATTTAACTAAAGGATAGCATCAAGAGAATAAAAGAGCACATCATATATAAGGTCATAATCGTCAACTTGGTTGCTAAACATGCTTTACTGTTGAGTTAATGTCTATGAGAACTGTTTTATTGACATTTTTAAATTTTGATAAATAAAATTTAAGAATATTAAGGCCAAGGATTGAAAAGGTTTGTATATGTATTCATATGCATATCTAAATATGTGATTTTCCCCACAACTTCACTAGTGTTAAAATATAAAAATAATAAAGTGACCATAAATTCAGGTCAATGAAATAGCTTTATCATGAAAAACCATCGAAAGTTATTATTCAAGATTATAACAATAAATTTTTTAATGCTATTTTTCAGAAGAGACCACTACATCACTGAATTTCTCTTTTTCTCTCATAGACATTAGACACCTGGTAACCAGAACCATGTTCCTTTATGTCAGAGGCTTGAAAAGTCAGAATGATGGATATCTGTTCCCAAATCAAATATTTACCTTAAAAAATATTAGTAAATTCTTTAAGAATTCCATGTAGATTGAAAATTCACTTTTGTATAGGCAGCAAAACACCTAATTGTCAGGGGCAGTCTCAATATGAGCTTCAAATGATTAATATACTCTAGATATAATGGTGAGAGAAAAGACCACATATTCACTCTTAAAGAGACAAAACTGCCCTATCAAACTCATTACACCCCATTAATATTGCACAACAAATATGATTTCCTACAGTAAAAACTAGTCTTTGAAGAAATATAATTTACTTTCATTTGTTCAGACCGTTAAGATCTTGTAGATTTTTATTTATATCAACTGATATTCAGCTAATCATGACATACATTTTTGTATTTTACTACAAACTATAAAAGTCATACCCATTTTCACTCACATCTTCTCCAATTTGAAAAATATTTTTATTTATATGTCTACAAAAACAGAAGAAGAAGAATGTGAACAACTCAATTCACTCTAGAAATCTCACTCAAGCAATTCTGAAGCATGTGGATGAATCTGAGTTGTAGAACATTTTTGTTGCTGTTGAGAAAAGGTTCACTCTCTTTCATTGGATAGTGAGGCTCAATGGAAAACTTGTTTCAGAGGTGATCAACTTCCCTGAGATGAAGAGATTATAATTTTAGGTCATTACTGACCTAAAAAGCTTTTCACCTCACAACTCTTTAGAGAAATTGCCAATGTGTACTTTACATAAAATATCTACTGACTTCCTGGAATTCTCTACAGGAATGTCTTCAGAGCCTGAACTTTCTGGGAAATACTAGACCAATGGGCAATACTACTATATGTTTCATTAAGTGCTCTAGAGTCATCCCTCTACCCAGCAGGAAAAATCTGAGGAGTCTAGAAGTCCAGAGGATATAAACACAATGAGATCATGTGCAGCAGTAGCTTCTTACCTCCCTGCAACACAGCAGAAAGAACTTTGAAGGAAAGAACAGGCAGAACTCTATTGGAAATGCTGGTGGGAAGAGAAAAGGAAGGCACCCTGAAGGTCCAAGTTTATAGCTCTGCATCCACCTCTAAAGGAGTTTAGAAATCACTCTCTTGTATATTTTCCTTATTTTTTGAACTTGCTGTTATCTTGTATAGTAAAAAAGACATTCTGGAGTGGGTCAGTCAGTTAAGTGTCCAACTCTTAATTTTGGCTCAGGTCATGATATCACGGTCATGAGATTAAGCACCACATCAGGCTCTGCACTGGGTATGGAGTCTGCTTAAGATTCTCTCTCTCCTTCTCCCTCTCCCTCACTCATGCACGTGCACATGTGCACTCTCTCTCTCTCTCATAAAAAAAAGACATTCTGGGCAATAAGCATTCAGACATTTAACTGTGAACAAAAGATTTAATAGATGATCAAATGTAGCATCCTGGCCAAAGCATATTGGTACTTAGAAGAAAAAAACTAAAAAACTGCAAGAGGATAAGATATTTTTCTAAGTAAAGTTTGGTGGCTCTCAAAAATCTTGTACATTCTCAATTTTCATCCGAACTTAATTATTTTGTGGGTTCAATTTCTGTTTCCAGCAAAACACAACTTCCTAGTACTGCGGAAGAAAAGACTTATAAAATGGGCTTCGTGGAGCTCAAATAGCTCTTAAAAACAATATCTTGATGAGTTAAGTGTAAATGAGCCAAAACATATGGATTAAATGTCCCTTTAAATACACATGGCTTTAAAAATGAAGGGAAAAAGGGTTTTGGCAAAATGTGTTTCAGATTTGGTTGAAAGAAAACATTTGAAAGGAATAGTTTGAGGGACTGAACTAACCCAAAACATACCTGAGCTCTTCCAACCTCATCTAGTACAACCAATTCTAAAACATATGGATTTTATACTATAATTCCCCTACCACACCCACCCTGAGTTCTGAGTTCTTAGTTTTTCTTCCTATGTTGGAAGTCATTAAAAACAGTCATAGTGTCAGTACTGTATTGAAGAGACCATAACCTACTACTGTGATCAGTTTAAGTCAAATAGAATGAATGGCTTATTGGTCATCACTCCACAAAAATAAAAATAGTTTTTGTTTCAAACTCATATATTTCTCACTAGCAACCCCATCAGACAGTAATACTACATCATAGATACACATTGAGATAAATACAAGGCCTTTCCAGTATATGAAATGACAGGATAACTATGTTGTGACTCCTTACTTACCCAAAGCCAAGTTACAGATAAAAGGTCAACAGAACACCGAAGCACAACTTGAATAATGTCAAATAATTTTGACCTGCTTGGAATGGTTCAAAATGTATTTATTCGACGCAGATGACTGGGAGCAAAAGCAACTGGTCAATCCAGAACTGAGTCCACCAACGGACAGGTTGTAGGACCTGTGCTACCCATGCCTTATGTTTGTCTTCAAAGTTACCACCTGCCCCCAATACATACACATACACACAGATGGTAATGTTATCATTAAACTCTACAAGCAATGAGATTTACTTCTAACATGGGATTAGGGTTAAAATTAATTAAAAATTTTAAGTATCAAATAGATGAACTGTTAGCTTTATGAATTTATGAAATTATCTGTATTGCTATCCCATTTTTTCTACATAAACCCATGGAATTTAACCATCTCTACTAAAGCAGGTAGAAATGGTTTTTTGTTGCCATGTCTCCCAGATTATAACTGAAAAATAAGCAGTAACATGGATAAATGACCCTAGTCACGATGCCACTAAATTGCCCTAATTTGCATGCACCCTCATCTAAGCAATCTAGTTATTATGCCACTAAGGTATATTGTACTTACTCAAAGACTGAGAGATTTTTCTGGTTTTTTTCCTGGTTTTAATAAGATATAAAAGACATATAGCACTGCATAAGTTTAAAGGGTATAGCATAATGATTTTGCTTACGTATATCGTGAAATGATTACCACAATAAGTTTAGTTAACATCCATTATCTCACAAATACACAAAAAAAGGAAAAGAAAAAAACGAGTTTTTTCCTTATGATAAGAACTGTTAGGGAGCCCCTGGTGGCTGAGCAACCCAGGCACCCCTGTTTTGTTATTTTGAGATTCCACATATAGGTGAGATCATACAATATTTGTCTTTCTCTATCTGATTTTTTTCATTTAAAATAATGTCCTCAAAATCCATCCATGTTGTCACAAATGGCAGGATTTTTTTAAAGCTCCCTTTTTATAGTTAAGTAATATTCCATGATATAGATAAAAATATAGATATCACATTTTCTTTTTTTCATTCATCTATCAGCGGACCCTTACGTTGTTTTCATGTCACGGCTTTTGTAAATAATGCTGCTATAAATGGAGGTGCAGATGTTTCTTCAACACAATGTTTTCATTTCCTTCACACATAATCCCAGAGGTGGAAATTCCACAAAAAGTCTATCAACTTTTTGAGCAACTGCCATACTGTTTTCCATAATTACTGTACCAACAGGCACTAGGGTCCCCTGTTCTCCACATCCTCACCAGCATTTGTTGCCTCTTGTCAAAGATTGAGGTTTTATCTTATATTCGCCAAATCACATATACCTTCCTAAGACCATTACTGAGGATATTAAAAAAAAAATGATAATCACTGTTCTTAAAAACTTGTTGTAAGAGTGTGAACTGAATCAATTCACTAGAGAAACAATGTCTAAAGAAACAATCCAGATTGCTAAACTACTAGGGGCCTAAAAGAAAAGACAAGAGCCTAACACTGATGTGGTAGCAGGGTGGGTGGGAGGGGAGGTGAATGTGTTCTCGGTGAAATGGATAGCCTCTCTAACATGTGACTGAAATGGACTGACAGGGCAATTGAAGAGATAAACGGTGGATGGAGGTCAGTCTGGCCTCATTCCTGTGCTCTAATTTCCTTTTCAAGGCGTGGTGTAACTGCGGCTTTATGTGTTGAGTTGAGGATTTACTTGAAATATACTTAGACATACTGCTTCTACACAAGGGAATTGATGCAAGTTCTTAAAATTCCTGCAGTTCTCTCCTTGGGGACCAAACACTCTATAGCTAAATCCCATAATGCACTACCTTGCCAATACTGCTAAGCTCCAGATCAGTTATCTCCTCTGTGGACTAGAGTCTGTGGGGGTGGAAGTTTTAAGCCTAAGAGTTATCCAGACTGTGACAGGGTCAAAATTTGCTGTAACAGCAATTCTCTTGTCCAGGATAAAATAATTCCCTTATATTTTATGCCTGTCTGTTGTCTTCAGTCATGGAAGCTATTATTATCCTTTCTGTGGTAGATTTTTTAAAAATATATTCTGCTTTGTTTTTCCACAGACTTGAAGTATTTTTCAAAAATGTCTTTGTCCATGTCTGCCAAAGGAAATAAATATAAATATCTATAAAGATCAATGTAAACAGACTTGGCTCCAAGATATAACACTTCCCGCTGCATGCTAAGTAACTACAGAAATTCTCCTGAAGGCTAATAGATAATGACCAAAAGTATGCAGGTGATGTCTTTCAAATTTATTCAGAGAGAATACTCTGATGGTGGTTTCCTTTTATGGAGGAGCAAAAGTTCATATTTACCTCAGACTTGAGCATTCATTGAGAGCCATTTGTCACTGCTCATGTTTTCCCATGGAGTTGGACTGCATGTGGGGAGAAAAATCCCTCTACTCTCCTAGAGGAAATCTTGAGAGTTGGCTGCTGTGTGGTTAGCAGGGAGGTTGTGGTAAATGTTGAGAACCACCATCTCATAATCATATGCTTGAAGTTTTAAATCATAACTGTCAAAAATTCAAAGTTGGAAGCTTGCAGACCACTTTGGACAATCAGAGAGGTTATTACAGACTAACAATAAAACAAGCAAAATGTACAAGGAGTCTCTGCGTTTTACCCAAGATTTATTTGGCAGAGACAGCATCACATTCTCCTCTCTGAATATGGAGCACACATACTAGAGTTAGAAGACCCAACTTCACATTCTGGGTTGGCTACCTGCTGGCATGTTATTTAACCTCTTTGAAACTCAATTGACCCCTAGATTTAAAAAATCAAATATTAGTGAAAAGGATTAAAGGGTACTACACATATAAAAGGATTTTGTATGCAGTGAGTTTCTTTGTATCAGCAACATCTTCTAAGGCATACTGTGTTCAGAATACCTAGAACATCATATCAAATAAGAGTGCAAACTCCTAAGACTTAAGACCCTATCGTCGTTTCTTCATATCTTTCTCTCTCACACTTTCATGGGATATATTTCCTCACATGCACCAAACTAGAACAGAATGTATTGCAGATCATTATATTAGAAGTTCAATGACGCATTTTGCTCAATAGATACCATGAAACTTCTAACAGACTGAACTGAAATGATTGAACTTCCAGTTATGTCAATGTACCATCATGACCAAGTAAAAATAAAGGTTCTGAAAGATTGAGGGATTCTGGTGCTGAGTCTTTCATTAGAATATTAGACTCAGATATTCCTAGACATCATCTCTGTGTGTCAGTTGTCTCCATCCATGCTACTGTTGAGTTCAATGAACATGAAAATGGCAAGCCCAAAGTCTCTCTGTGATCTCAGAACATGGAACAATGAGGCAGAAGCCAAAGACTGGTTGTGTAAAACAAACACACTGAGCATTATAGAGGGCAAGTTAAAGATAGCAAAATGGGGAACAGAGTGAGTGATGAAGATATTCTAAATACAACTTTATATAATGCTGCTTAATAGAGGGATAATAGCAAGTAGATCTAAAATCAGCATTGGGAAGTGAAATAAGTCAGGCGGAGAAGGACAGATACCATATGTTTTCACTCATAGGTCTAACAGGAGAAACCTAACAGAGGACCATGGGGAGGAGAAGGAGGAAAAAGAGTTAGGGAGAGGGAGGGAGACAAAGCACAAGAGGCTCTTGAATACTGAAAACAAACTGAGGGTGGGGAGGGGGAAGGGGAAGGGGGGTGATGGTCATGGTGGAGGACACTTGTGGGGAAGAGCACTGGGTGTTATATGGAAACCAACTTGACAATAAACTATAAATAAAATAAATAAATAAATAAATAAATAAATCAGCATTGAGTGTACTCCCTATGAGTACAGGAATTAGTTTGTAATTTTAACAATAGGAGATGGATTGACGTATTTTCAGCAAAGTAGCAAAATATAAGTGCTAACAAAAAATTGGTGATGCTTCTGCATCAGACACTATTTGCACACTTCACATGTATCAACCCATTTAATACTGATCACAGCACTAAGAAATAGTTTTTCCCCCACTTTATGAATTAGGAATCTGAGCCCCTTAGAGGCTAAATAACTTGTCTGAAGTTGCACACATTATAAGGAGTAGAGGGAAAGGGGATAATGTTAGATATAGGGAAATCTCTCAATTTACTGTCAAGAAATATTAGAGCATATAGGAGCTGCAAATCCAGTGAATTTAAGTTCCCTTGTTTTATAGATGAAAAAGTGAAGACAGAAAGGTTCCATGCTTGGCCTAACACCACAATGCTAATTGGGGGTAGAACTGGGACTAGATCCAAGTGTCCCCTGCTCTTTTACAACTCTGTCTAAGCACGGGAAACAGTGGCTCCAGACCACAGGAAAAGGCCATCCACACTTAAAAACCATCTTCAAAAAAACCCTGTCAAATGCATTTTCTTTTCTGACATGCTCCTATGTGTTCAGGGCCACCAGGTTTTTCATCCTCTCACATAATAGTGGTGACCTATAACTTCTAAAAGAAGTTTGTCACAATCTCACAAGGGACATTTAATGAGTGCTAGCATATTAACTGCTAGACTAAACTTGTGGTAAATGAACAGAATGAGCTTGTGCTAGAAATCATTTGAAACCACAAACATTTATTGAGAATTGAAAATCATATTATGCAGGAGTAGGCAATAGGTGTTGTGGGGATTACAAAAATGTACAAGACAGATTCCTTTTGGCCATCTGTAGGGAGAAACAAACATGTTCAAAATGACCACTCTCTAGTCAAAACACAGGAAATGATCCAGGGACATAGAAATAAATAGAAAGAACTCAGATTGAGAAGAGTATGTAAGGCTATGGGGAGAGAAATTAATAAAGCTGAGGTTCAGTCCATATGAAAGAAATGAGATAGAATTATTTAATAACAGGCCCTCCTAATTGGAATTTCCATATTTACCACATTCTTAACTGTTAGTTATAATATGTACATCCTTTCTCTACCAATTTAGAAAGAAGGAAGAAAAAAGGAAAAAAAAACCTATTTTAACGAAGAAATTGGGGCTGAAGATGACATTTGTTGTGTTCTTATCTTAATTGAGCCAAGTGATGAATTTCTGGAAAAAGCATCCAAATTTATTTCAACAATGTATAGTAGCAGTTGTTGACCCAAAAAGAGGTCTAATTTGCAATATGAGTAAACAGAACATATCCACATATTAATATTTCATTATCATTATAATATACAGAAATAAATTGATTTCTAAATTATCTAAAAACATGCACTATATTGTGATTTTAGTTTTTAAAATGTGCTGGAATCTCCTGTCATGACAATTTCACTCTAGAATCTCAGGATAAAAGGAAATCTTAAAGATCTTCTGGTCAGATCATCCCATCAATGAGTCAATCTCTTCTACAACATCCCCACCAAGTGGTCATCCACTTTATGCTTGGTTGCTGAAGTCCAGAATATTCTCCCTGAGCAGCACATTTCAACTCTGAACTATTCTTCTTTTTTAAAAAGAGCCAACATGTCTTTCTGGAGTTTCTACCTATTGAATCAACTTCAGTCCCTTGGAGTCATCTGTTCTCTCTTCCACATGGAAATTTGGTGATTCTGATGATAACTACACTCCTTGTCCTCTCTCAACTACTCCCTTCTCTTCTGTAAGCTTAGTCTTCCCAGACTTCTCAACCTCTCCTCACATAATACAGCTTAGCATTCCTACAATCCACCCTGAAAGTTCTCTAGACAGCCTCCAGTTTCTCTATATCTCCCTCATTTGGTGGGTGCACGAGTTGAAACACAATGTACAGAAGTGGACTGAACACTGCAAGGAAGAATAAGACCAGCTGTCAACCTCCTTCTTCTAGTACAATGCCCCAAGTCATATTTGCTTTTATTAACCTCATGTCTCTTGAAGGAATTAGGAAAAATATAACGGCAACATATAATATGTAAAAAACAAAGATTTATTTTTTTTTCCTAAGGAGGTGAGGAAAATCAATCCTTATTCATGGGCTTCCACAGGTGGAAGTCAATTGTAAAGTTCATTTCAGGTGTCAAAATCAATCTTAATACCTCATGAGTGCTCTATTCCATAATGATAATTATCACAGGACCCTAGAGTTACAGGATGTCTGAACCCCCTTTTTTGATCTTGGAAGGGGTGGGCTTCAGCAGGGCTGAGCCAGCCCAAGGCCTACAGAGAGGCAGGGCAGGGTAAACATTTCTGTTGAACCACCGAAGTTAATGGGAGGGAGTAAGACTGAAAGAATAAGCCAAGCTGGCGTCTTTAAGGGATGCTCATAGCCCAAACACCATGGAGAGAAAATATGAATACTGGTTTTGAAGGAAGAACATGAAGTTTGATAAATGGAATCATGAATTCAGAACTCTGTAGAGACTAAATGAAAATGAAAATAAATCATATACAATTTGGAGAAGCCTGAAGACCAGAGCAATTGGGTACCAGGATATGGCAAAAAGGTCTGGAAATGAGGAAGAGGAGGGATTTCACAGAATCAAATAGCTAAGAAGGCCAAAAACCTGTTCAGAATCTTCAACCCAGTCATTATCAAATCCTGGCAAAACAAATGAATATTGAAGTACATATTAAAATATGAAATACATTAAAATATATGAACAAATAAATACATTCATAGTTAAAGATATCTGATTAACAATAGAAAAGGAACATTATTTGGGAAAAGTGTTAGAATGTCTCATATCTTTGAAAGTTACAGATTAAATATTCCTTAAGAATATTTTTTAAATAGGATTCCAATTTCCTAATCTCTAGAGCCAGTGGAAAACTGAAATGCACACGGTGTCAGACAAATAATGTAAATGTGTAAAACACCCAGCTCTACTACAAGGGAAGTGAGACAGATCATGCTCCATCTAAAGAAGTCAGCCCTTGCTGCTTGGAGAAACTGGCAAGGAGAAGCTCCAGAAATACTACAAAAACACTGGTCTGGGCTTCAGGATACCTTTAAGGGTACCCATATTGACAGGAAATTCTCCTTTTCTGGTAATGTCTCCATCAGAGGATGGATTCTGTCTGGCGTGGTGACCAAAGTGAAGATGTAGATGGTCACTGTCATCTAATGAGACTACCTCTACTATATCCAAAAGTACAACTTCTTTGAGGAATGTTACAAGAACATGTACATGCACCTGTCTCCTGCTTCAGGGATGTCAAGATTGGCAACACTGTCACAGTGAGTGCTGGCCCTTGAGTGAGACTATGCACGTCAGTGTGCTCAAGGTCACTAAGGCCTTCAGCACCAAACAGCAATTCCAGAAGTTCTGAGACTGGATATCTGCTTACACCTCCAAACAAAATAAAGTTATTTACCCTGTCAAAAAAAAAAAAGTCAGCCCCTGTTGATTTCTGCTTAATGTTGCCATGCAGGAAGGTGGCCCAATGCTATAGTGCCTTTGGAGTTTTCAGAAGAAATCAGAATGTGTGTATGTATGTGTGCACACATGTATGTATGTATGTGTTAGAAAGAAAGAGGAAAGTGATCTTGATTTTTAATTGTTAACAAGATGTTTTTAAGTACTTCACACACTACATTGAAGATCCCAAGGCTTTTGGAGGTTAAGTTATTGCCCAATATTTAAGCTGACAAACCATGTGATTCTACTCTTAAACTGGATCACTGCATTAAACACCCCAGTGAAAAATGGAGGTAGCTGTTGGGCCTCATAAATATTTACAGTGACAATGCAGAAAGAATTGCTTAGGGAAGGCTGTTGATAGATCTCCTTATTATAGTTTCCTTGGAGAGATGCAAAACGTCTATTTCATTCCCCACTGTTTCACCTGTACCGGCACAATGCCTGGCCCACAGTAGACCCTTGAAGAAAAGCTACTGAATGAATTATTATATGAAAGTCAACACAGAAGAGAGAAAGCATTAGTAGTCAATTATCACTATATTATTAAGTTATTCAGAGAGATATTTACAATCATGTCATTTAAAACCCTGAAGTAAATTACACCTATCACACATTAGTAGGCACGTGCACACATGCACACAAACACACACACACACACACACACACACAAAGACTTAGAATCAGGGAGAAAAAATAAATAAATAACTGGAGCTATTTCTGGCTAAACATGGAATGCTGAAATATATGTTTATCCCTACTTTCTCCTAAAATCTCTGTCTATGAGAGAAAAATAATTAAAGGGCCCAAACCCTGAATGATTAGGTAAATCAAGTAGGATATGACAGTAGAGAGAACTGAACAACAAACATCAGACACTGGAAAGTGGAGGGGCAGGTGACCTAGCAAATAGGAAAAGGCCAAAACCTGGTGCCTACAGAGGGAAATTAGAAAGGAAAAAACTCTAATAATGACACAGAATCCTGGAAAAGCTCCATAATGATCATTTCAGAGACCTCTGAATGGGGTCCAGGATGTGATTCAAAAGATGATTAGTTGAAGATTAGTATGAGGTTCAGTTGGTCAACCCAATCCCTCTCCTGGCCCATATAACTTGGTGACTTCTCCCCAATCAGGGCAAAAGACAGGAGGCTAATTTCTGAAGAGGTTTGCAGCCCTGAGGAGGAAGGTAAAACTCTGTAGTATTAGTTATCTGTTATGGCAATAATGCTTTGTAACAAACAACCACAAACCACAATGGTATTCAACAATAACAATGTATTGCTTATGACTAAAGGTTTAGCTGGAGATGCTCAGATGTTGGGAGATTGGTTGACTGTTTCAGGCTCACTTTGGGAAGGGTGACTACATGACTCCATTCTGATCCATAAGCCTCTCACTTCCAGCAGGAGAGCTCAAAATGTTCTCATGCCACTGAGAGGCATGAGAGAACAGGCCCAAACATGCAAGTCCAAGGCTTGGAATTGTCACATCCTGTTGCCCAAAGTAACAAACCAGCTCATAATTAACTCTAGGAGGAAAAAACTCTACTGTGTAGTAAGAGGAACTGAAGAGTCATACAGAAAAGAGCATACAGGGAGATGTGAAATATTGGCACTGTTATTGCAATCTCTCACACCTATCCTAAAAAAGAGGGGTGAGCAGTGAGATCCCCACATTCCCAGCCCACATTCAGCTCTGAGAACACCTTATACCTCCCACATGTTCTCAAATCCTCCCCAGAGAAAGTGAGGGACTCAGGAGAGAAGAACTAAGATTCAGATATTTGGGGGACACCCTCCATGAGAAATCCGACTTACTCTCTTGTTAATTTTTTGTGAAGCACAACACCAATACATTTTTAGTGTTTCAATTATGATTATGAATAAACAACCTAGGTTCACCAGACATTTGAGGAAATCTAACACAAAAGGCAGAAACAAACAGCCAAGAAAGAAGAGAGTGCAGAGAGCAGAGGAAAACATAAAATCCTATTAAATCATCTGTTAAATGATAAACTGTTATAGCTAAAGTAGATATTCAATCAAAGGATTAGAAGATTACATTAAAAAACTCAAAGTAAGGACAAAAGAGATGGACTATAATGAGAGAAAGAAGAAAAAAATCTATTATGATCATAGAACCAGAACAAATTATTTCTCTTATTATATTATTATTACATTAATAGTATTAATATATTATATATTATTAATATATGTTATTACTCCTTAATATCAGAAAGTCTAATTATTAGATTATCCACTCAGGCATACCATTTCATTTCTACTCTATTAAATACCCATGTTGTGAACAGAGGTAGAAATTACATCAGAAAATAAAGACATTCCATTATCAGGAAGTTCCTGTGTTTATTTATATGGTCAGCAGCATCTGGAAAATCAGTGGTGTCAAGGTTGAAGGACAAGATTTCTTAGACAGAGCCATCACTTCCCTTGTCTATTTGCTGGGAGTGCTCAAGTCTGTCACTGCTCACAGGACGCTCCTTATCTCATTTGGCGTCTGGCAATTTTTTTCAGCACACTGTGTTCCTTGACTAGTGCTGTTAACAAATCCAAACCACTGTGAGGCACAAGTCTCCAAAGCATATGCTCTTTTCCTCCCCACAAAGATGGCACCAGAATGACAATAAAAGCTTTACTTCATTATTGGAATACTTGGCTCAACATGGTCCTGGAAGAGCTCCCCCTTTTAAATTAATTTATGAGGGCTAGCTTTGTTCAATTGCTTACTATGTGCCAGGCACTGTTCTAAGTGCTTGGCAGGCATAAGCTTATTTTCATAAGCTGCTCAAAGCAGCTCTATATGGCAGATATCATTATTATTGTTATTAGTAGTATCATTATTATTATCATTATTCCATCTTATAGATAAGAACCTCTCTCAGAAACAGAGAGCATAAGTATAGCAGAGGGTTTTTAACCCAAGCAGGGTAGCTCTGGAGCCCACTAAACTCTTCTGCTTTGAGAAAAGATTCATAGATTATGTTCTTACATCCAAATGAGCTCTTACTGGAGAAATTTATTGAATAATCCAACTCAGTATTTCCTCAAAATTTTCAAAAGAGCCACTGTTTTGGAGCTGTGTTATACAAACAGATCAGTGATTTCAGAGCAACGAACCAGAAATTAAATAAATACTGCCCCACAAAGTCTAGGGTGCTTAGCCCTGGCTTTCTAAGAGGGCATAAATTGCCCAGAACATGATGGATCCTCTGTCTTCATGAGCACAAAATTTTTAAACAATTTTTAATGTTTATTTATTTTTGAGGGAGAGATAGAGACAGAGTGTGAGCAGGGGAGGGGCAGAGAGAGAGGGAGACACAGAATCCAAAGCAGGCTCCAGGCTCTGAACTGTCAGCACAGATTCCAATGCGGGGCTGAAACTCACAACCCGGGAGATCATGACCTGAGCTGAAGTTGGACACTTAACCGACTGAGCCACCCAGATGCCCCAAGCACAAAGTCCAAATCTGTATGCCAGACACTATATTAAGTGTTTTCACACCTCATTCCATATAATCCTCAGAACAATGTTGGTAGACAGCCATTAATTAATTCCACATATTACAAGTGAGGAAACTGAGGCAGGAAGAAGATAAATCATTTATCCAAAATCCCATGCCCAATAAGTGTTTAAGTTAGGTTCAAGTTAGGTTCAAGGTTTAGTGTTAGTTCTTTCTAACACTAAAGCCCACATTATTCTTCCCTACTACTAAAGTTAAATAAACCACAGTCGAGAGCCCTGGTAATTTAAACCATGAGTAGTTTGAAGTTCTGTGTTCTATGTTTTCACTCTAGAAAGATAACTCATTGAGAGGTTTTGAAAAATTTATTGTTACCCTAACTTGTAGTAATCTTTTTGAGTTAAATGACGGGATCATACCTAAATTGCATAAAGAAGGGAGACAGACTGTGGGCCAACTAAATGAACACCTGATTCATTAAATAAATAAGATCAATTTTGCCCACATGAGGAAGACATGGGAGATAAAAGACATAGCAGCCTTTGTGCTTAAGAAATTGACAATCTAGGGGCACCTGGGTGGCTCAATCAGTTAAGCATCTGACTCTTGATTTCAGCTCAGGTCACGATCTCATGGTTCATGAGTTCAAGCCCTGCGTCAAGTTCTGCTTGGGACAACGCCGACTCTGCTTGGGAGTCTCGCTCTCTGTCTCTGCCCATCCCCTGCACACACTCTCTCTCAAAATAAATTTTTTTAAAAAAGTTTTTAAAAAGAAATTGACAGCTTAATAGAAAGTTGTAAAAAATACCATACATGTGTCATGGAGGTTCAAAAGACGGGGAGATCACACACATTAAAGGCAGCTATTCAAGAAATAGCTTTCTCTTAATCTGGGCCAAAAGAACATGAGAGGAGATAGGTGTGAAATGCATTGTGGGTGTAGAAAAGACCAGGAAAATGGCACCAAGACAGTGAGCACAGACCCCCTCCTCAGATGTGTCAGATATGTCTGAAACATGGAAATCAAACCAGATTTAGGAAAAAGAGTTTGATGACCCAAGTCTGTGTCTAGTCAAGAGATAAAACTGTTACATGTATCTTGGCTGAGGGGGCTTCCCCTACCTCTTGCATGTGTCTGCCATTGTCCAATTCTAAGAAAAAGGCTCAGAAAACATCTCCCTATGCGAAACTCCAACCAACTTGATTTTATCTCAAATTCAGACACAGCAAGCTACAATACTATCCAAAATCAAACTTCAGGTGCCAAATTTCATCCTTTGTAGACATCTTTATGTAGAATTAAAGCCCTTGAACATAAAGGAGCCATACATAAGGAAAAGTCTGACAGATCTTTAATTATCTACTGGGAAATTGCTAAACAGATACTCAACCTCCTCAGAGGATACCCGTATTTTAGGCTTATAACTTTCACACAAACATTTGCTCTTGGATGGGTTTTTTAATAACATTTTTTCTGTATCTAAATGTAATAAATGACCACTGTGGAAAATACATAAAGGAATAAAGAAAAATAACCATTTATGGAAAACCACTAATTAAAATTCTATAATTTTATCTATAGATATATATTATATGCTTGAAATCATACTAGTATATTTTGTATACTGTTTTAGTCAGTTTTATAACATAAATTCATTCCCATAGTATTAATTCTCTTATTAATAAACATTTAACTTATTCCATTGTTTTTGCAATTATATATTATATCCCAATGAACAGCTTTAGGTCCAAATTTGCTCATTGCTGATTATTGTTTTAGGATAGAGTCCTGCAATTGAAATTATTGGTTCTCTCTATATAAGTCCTCTTTATCACCTTGATAAATATTTCCAACTTGTTTTTCCAGAAAGATATTCTCCATTTACACTCAGCTAGAGGTTCATGGAAACATTCCCGAAGCTAACACAGTGCATAGGCACATCAAATCCTTACTCATAAATGGAACCAAGCTGACTATCACCGGCACACTGGCACTTCATCTTCCATTATGTGCATCCTTTTTCACCCTTTCCCTGCCAGTTACTGAGGTTCCTCATCCTACTTTGTTTCTTTTGTCAAAGGAAAAAGGATCTTATAAAGTCAGACACACCAAAGTATCAAGACCTTTCCCAGAGCTATGGTCATATTTTAAAGAGAAAGGCTGGAAAGATTTAACCCATAGGAGTCATATACTGTTAGTGAAAATATAGGGCTCAATAGGGAAAATATCTGGGACAAAATGCTTAAGATTTCTCAAATAATACCACACAGGCAGCCATGAACTTCTGAGGAGAATTGGGCCTGTTCTTCTTATAAAGGACAAGCCTCTAGTTGGGGAATTTTCATTTTGCAAAAGGCCCACAGTCACATGCTTATCTTGTGACTAATGGCTATGCTAAAAGTCTCATCAGAAAGGACTCTCTTGGGCCAGCCTTCAGAGGGATCACACAACCAAATGTAGGAAGTGAATAACATACATTTTGACCTAGGGATTTAGATCCAGCGCTCTGTGGAAGTAAAGCAAAGTCCATTTCTATCAACTTGGCCCTTTGAGAAAGTGTATAAAAATCCCACCCACCTAAGGAAATGTTTATAAAGAGATTTGGCAGTCTAAATAGTTGTCATTCTGCTTATTAATGAATAGTGATCCATGCAATTTAGAATGGGGTAAAAGATGTCTCCACAGTGAATAGCTGTTGAATTATGATAACAAGATCTTCCTCTGAGCTTTGACTTATAAAAAGTACCTTCTATAATTTTTCATTTGGTAGTTGGTAGTTCTTAGTAGTTGAAATTTCTATTATGGAAAGGATAAGGAAGTTTTCAAATTCTCCTTAAAGAATCAAAAGAAAATAAGAAACAAAGTCAGAAAACAATCCATCAGAGCCAAAATCAATTTTTGAGTCATATATTAGAGAGTTTTTGTCATTTATCTGAAAAACAAGAAGAAAAGAAGTAAGAAAAGAAGTAAATTCTTCCATCCCCCTAGGAGTAAATGTTCATTTTCTAAATGGGATTGCCTTTTACCCCAAATCTTCTAGATACCAGCATGACTACAGCTCCATAACTACTACTCTGTTCAGATGATAGGCTTCATTATGACTGTATATCCCTGTTCACCCCACATTGTTTTGGAGGATTTTGTTGTTGTGGGAAGGGCAGTTTTTTTTAAAATAAAGGATATGCATTTTTTTCTTCTACCAGGAACATTTAGAACTCTTAGTAGATAAGGTAGCATCCCCTGAACTACTAGAAATTACTAAGGACTGACAGCCACTTAGAGTGTTATCGTTTTCTGAGAGGGCCTGCTGCTGGTTCTGTGGGCACTATCTCCACAGTAGCAGGCACTTAGTTGTTCAATGTTATTTGAAGAGGTTTAAGAGGTGCCACAGCTGCTGCATCTCAGGGTTCTATTTTTAATTAGGATGAACTTTACTGGGGTCTGAGTCTCTTCAAGAGAGAGACTCTCAGGAAACATTTATGGTAAATCTACTGACAACACCAGAATATAAAGATAACTCAATAATCAAATCCTCTAAGAATAAAGCACTTTTCCAGAAAGTCAATCAACCTCAATAGAAGAGTCAGGGAATTTCTAAGCTCTAAAGAGTTCGGTATTTGGGGTGGATAAAATACATATGAAAAGTTACACTTTGCAGTACAGAGTGGGAAACTTGGGTTCAGAGAGGCTAAGTCATACACCCCATGGTCAGAGTTAATAAGAGGCAATGTTTTGACAAGAATCTACATCTCTTGAGTTCATTTTCAGTGATATTTTCCTATTCACTGCCTTCTGGTGACATAAATTTTGAAGGGCTTTCTTGTCATTATTTGTTTTGTTTTTCCAATCAGATGGTAGGGTTACGGGTAGCCATCCACATTCCTTTTTAGGTTAATGAATGGATCTGGGTCCTACAGAATATCAGGTGGATGAAATTAAAATCACTTTTAGAGGTTCAACCTCTTTAAGTTCCTTGGGATCAGAGATATATCTGCATAAATCATCACTGTATCTTGTGTGCCTCCTAGATTGTCTGGCCCATAGTCAGCGCCCAATAGGTATGGATTTTATTCATTAAGTGGGTGGACAAGTGAATGAATAAATGAGTGAATTCTATTTTGGCTATGAAATCAATACAGTCTCTCATGCACCTGCTAACTTGAACTTATATTCTTTAGAATCCCATAGAATTCAGATCTAGATTTATTCATGATCAGCATTTGCCTCTACATTCACACTGAAGCTAAAAACTATGAGAAATAATTGCAAGCAATTCTTCCTACCAACCACCAAGGCAGAGTGGTACAGGTGACTTAGAATAATAAAATATGGGTTTGTATCTTTTTTTTTTTTTTTAGATATTTAGTCAACTCCTTGGGGAGTTACTTTAAAACTCAAATGATTAAGGAAATAATACTTTTAACAACTCATACTATTGTTGAATTACTTACTAAAAACCACAAATGGGCTGGGGCAAAAGACTGTTACCTTATATTTGATGTACTCTGAGAAAGTATAAGCATTACTGCTGATGAGAAAGGTGAACCAGATCAAGAATCTATTCTACTGTCTCAACCATTCATGTAAAGCCAGCAATTCAAAAATTCTTGATAAATAGAAATGTAACTGTCCCCAAACCAAACTAGCCTCATATATTGGTCCTTGATTTATAAATAGGAAGACTATGTAATTTATCATCTAAACAGAAACACCATGAGTGAAAGAGAGCCTTATTAATAAGCTGGAACTCCCTAAGCAAACAGAGATAAATTTTGACCCTAGAAGAAGTCAAAATACTACAGCTTGCTTCAGGTACCTATGAGGCAAAACCATACCTCAAATTCACTTTGTTTATGCTTCAGTTATAGCACTTAGCACAGTGTACCATGGTTGTTTAAATGCCTAGCTTCCCAACTGAAATGTGAGCTCTTAGAGGGCAGGGAGAGGGTTTCACCTCTCTGTCTCCAGCTACCAGCCTGCAGCCTGACTAGTTTCTCAGGTCCTAGGTTCAACAAGCATGTATTGAATTGACTCAGTAATCTAGAAACACACAACCTACCTCAATAATACACTATCTGAGCTATAGCAGACACAGAAAAATGGAAGACCTGGAGACACATTGATGACTCTGTTTCTTGTCCACAACACTGAGAAGGGCATCAAGTCTCTAGTTTAGTGAAAAATCATAGTAAAAGCCAGTGGCTCAAATAAACAATGATATAGGGGAAAGTGGCCAGCTAGAGATGATTTGAGGATCTGTGGTAGAAATGACAGATGAGAGAATAAAATAGAGTCAAGAGTTGCCAGCAGCCAAAGAGAAATGCAGGATAATTAATAAAGTTCAAGTTTTTACACAACCAATTACGTACCCAGTGATTGTTACTATTACTACAACAAATGATCATTGCAGATAGCAAGGCCAGTCTATCTGTAACTTTTCCCACAGCCAAAATATCCCGGAGGAACTCTTCGCTGGCATCTAGCCAAGCTGTGTCAGTTGAAGGAAGCTCCATATCTCCACTATGTCAGAACAGAACTGGCTGTTTGAGGTGAAACAGCATTCAAGTAGAAAACCCTTAGAAGAAGAAGAAAGAAGGAAGAAGGAAGAAGAAGAGGAAGAGGAGAAGGAAGAGACAGAAAGAATTTATAGATCCAGGGACCCAAGTAGTTGCTATAACAAGAATTATTTCACAGCTCTAGAGGGAGAGACCACTCCTGCCATTCCTAATAAATACCAATAAAGAGTTGCTGAATGACATGAATTTATCCAAATTCAGTTGAGGAATCCAGTAAATAGCTCAGTTCTCCAATAAGTTGGTGGTGGCTCCAGCTCTTTAACCAAGAAGAAATGGGAGGATAGGTTAACACTTGGAAAAAAGCAGGTCCCATAACTCAGTAAATCCCCTGGCAGAATATAACCTAGTTTGAGATTTCTAGTATTGATTTATAGCAAGGCTTGTATGAATGCCATCTCTTATGCCTTCTCAGCTTAGTATATAGGAGTTTAGAAGAGCATGAAATGGAGTGAAAAGAAACTAAGAGCCATCATTCATTAGAAAGTTACTCCATGCCAAACACCATCTTGTATCACCTCACTTAAGATTCAGAACCATATTAGAAATTAGGACTCATTACCTCTAATTTATATACAGAGAACCAAGAGGCAGAGAAATTACTTGCAGAAAATTTCATATACTTAGGAAGTTGCTATATCAGGTGTCTGAACTTCGGTCATTTTGGCCTCAAAATTCCATTCAAGGTTTCCCCAGTGGTCACATGGGTGGGTAATGGGGGAAAGCCTGACTCACTCCACTCTATCTTGGGATGATGTGCCCTTCAACTCAGAGGGCAAACTCCCTGTGTGAGCTGCAGAAATAACACGTGATTACTTTGGAAACCTGCAGTTTATTATTTCTGTCTTACTCTTAAACACATGTTGGCCATGGCAGTTGGAAACAAATGGGAGGTGATCTGGTCCTGGGAAAGTGAGCAACCATGTAATTAGTAAAGTTAATATTGTGCAGTTTCCATAAATAATGCACAGCTTACTTTTGTTATTTAGACATTTAATATTAAAAAGTGTAGGGGTATCTGAAGTAGAAAAAAAAAGACATGATCTGAGGCACCTGTTAAGGTGGGGAGGAACTTATTCTAAGAAATTATATCTTTATTTTTTAATAACCTTTATATCCTTAAAAGAAAAATCTCCTCAGGGTTTCCCTCAAAGCTTGAGGACTTGATTATTTTCTGCAATGGTTATGTGAGTGGTAGAGTAAAACTACCTAAAAACTGGCCTACACTGAGGGCAGCTTGTTATTATTATCCATGACAGGGAGCCTCCTCATCAAGATTCCTCCCCATGGGGTCTGAGCTGTGGCAGAGGAGGATTAAAGTGTTAGATCATGCAGCCTCCACGGTCCCTCCCAGGATTCTTGGAAATGGCTGCGAACTATCCCTAAGCTAGACACATAAGTCTTCTCACCCTTTCTGCATTCCTCACCACCTGGGTCAAACTCATTTTCTCTTTACCTCCCTTTTCTGGGAATGCATTAGTCAATATTTCTGTTTTGGAAGTATTATCTTTTACCATTTTGTGGCTTTGCTATCTAATTTCAAGCATGAATCCACTAAGCATAGTTGACATCTAATTCCAGGGTCTGTCCAGGGGACCATAGACATGCAATAAATGTTAAATCACAATGACAAAACAATGGACTCAAATAGCAATATGATCACAATGAAACACTTCATTTTTCCAGTTGCATGAGTTCTGCAAAGCTTTGACCTCAAAACAGCTTTATACACACACATGCACACATGCACAAGCACACGCACACACACACACGTGTTTCTATGGTTTCTGTTACCATAGGAAGGGTTTCCATTCTGCCCCATTGTATGTTTATACAACACCTCATTGCTATGATCTCTAGGAACATTGCTTAAATTAAACAAATAGGAAATGTCATTGGAGAAGAAAGGGATTACAATAGGAAGCTGAAAGGGAACCGAATTACAGAGGGTAAGAATGGGTGATGATTTTTAAAGGCAACTATTTTGTAAAAAGTTTTATTCTGATATAGTTCTTTAATAATACATATTTTATTTTGCATTCTGATTGTCTCCTTCCATATCCACCCACCAATATGGAATGGAAAGGAAACCATTTCTCAGTCTTATGTTATTTCTTGGAAGGGTACAGAGACCAGACCAAATCATGCTATGTGTTTATCGGCCCCAATAATGCTGCACAAGTGATACATGATTGAAGAACAACTTTGGAAGAGAGAAATTTTTGTAAAATGCCCATGCCCCCAAATAATAATTCAACCCTAAGGTGAGTGTGGCTTGGATGAGGTGAATATAACCAACCATGCTGATTGCATCATTGCTGATGATGAGCCTCCAATCTTTAACAACATAAGCTGATCACACTTGATCCAGAGCCTGTGCCCTGCCTCTCTCCCAGTTGGAATTCTTTGGTTCTCTCCCTCAATCTCTAAGATCAGTCTATGCTAAAAATTTCACTAGTTCTCTAGTCTCACTCATGGGAGCCTCCGTCAAGTCACACTTGGTACCAGCCCAGACCTGGTTTTATACTCTAATTCTTTAATCTTCTGATTTTCTTCCCTGCAGTCCATGCATCTGCTTAATGCCCAGGCCCTTAATGACTGGGCCCTCATCTGTCTTTCCTCTTCTAAATTTCTTCTGTATCTGCACCACCCCCACTTATGCACCTCCCCATTTCCCCATGATACACATAGCACACACAAGCGCGCGCACACACACACACACACATACATTCTGATGAACTACTGGTGAATCCAACTGCCTTCTACCTGGACATATGCCTCCTCCATCATTTAATGTAATCACAAATATTCACAAATAACACTATCCCTCCACATGAAGGGCAGGATGCAATTTCAGATGCCAGCTCTTCCAACTTGACTCAATCCTGCTGCAGGAAACTGGGCTCCAGACCAGATATGAGGCCATCTATCTCCTTGTCCAATAACGGCACAAAGCTCATTTGACCACACCCTCCATTCCCACCCCAACAGTAATTGCTCTAAACTTGGTTCTGCTCACCCATAATCTCAATCTATGATAAAAATCATATTTTGTTTTGACATAGAAATATTTTGATATTCCACTTATCTCATTAAAGATTCACCAACTATCAAGACATTTTCCTAAGTATAAACAGAATGACTTGGAGATTCTGGTGTTAGAGATAAGACCTAGATTATCATCACTTTCCACAGCATGGTCCTGAGGCTTACAGATCAGGAAGCTAAGTCTTTCAATATACCCAAAAATGCTTGGGTAATGGATCTGGTTTGAACCAATTTCCCAAGCATCTGGCATCTAAGTCAAATTTTAACTATAATCCAGTGAAACAATTTAACTTTGTAGCAGAGAAACTTGTTAATAGTAGAAGTAATGAAATAAATTAGCATTATGTGCCTTGTGACATGATTCACTGAGAAAAACACAGCATTGCTTCAGTGTTCTTCCTACCCAAAGTTATAACTTCAATCCAATCATGAGGAAACATCAGACAAAAGCAATTGAAAGACAGTTTACAAAATAGCTGGCCTGTGCTCTAAAAAATGTCAGAATGATGAGGTGCCTAGGTGACTCATTCAGTTGACTGACTGGCTCAGCTCACGATCTCATGGTTCGTGGGTTCAAACCCCACATCAGGCTCACTGCTGTCAGCACAGAGCCCACTTGGGATCCTCTGTCCACCTTGCTCTCCACCCCTCCCCATTCGCTTTCTCTCAAAAATAAACATTTAAAATTTTTTTTAAAAAGTTTAATGTCAAAATGAAAAAAGACAAAGACAAGAACTGTTACAGACTAAAAGACTAAAGAGAAATGGCAACCAAATGCAACATGTGATCCTAGATGGGTCCCTGAATACACCTCCAAAAATATTTTCATTGGGATTATTGGTGAAATATAAATAAAATCTCTAGATTAGATATTAGTATTGAATCAGTGTTAATTTTCTGAAGATAGTTATTATAATGTGGTTATGTAAGAGAATTTACTTATTCTTAGAAAATAACACCAAAGGATGTTCTGCAATTTATTTCCAAATGGTTCATAAAATAATGAGTATCTATTGAGAGAGAAAAATGACTCCCCCCAAAAATGTGGTCAAATGTTAACAAGTAGGGAAGTCTGGGTGAAGATAATTGGGAGTTCTTTGTACTTTTCCATAACTTCTTTAAGAGTATAAATTATTTCAAAATAAAAAAATTTATGAACAACATATCCATAATCTTCTGTAGTTAAATATGATCTTTTTCTAGTTCTCAGAATGCCTGAGTGGCCCACCTGTATCACTTCCCATTAACAAGGAACCTCAGAAGCCAATTCAATTCAATTCCACAAAAGCCAATTGTGTGACCAAGATCCTCTCTGCTCCACTATTCACAGAACTCCCAAGTTACTCCTCTTTCTACATTTACCCTTCTTTCTTCTCATCTTCCCATCCTCCTCCTGAGTCTCCTCTCTTACACTCATGATATCTAAGGCATCACGTTCAATGAATTGTAAGTCAATGTTGGAGAGACAGCAGTGCAGCAGTTAAAGCAGGTTGCTGGGATGTGATTCCTGGCACTTCTGTTCAGTTAGCAGTGAGTCCTGGGGCAGCTCTTTTTTTCATCTCTAAAATGAAGGTGATAACAGTACTTACCTCATGATGTTACGACGATTAAATAAAATAAAAACGTAAGGTGCCCTGCCACCCAACAAGCATTCAACAAATGTCAGCTATTATTCATATTAGGTCAAATATATGAGAACATTAAGGAAATAAGAAAATTGAAATCTAATCAATAAATAAGTTGGCACTATCCATACATACATGTGCTCACATCATTAGAATGCCATGAGCTACAATTCAAAGGGAAATGTGGATTCCAGCAACTGTATAGCCATGACTGAATTAAGAAATGCTCCAAATTTAAAATAATAGAAGACAACTTAATTCCATTTTAGGACTGTGACAAATCTAAAACAAAGTGGGAATTACAGGCAACAGCTTAAGGAAAAATGAAACCAAAAACAAAAACAAAAACAAAACAAAACAAAAAAAAAAAAAAAAAAAAAACAAAAAACGGCACTTTGCCTCCCAGTGGGAGACTTTAAAAAGATAGGGAAGAATACTTGGTTATGAGACAAAGTAACTTTCTCATTTCCTGCTCATTAGATGCTCTTGCTGCCATTATTTAAGAGGCTGTGTTGAGGACATATAAGAGACTAAGCAGATATGAATGTTCAACAGGACGATTCTTTATAGCTCCTTGGCACCCCATGGCAAACACTAATAAGGTTTATGAGAAGCCAGTGAGCACTGTAAATTGCTCTCCTTCTAATTCGAATAATGCTGCAGACCTCGTTTGTTTCCTGCATGCTGATCTGACAATGAGAGAGAAATCTGATAAAGTTCTCTAACTTGGAAAGAGATTTGTTTTCTATCCAGGGAATCTATCTCTATGAAGGAAAGGTTATTGGGCCTGGAGCCACAGGCAATAATATGTGTACCTGAACCACCCCTTTGATATCCGGAGTGTTGTCACACAGGATGCTTTGCTTATTCAGCCCTTATAAATGGTCCTGAAGGAATGTTTTTGTGCAACCCTCTCAGCCGCAAACTTGCCTGCAGTGAGGTGATTTAGGACAGAAATGTCATTAAGTGAGCCATATTTTAGCAGCAAGGACTGGGTGGCCATTCCTTTAGATCCTCTGTCACCTCAAACTTCATTACTTATTTACATTTTTAATATTTAGAGGGTAAATAGTTCCAAAACACATATTCCAGTTCATCCCTTGCCAGAGTATCATGCAAACAGGTCAGAGAAAAGGAAACTGATTTTACCTTGATTTTTGAGGTATTTCAGACTCTTTTGCACTCTGACCATGGTGACAGTCTTGGTTCAATAGTAGTGTGTTATATGCTAATTAGGCAAAGGCAAACCGACAACTTCCAGGAAAGAAATTTCCCATCTTGTAGAAAGAAAGAGATACCAGACCCTTCTTATACAGCACTATCTTCTCATTCTTTCCTAAAAGCCTGGAATTGCAAAAACTATATTTTGGAGTAACAAGATAGCCAAAGTGGTGAGGTTCTTTCATAAGTATCAGTGATACACTTTTCTTTTAATGCAAGAAACTCACAATATACCGTGAAAAGCTACAGAAATGGTTAAGTTAAAACTATAAGGAATTTTACATAGAATAATAGTTACAATGCCACAACACAATCTGAATTTTAACACAAAAGAAAAAACTGTAGCAATTACTGATATATAAGCCAATATGACCAATAATAATTAAAATAAGTCATAGCTACCATTTATTGAATTTTTACTATACACCAGCACTGGGCTAAGCAGTTGACATGGATGACCTCTTTGAATCCTCACTTCTACTCTAGGAGATAAGTAAAGTATGACCCCTCATTCTACAGATAAAGAGAGTAAAGCTCAGGTGGAGGGGAATATTCCTCCCAAGGTGACAGTGTTTTTAAGATGTAGAGCCCAGGTCTCACTTCAGAGCTCAAGCTAATTGACTCTACCATAACCTACCCACCCCCCCACCCTCCATCCTCTAATTCTAGCCTGTTTCTCCAGCAGCAAAGCTTTCTAAGACTGAGTTCTAGTGATGCCATAAAGCTAGCAATTTCTTAGAAAACCCATCTGGAGTTCTAGTGAGGAAAAAAACACTAGGATACAAAAGATGTCAACTGGACAGGAATGGACATAGGGAAATTCAAACCTCCCAAAGAAAGGAAGGAAGCCAGTTGTTGGAAATTCAACAAATATGTATTAAGCACCTATTGTGTGTATGGCACTGTTCTGGGCACTTCAATTTATGAGGTAACACACCTCTGGATTTTCTGTATTCATTCAATGCTTTTATCAGAAACCCAGGTATCAGGTTCTGAACTAGGAATCCAAGACCTCCCAATCCAGTGCAAACCTAGCAGACAAAACTCAGGAGTGCTTTGTTCTTTACTACTATTGTGCTTTCTCTCCTTTCCCCTAAAAATGAAAATTAGCCACCCATATCCAAAAGAGCACATTAAACTTTTGAGGTATAACCTGTTGGTTTTCTAACTACCCTTTAAAAGAAGCAACATGCTAAGAACCATTTCAATCCATAGAATTGGAATCTGTTAGAGCTCAAAGGAACCTTCAAGATTACCCATCTGGACCTACAAATGAGGAAACTGAGGCCTGTGTCTCACAGGAAACCACTGGCAGATCTGTGGCTCTAATCATGTCATCTGGCTCCAGGGACTTTGTTCTTCCCCAGTGCATCATGCTGAGCTACCTCCTATGTAATCACCCCATGCCCTTTGCTTGCAGAAGAAAATGAAAAGTTTTATTGCTCATAATTTTGGATAAGTTGCAATATTGTGGATTCATATAAATTTGCTCACAAATTATACTCAATAAGCCCCAGTGAGCAATTTAAAGGCATGATACCACCACCACCGCCACCACCAACCCTCCCCCCGCTTGCTGGGAGGGCAAGGTGATGATGGAACAAGAGGGAGGAGAATGGGGAAAACTCGTAAATTATGAGAAGCAAAGGAGTGATTTCATCAAAGTGCCAAGCTCAGTCTATGGAATGTTTCAATTGTATAAAATTTATAGTTTTCTGAGGGGGATGATTTATAGGCTCTAATTTTCCACAATAAAAAGCTCAGTGGGGATTCTGTGAATGAAATATCTTTTTAAAAATAAATAAAAAATGTAATTCGAAATGAGGGTCAATGGTGCCACGTCTGGAGAATAACTCCTTCTCGGATCAGCTCCAAAAATGAGTCATGGGAGAAAGACCCAATAAAACATGTGTTATTTTAAAAGGCATAGGAAGTTGTATAATAAATAAGCAATATGCAGAAAAACGTATTTGATCCAATTTGGTCAATTGATAGAATTATATCTTTATCATTAAGTTTCAATGAGGAAAGAATAACTGGAAAGAAATCTAAGAATTCTAATGAAAGCTAAAGTATTTTTAAAAAATAGCAAAAGAAGAGAAAAGAAGATAGAAAAAGAGAAATCTTACTACAAATAATGAAGGAAATGTGCCTTTCATTCAGGAAAAAAATGTAAATATGCATTGCTTCTCATAAAGTTGATCAATATGGAATCAGAGCCTAGATTTCTTGAGATAATTCTCCGTCCCTTTCCTCAGCGAGGCCTTCCACAAGGAGAACATTAAGTCTTTCTTCAGCCCACAGATGTAGCCAAGTTCCAGTGCAGGGAGAGGCATACTGAGTCTTAATCTGACCTCCACCCCACCTGCACACTGGTGGTCCATTTCTCATCGCCGTGGCTCCATCTCAGCTTCCTGCTAGCAGCCAAATTATCCACCAAACTCTATCCCTGCCCTTCCAGGCTGGGGTCCTGACAAACTACCCAGGCCTCTCCAACTTCTCTCTCTGAGGAACTGAAAGAATCCCAAACCTAATACACTCAGATCTTTGCCACCCACTCTTGGCTAGATGGCCTTGCATCTCAGATCAAGCAAGATAAGTTTGAATTGACCACACCACTTTGGACAGTGACTATCCATAGCAAGTTATCTCCCTCAACACACACTTGAGTTACTACGTCTCAGGCTCAATCCCCACCAGCAACTACTTGCTGTGTAGCCAAGGCCATCTCACTGCTGATGGTGATGATTTAGTAGCTAGGACAAAAATATCAGATTCAGGTTTCTGAATTCTATTTCCAGTACTATTATTGATTTTCTAAATGAATTTGATAAAGTGTAAAATATTTATGCATTTTCTGCTCCTCTCTCTTTTGTGGTAGATAGACTCTAAAGTGGTCCCCTCATGATCCTGACTCTTGTTGTTCAAACCCTTGTATAATTCTGTCCCCTTGAAAGTAGGCAGGACATGTGACTTGTTTTTAACTAATAGACTATGGCAAAGGTGATAAGATGTCACTGTCATGATTATGTTTTATTATGTAGGGTTCCACATTACTAATAGACTCATTCTAGAGACCTTCTGTTGCTGACTTTAAGGAAGGAAGCTGAAATTTTGGAAGAGGGCCTATGAGAGAAAACTATGTGGCATGGAACTAAGGCAGCCTCAAGGAGCTCAGAGCAGCCTCCATCTGATACCCACAAGAAGCTGGAGCCCCCACTTTTACACTCACAAGGAAATGACTTTTGCCAACAACATGGGTGAGCTTGGAAGCAGATCCATCACCATTCAGGCCTCCAGATGAGAACTGAGCCCCAGCTGACACCTCAATTGCAACTTTGCAGATGACTCAGTTACAATCTGCCCAACTCCTGACCCACAGAAATGATAAGATAATAAGTGTGTTGTTTTAAGCAGCAATAGATAATCATTACAACTTTAATTCAAATAAATACAAAAAAATTGATCATAATGTGCACTGCCATGTATGCTATAGAAGACTTATTTTTTTATTTTTTTAAATGTTTATTTATTTTTAAGAGACAGAGAGAGAGACAGAGTGCAAGTGGAGGAGGGGCAGATAGAGAGGGATGCACAGAATCTGAGGTAGGCTCCAGCTTTGAGCTGTCAGCACAGAGCCTGACACAGGGCTCGAACTCATAAACCATAAGACCTGACCTGAACTGAAGTCAGATGCTTAACCGACTGAGCCACCCAGGCACCCCTAGAAGACTTATTTTTAATCTTTACAACAAATCCACCAACATGAATAATTTTGCATTATGTAGAGAAGGATTAACATAAAGTTAAACACTATTGCATGATAAGTGAGAGTTAGCTAGGGCAGTTCATGCTCATCTGCCAAGTAAATGAGGTACACATAAGTGCTGATGCACTGTGGGAAGAAAGTTAACAGGGTCCCAGGAAGAGTTTATGATGGAAATAGGGCCAGTATCACAGTTCCTGCAGGATGGATAGGGCTTATTTTGGCAGAGATAAGGAAAAAGACACTTGTGACACAAGCACACCTTCACTAGATAAGAGTTCACACACTCCAATCTCTGTAAATGAAACTGTCATTCTCTGAGGGATCAATAATTTTATGAACCTACGGTTATACGACCTAGGCAAGTTATTTTATCTTCTAAACCTCAGTTCTCTCTATTGTCATACAGGAATAAAAAATGGTATCATTCCTCATTGGGTTGTTTTGAAAGTCAAATGAGGGGCACCTGGATGGTTCAGTGGTTGAGTGGCCAACTTTGGGTCAGGTCATGCTCTCACAGCTTGTAGATTCAAACCCTGCATCAGGCCCTGTGCTGAGCCTGGAGCCTGCTTCAGATTCTGTGTCTCAGGCTCTCTCTGCCCTTCGCCCACTCATGCTCTGTCTCTGTCTCGGTCTCTGTCTCTCTCTCTCTTTCAAAAATAAATAAACATTAAAAAAATTTAAAAGTCAAATGAGAAAAAGAATTAAAGCGCTTGGCACATGTAAGCACCCGATAAATGTCTGCTCTTATTATTACCAATGTGACTGTTAGTACTTGCTAGAGGAAAGAGTGTGGTTCCACAGAGAGCTCCCAGTTTGCCAGATCCCTAAGAGGGATCAAAGGTAAACTAAGAGTCTCAGCCTTTCTCCCAACACTGGGTCATTCCAAAGAAGTGTTGCTTTCCCCTCTTGCTTCCTGGCTTTCTTTCTTAGGCACTTTGATGACCATGGAGATTCCCTGTTCTAAACCATGAGTGATCTGAGGACAAAGGCCTGTCTATTTCATTCATCTTCTTAACTCTCAACAGGTCAAAAACCAAGCTCAGCATGTATTAAGTCCTCCTGAAGTAGTTTTCGTTTGTGTTTTTGCTTTTTTTAATGAGCACCTTAGGAGGCTGAGGGGCAGAGAGAGGGAATATGAGGAGATATTTCTCAAAATTCTAGCCTCCCGGGGTGCCTAAGTGGCTCAGTCAGTTAAGCACCCAACTCTTGATTTTGGGTCAGGTCATGATCTCACAGTCAAGCCCTGTGTTGGGCTTTTTGCTGGGTGTGGAGTTCGCCCTCTTTCAAGGGAATTTTCCTGGGCCAGTTAATATAGGTGGTTCAACTTTTTTTTTTTAATGTATCTGTTACTTACCATTTACACATTCTTCTCTTCTTTTCTTTCAGGATCCATCTTGAGAAATGGCCCTCACCTGCAAGATTCTACACAGTAACCAACTGCTGTAAACAATAATAACAGCAATAACCTGAAGAGATTCCATCAGTTTGTATTTTTGTAATCTGCCACTGTCTCCATGGGGAGAGCATATAATATCTTTATCATACTAAAAAGTCAAATTCAGAACATTACATCTATTGGATATTTATAAATATGAAGCATATGTGAGTCTTCTGGTTAGCTGATGGAATTTATAGTCTTCCTGCTGTTCAGCACCGACACTAGAACATGAGTCCCCAGGAGTTTACTGGAATAGTCACATGTGGTCAAATATTACACATACATCTGGCATCTCAGTATATTTGAGAAGCAATGTGTCTATACACAGACAATTGTCATCTGGCTTGAATGTTGAAAAGTATGGAGGGAAACAGAGATGCCAATACGAAATCAAAGGAAAAGAGGAGCATGGAGAATGGCTTTTCTCCCACCAAAAGAGAGATGGAAACACTTCATCTCCATCAGATGATCAGCTGTCCAAGTCTGAAATTTCAGTATGCCTTCAGGCTGCTTTTACTTAAAATTAATCCAGAATGTTGTTTCCTTCGAATAAATGAAAAAGACCTGAACAACAGAGTTGATTTGTTTTAAAAATTGAAGTCTCTAGGAGAAAGATATGGTAGAAAAGGCTTGAGTTCCATCTCTACAACTTACTAGCTGTGTGTCCTTGGGCAAACTGTGCAGCATCTCTGCACATCAGCTTCCTCATCTATAAAGTGGGAACAGGCATACATGCTGCTTGACTGCAAATAGTTGTGATTTAAAATAAGACCATGTAACATATATACTCTTAGAAAATATTTGTATTATTAGCTTCATTAAGCCATTTTGCAAGTAAGTGTAGTACACATTTTAATTAATTTCAAAATCATTATTACCTGTAGTAAACATTGTTTTTGTCTGCCAAAGAGCATGTCTTCTTCTGGGAACTGTCACCTCAGTTCCCCTCACCTATTCCCCCATCCCGGAATTCATTGGTAGTGTGGGAGCCACCATGTTAGCATAGTACTAGTTCAGCCTGGTAACAGATGATTGGGACAGTGTTCCTGAGGGTTAGCCATATTCTTCCCTCAGAATATGTGAAGTACTTCCCCCCCCCCAATATAGCACCACTCCCATATAGAAAATTCCATGTAGCAATTATTTTTTTTGCTCAAGTTTATTCAAATTGGGTTTCTGTCACCTGCCACAAGAAATCTTTCTAAAACCAAATTGGAGACAATTATGAGTTAGGGTACAAAAGATGGGGAGAAGAATATTATCAAAACAAGGAAAAGTAATGGATAAGAAAGGAGACTACCTATAATATCCAGTGATAGTTATGGAAATTGCAGCATTGTGACTTACTAGTCATGTGACATTGAACAAATCACAATCTTAACCCTAACCCATAAAATGGAATTGGTTTGAAATGCTCATACCACTTGGGGTACAAATGTGATCCTGTCTCTTATTTCACCAAAAACTAATTAAAACTAACTCAAGAATCTTATAATGGCTTGGTCTTCCACTTTTCTTTCCCCCGTATCATCTGAGAACACCCAAGAGGCGTAAATAAACCAAAGAGGAGGATCACCTAACTTGAGTGCAACAAATGTAAAAAGTGCTGTAGGTTGGCTTGGCCCCTGGAAAGCGGGGACACCTGCCAGCAGCACTATTCCCGCAGCACTCCACCCAGGCTGCCCAGACCTGCCAGGCACGTACTCAGGCAGCCCTTTCCAATCCCTAGTGTCCCACAGGCTCCATGCCCAGACTGGTATAGATGCCCAGCTCTTCCAAGCCCCACAACCACATCTCTCTTTCCAATCCCAAAGAACAGAAGTCTGACTGCTTTCCTTTTCGATCTCTGGGATTAAAAAAAAACAAAAAGTGCTATTCCACTTTTTTCCTTCATTCAGGAGCTGCCGATGCACCACCTTCCCTCACCTTACCTCTTTCCCAGAGTAGTTACCTGGTCTGTCTTCCCTCTTCCCTCCTTGAAGTGCCTTCACTCTAAGCCTTATGCCTAATTATTCTCCCTCCACTCTTCCTGGGGAGCAAGAATTGGTAACTGCCCTCCTAGCTCAGACTTGAGATCTGCTCCTCTTCTAGACCATAAGCTCCTTGAAAACTGGAGGAGTATTTTTATTTTTTATGTGTCAAAACCATACCCACCACCACCACCATCTAACACCTAGTAAAGTGGCAGGTGCATACTTAGCTCCTCAAAGTGTCGAATTTGAACTCGCAAAATCTTTACCAGAGAAGAGAGCCCATTTGTCTCTGACATTTCTCTAGCTACCTCCTAAGTCATACCACAGTGGGGCTCACTCTTCATGGGCAGAAGTCAGGCCTCTTGTTGACCTCGGAGGGGTAAATTATGCTACATCTCATTGCATTTTTGTTTCTGGCATCATGTGAGAACAAAGAAGCATGAAACAGAGGGTGTATGGGTGACTCACGTGAAGAGCAATGTCTATTCATAACAGGATTTTCAAGTAGAATGAAAAAGGACACCTGCGACCTCCTTTGTGACAACACATTTTGCATTCAGGCTCGATGCTTCATGTACCTATTTCATCCACTACTCTTATCCAAGAAACTTCGTTATCTTATCTTTGGCCTTTGTGTCTTCACTGTAAGCAAAGAGCTTAAGATAAAATATTGCATCATATAGATATTATAGGATCCTTTGGACCTGATATAAACTTCCCACATTATTTTATGTTTGTAGGTCACTATGGTTATGCTTCAGAAGTGAAAATTCTGGAAACCTTCATATACACATGAAGATAAATAAAGCTTTTGTTTTTCCTCTAAAACCACTCTTCAAAATTAAAGAATCAATGCCCGGCTGCCTGAGTTGCACAATCCATAGCCGGGGAAGCACTACGTGGACACCATGTTAAGTGGAAGCCTAGTGGAGAACTTCCCTGGGAGAGAGTGGCAAGATGGCAGAGAAGTAGGGAGCTCTGTAATCTCCACCCACCCACAACTATCAAACTGAGAAGGACTAAAGCCACAATACTCAGATCTGCACGAATGGGAGGTGTACACACAGAGTACTTATAGAAGACAGCATCATGGATGCCTGAGGCTACCTCAAGAAACAAGCCAAAGCACACATGGTGGAGAGGCACAAATATCACTGAGTAGGGAAATAAAATAATCAGAGGCATTACAAAAGAAACTGAGAGACACCATTAAGAGAACACTCCCTAAAACGACAGGCCCTGGACAGTCAATGAGCCTCCTTTAATAGAGCAATACTAACAGGTACATGGTGCAGAACGAGCTTTTAAAACTAATGAGACATAAAGCTAGCCAAAATGACAAAATGAAAGAACTCTCCTCTAAAGAAATTTCAGGAAGAAATCACAGCCACAGAACTGCTCAAAACAGACATAAGCAATGTAACTGAACAGGAATTTAGAACAATTGTCATAAAATTAATCGCTGGGCTTGAAAAAAGCATGGAAGTCATCAGAGAAGCTATTGATACAAAGACTAAGGACCTTCAAAATAACTATGATGAGTTAAAAAAAAAACGCTATAAATGAGGTGCATAATAAAACAGAGGCGGCCACTGCACGAATTGAAGAGGCAGAGAGGAGAATAGGTGAATTAGAAGACACAGTTATAGCAAAAGAGGAAGCCGAGAAAAAAGAGAGAGAAATTGATCCAGGAGCAGGAAAGGAGAATTCGAGACCTGAGTGAAACAATCAAATGGAACAATATCCATATCATAGGAGTTCCTGAAGAAGAAGAAAGAGAAAAAGGTCCTGAAGGGGTGCTTGATCAAATTATAGCTGAGAACTTTCCCAATCTGGGGAAAGAAAAAGACATTGAAATTCAAGAGTAGCATAGAACTCCCCTAAGACATAACTTGAATCAACCTTCGACATGACATATCATAGTGAAACTGGCAAAATATAAAGATAGAGAATTCTGGAAGCTGGTAGGGAAAAAGGGCCCTAACATACAAAGGGAAACCTATCAGAATGGATACAGACCTATCTACTGAAACATGGCAGGCCAGAAAGGAATGACAGGAAATCTTCAATGTGATGAACAGGAAAAATATGCAGTCAAGAATCCTTTATCCAGCAAGCCTGTCATTCATAATAGAAGGAGAGATAAAGGTGTTCCCAAATAAACAAAAATTGACAAAATTCAACACCACCAAACCGCCCTACAAGAAATCCTAAGAAGGACTCTATGAGGGAAATGTAGCAAGGAATATAAAGTACCAGAGACACCACTACAAACATGAACTCTACAGAGAACACAATGAATCTAAACCCACATTTTTCAATAATAACACTGAATGTAAATGGACTGAATGCTCCAATCCAACGACACAGGGTAGCAGATGGATAAAAAACCAAAATCCATCTATTTGCTGCCTACAAGAGACCCATCTTAGACCTGAAGACACCTTGAGATTGAAAGTAAGGGGATGGAGAAATATCTATCATGCGACTGGAAGTCAAAAGAAAGCCAGAGTAGCCATACTTATATCGGACAAACTGGACTTTAAAGTAAAGGCAGTAACAAGAGATGAAGAAGGACATTATATAATAATTACAGGGTCTCTCCATCAGGAAGAGCTAACAATTATAAACATCCATGCGCCAAATTCGGGAGCACCCAAATACATAAAACAACTAATCACAAACAGAAACAATCTTATTGATAAGAATGTGCTTATCACAGGGGATTTTAATACTCCACTTACAGCAATGGATAGGTCAACCAGATCGAAAATCACTAAAGAAACAATGGACCTGAATGACACATTGGAACAGATGGAATTAATAGCTATATTTAGAACTCTGCATCCTGAAGCTAGGGAATTCACTTTCTTCTTGAGTGCGCATGGCACATTCTCCAAGATAGATCACATACTGGGTCATAAAACAGCCCTCCATAAATACAAACGAATTGAGATCATACCATGCACACTTTCAGATCACAATGCTATGAAACTTGAAATCAATCCCAGGAAAAAGTCTGGAAAACCTCCAAAACTGTGGAGGTTAAAAACCACCCTACTGAAGAATGATTGGGCCACTCAGGCAGTTAGAGAAGAAATTTAAAAATATATGGAAACAAATAAAAATGAAAATACAATAATCCAAACTCTCTGGGACGCAGCAAAGGCAGTCCTAAGAGG
>CM053577.1:36750198-36798861 GCA_028646485.1 Cryptoprocta ferox
AAAAGAGTTAGGGAGAGGGAGGGAGACAAAACACGAGAGACTCTTGAATACTGAAAAACTGAGGGGGGAAGGGGAAGGGGGAAAGGTAATGGGGGGTGATGGTCTTGGTGGAGGTCACTTGTGGGGAAGAGCACTGGGTGTTATATGGAAACCAACCTGACAATAAACTATAAAGTTTAAAAAAAAAAAAAAAGAACTCTTGGATTAAGCATACTAAAAACTACATTTCCCTTAAAAAAAAAAAAAGAAGAAGAAGATGTGGTGTATATATATACAATGGAATACTACATGGCAATGATAAAGAATGAAATCTGGCCATTCATAGCAAAGTGGATGGACCTCGAGGGTGTCATGCTAAGTGAAATAAGTCAGGCAGAGAAGGACAGATACCATATGTTCTCATTCATAGGTCTAGCAGGAGAAACCTAACAGGGGACCATGGGAAGGGGAAGGGGGGGGTGTTAGTGCGAGGGAGGGAGGCAAATCATGAGAGACTCTTGAATACTGAAAACAAACTGAGGGCTGAAGAGGGAGGGGGAAAGGGGAAGGGGGAAGATTGTCATGGAGGAGAGCACCTGTGGGGAAGAGCACTGGGTGTTATATGGAAACCAACTTGGCAATAAACTATTAAAAAATTAAAGAATCACTGTATACTGAAGTTTTTATAAAGCCTCTTCTAATACAGAGCACTTTCTCAATTGTTTTAGTTTGGACACCAAAACAATATTGACTGAAATTGTGTCAGATGATGTATTCACCTAAAAGAACTGATTTAAAAAAAAATGAGATAGGACACAAAGGAACTTAATATAGATTTAGCATTATAAGCAGGCCTTTTGAAAATAAGTTTAGTGTAAGTGTTTATAATACAAAAATCACTAATAAAATAAAACTTCCAGTGTCAGCATCATATACAAAATCAAACAATGTTATAACTCAAGTAGTTAGGCAGAGGTAAAGATGCTATTGTTTAGGAAAATTTGATAGGTGATTAAAAAGCTCTTGCAGTGATAACAAAGACACTAACATTGAAGATTTATGTGATGTCGTTAAGTGCAATTGTTTCATGAAATGTATTGGTGGAAAAAAAGTACTTCTAAATCAATATAACATTTTATATATTATTTTCTATAAACATACTGATTCTAAAATCAATTTATTATTTTATTTCAAATATGTATAGACAACCAATGAATCACATTATGTTATAGGCACAAATTATCTATTTTATCTATCCCTAAAAGGGTTTTTGTGTCCAAATTGGCCGCAAAACTGCTTTTATTATCTTCTCATTGGAGAAATGGAAAATGGCCTCACTGGGGGTTGCTTCATATTTAGACAAACCACAATATATCAAAATGAAGACAGATTTAATAAGATCTACTGTAATGTTACTAAGATCTAATCCCTGCTCCTGTCCTTTTTAAACTCAGTGTTGCAAAGATGTGGAGAGGATTTCATGATCCTTATAGCATTTCGTTTTCTTTTTTCTTCTCAAAATATATTTTCCCCCCAAATCTCTTATTGTACCCATATTATGTCTCAGATGCCAAAGAAGAATCTGATTTTTCTAACATTCTGAAATATGTCTTCTAAGTGTAACTTATCGTTATTATTTAATCTAAATTTCTATTTCCTCAAATGCAAAATATGAAAAATAAGTGGAGCCATCCTCATAGGATTGGCATAGGATTAAATGAGATGCTTCATATAAAACCTGCCCAGTTGACTTCAATAAATTCTAACCGCTATTCTTGTCAGGAAACTACAGGGATTCAACTTGCCACCCATGAAGTTAACCAGAATTATCTGGAAGATCTCAGCATTAAGTCAGTACACAGAAAAGTCTATTATCTGTATCTATGAGCTCTCATATCAATACACAAGCATGTGGACAAATTTTGAGTAACGCATAAAATCTGTTTTCATCTTAGCATGGGACATGCAGAGCAGGACACTGAGACAGAGTTTTGCAGAACAGGTGATGTGATTGGATATAGAAAATGTGCAAGTGTAAGCTGAGAAGTATAGTAGTTACACTGCACTAAAGAGTATGGCTTTATAGAAATCTGAGGAACTTTTCCCTCCTGAATTTAAAACAACACATTTGAAGCAGTATACACAAAACCAATATATTCCTGAAGGCAAGCAAATGGTAGAAGCTGAGTATCGATAAGTTAAGGACACCACCAAGTTTCTAGCAATGAGAGGTAACTCCCAAATGAGGGAGGTTGGAAAGCAACTCCTCAGTAGATTTAATCCTATGTGAGCAGCTGCCTAATTTATTTATATACCAACTGTGTCTCGCACATAGCTGGTACGTAATACATGTTTGTGCAATTAATGATTTTTGGGTGCCTACATTTTCTAAGTGAATTGGTAGCTTAAACTCATGATTTCTTATCCATTCTTTAAAAAAATCCACTTTTTGAAACATCTTAAACTACTGATACATGAAGGAGCAAAATGCTATAGGTTTCTGTTTATGTAGGCCCGTGAGACAAATAGGGAAACTGATCCTCAAGTGATGGCTAGAGTGAAGGACAGATAGATATTAATATTCTTTAGCAGGCTTCTATTAACTATGCCATTTTCCAACCTGCCATGCCCTAACCCTTCTCTTCCAACCTTGTGTTGAAGAGATCTAGTAAGGACAAAGAAAGGAAATCACTGCGAGCATGTCCGGGAGAAAAGACAGAATTGCTGCTGAGGAAATAGCACTGCTAGGAATTTACCCAAGGGACACAGGAGTGCTGATGCATAGGGGCACATGTACCCCAATGTTCATAGCAGCACTTTCAACAATAGCCAAATCATGGAAAGAGCCTAAATGTCCATCAACTGATGAATGGATCAAGAAGATGCAGTTTATATATACAATGGAATACTGCATGGCAATGAGAAAGAATGAAATCTGGCCATTTGTAGCAATGTGGGTGGAACTCGAGGGTGTTATGCTAAGTGAAATAAGTCAGGCAGAGAAGGACAGATACCATATGTTTTCACTCATAGGTGGAAGAGGAGAAACTTAACAGAGGACCATAGGGGAGGGGAAGGAAAAGAAAAATAGTTAAGGAGAGGGAAGGAGGCAAACCACAAGAGACTCTTATATACTGAGAACAAACTGAGGGTTGATGGGGGGTAGGGGAGAGGGGAAAATGGGTGATGGGCATGAAGGAGGGCACTTGTTGGGATGAGCACTGGGTGTTATATGGAAACCAACTTGACAATAAACTATATATAAAAAAATAAATTTAAACTCCTACTCTAAAAAAAAGAATTGTTGCTGGGGAGAGACGCAGGTTGGGGAAGGACTGTAAAAGAGTTGTACGGTACCTGTGGCCTATATGGAGTGATACAAGGCACATTCTTAAGAAGCTCAGACCTTTATAGAACCTAAGGTAACCATCACTCATTTCTTTCCATTACAATCCTGCATCTGAAGCATACCCTTAATTTAAAGGCATTTATAACTAAGAGAAATATACGTGATCCACATTGAATAATAATTCAGAATTTAAGTAGGATCTGAGACAAGGAAACAAATTGCAAGGAGGGTGGGGAAGTTTGGCATGGGTGGGATTAGCAGGAGGCTTTGAAGGGAGAGCTTGCTACAAGTATTCCTTACAAAGGAATACTTGTCCAAGGGCTGTGCTGCACCTGATTGAGGAAATAAAGCAGCAGCAAAGACATGGAGAGGAACAGAGATGGAGACAGAGTGGACACCAAATAATTCAAAAGACAATTGCCTTAAATTATAGGTTAGAGGGCAGGGAAGGCAGTGGGAAGAAAAGAGAGATTTATCTGACTCCTCAATGAGAGGAAAGAAGGGCATCTCCTCTGGGGTGGCCAGCTGAGTCTAGAGGCATGACCCATCCAGAAAACCAATGAGGAAACACCAGACTAGACCACATGCCCTTCCATTTACTGTTGTGGAAGAAATTTTGAATAATTCTTCAGGTCATTAAAATGCAGGGAAAATTTCAGAGAAATTATCCTACCCAGCACTTTGTAAAACCACTTACCATAAGAATAAACAGAGTTTGGAGATGTTTCGTTAAGAGGGTAAGAGGCATTTTTAAGTGCTTTTCTCCACTTCCTCTCCTTACTGCCCACACCCCCCAGCCTTTGCCCCAAGAACACACACATACTGAAATGCAAAGAAAAGAAAGAGTTCAGAAGTAAGGAGCTTAAGCAAATTTTAGTCTTCATAAACCAACTATATCTCTAGAGGGAAAAGAAATGAAGATGAAATGAAGAAATCATTGTTCAAGTTCAGTTTTATTTAATTTCAATTGATTAAAAAGTTTGAAAATACCCAGGATATTGGAAGGAAGGAAGACTCCTGAATCATGCTTCAGAAACCATTAAAAATCGTTTCACATTCAATATGTATGCAATAAAATAAAGATTATGTCCTATTTCTCAAACACCATAATAAATTATTGCCCTAAGGTAACAAAAGCTAAATATGAAAGGTATGTTTAAATATAAAAATATAAAGCAATGATATAAAGTGCCTCTTTTATTCATCAGCTTGGCACATTGGAAACATATTCTCTAGGAGTTTGCTTTCCCTTGAGTATTACTTAAAATAATTAGCATTTATACTATATGGCCTTCTTGATATACAATACAGGTCCTGTGATATAAGTATTATTTATTGCTGCTTTTTATTTTTAATAATTTAAATGTTTATTTATTTTTGAGAGAGAGAGACAGACAGAGCATGAGCAGGGGAGGGGCACAGAGAGAGGGAGATGCAGAATCCGAAGCAGGATCCAGGCTCTGAGCTGTCAGCACAGAGCCCGACATGGGGCTTGAATTCATGAACCAGGAGATCATGACCTAAGCCGAAGTTGGATGCTCAGGTGACTGAGTCACCCAGGTGCCCCTATTGTTGTTTTTTAGTAGCTAATGGGATACCTATAGTGCTAACAAAGACAGAGGCTGAGGCAGGGAGTTTACCTTCCCAAGAAGGAAAGTCATTTTCCAACCAAGATACTCTATTAGAACCCTGAAGTTAATAACTTTTCCTCTAACAATACCATCAGAACATTCCCTTACTTCATAGTCATCACCATCAAATCACACATTTTGGGGAAAACATAAACCCATTCATTTCTGTATCTAGTCATCTTTAGTTTTGATACATTAACATCAAATAGAAGTTTTATATTGAGAGGGGAAAACAGTCTACAAGTTGGAAAAGTCTCATGAAACTAGTAACATTCCCTGTAATTACAAATGATTCCAGCCATCGACTGTGGTTGTAAACCCCAAACTTATATCTGCAGCAGTGACTCACTGCCTTGAATTCTGTTCTCCAAATTTTAGCCTTTCATAGCTCTGATATAACAAGCCTCTTCTTAAGGAAATTCTCCAAGAAAGTTGGATCAACTTAAATCAATTTCATACTAATGGCTAATGCAAAATAACAAGAGACAGACTCCAGATACAACACAAGAATTATTTATAGGAGAAATATGATTATGAAGTTATTGTTCAGCTCACAGGTACTATAAGCTTCTACCATATCCATAAGACCATTCTATGCATGATGGGGGAATACAAAGATGAAGAAAACCCATTCCAATTTACAGAGGTTTAAAGACAAAGCCACAAACAGCAACAATGCCCTAATGCCTATTATCACCATGCTACCTAAAGTATTTGATTCTTGTGAGAAAGAAATTAAAATCTAACTTATACAGGTTTTTGAAATCAGGGAGAGCATGATCCAATGACGTAATTGGCTGGGACTGAGAGGATCTGGAGTTCAATGTCAATCTGCTGCCAACGAGAGTTTGACAGAAGCTGATTACAGGTGTAGGTAACATCATAAAGGGATCCGATCCACAGAATGGTATTCCACTGTGTAGGTCCAGAAAATACAGTTTTCTGGAATTACACAGAACAGTTCAGGCCCCAGAGAAGACTGAAACTAGTAAGACTTTAGATAGATTGAATGGCAAACTAGAATACCACTTTACCAATCTGCACTAAAAAATCAGGTTAGTTGCTAATGAACCAGAATTCTATAGGTCTACTGGCCCCAAAGAAAGACTACACCAAAATCCAAAATACTCTACTCTGCCATCAAGAGTTAACTTCTAAGAGAACCAGAATTCTTTTACTGGTTAGACAGAGCAAACTTATCTTTCTGCTGGCTGACCATTTTGTGCAGAAAAACCTTGGCCTGATCATCAAAGTAATTCAATGTCTTATGTCAGCTTGACTCCAGTTTTATCTTTTTTTTCTCACATGCCTGCCCATTACTACCACCCCCCCCAAAAAAAACAATTTCCAGTCACACAAAATCTGTAATTCTTTCCTCAATGAGCCATACTTTTCTCATGCCTTCATGCCTTAATAAATGGCTGATTCCAATTAGATAATTCTCCCCTTATCTCCTCATACTGTAAGAGTTGGATTAAGTATCTTCTCCCATGTGAAAAATTTTCTAATTCCTTCCTCTTGCCCACTTAAACCTGGGCCCAGAAGACTTAGTTGTTCCTATTACAATATGTTCATATCTCTGTTATAGCAGGTATCCCATTCAAATAATTTTTTTGTTCAGTTTCTCTCCCTTCTTCAACCCCCAGTAGACCATGAACTCCATAAGGACAAGAATAGAGACCGCATATCTCAATTCCAAATGTATAGACCTAGCACTTGGTATCTTTAACAAATGTTTGCTGACTGAATAAAGTGAGTCTACATTGAAAGCCAAGTTGGTATCAGAAGGTTACAAGTCAAACAAAGGGGAAAATGCAAGGGAATCGTATATTCCTAATGAACAAAGTCATTCAGCAATTCTAGTAGTATGCAGTCAATTCCACTCTAGGACAATATTTTCCACAAGGACTAGGGTGGCCAGAGCTTCCTCCCCCTTAGACTATGTTTGCAACCTTGACAAGTTCCTGCAAATAATTCAACTCTTCATCAATCTTCAGTAGACAATATAACGAAGAGATTAGTTTCCAGGTCTGGACTCGTCAGCAAAGCCTTGATGCTTAAATGGTCACATAGGAGGGCCAGTCTATTCTAACACATGTTGATTTTACTAGTATCCATTTCCAAATATTACTAGTATGTGACATTCTAAGCACATTGTCCCTAAATTCTAGTTGTGAATGCTAGCTAGTTTAGAGGCAGCCCTAACTACCTGGGAAAAGTGTGATCTTGAAGAAATAGCTTAAACTCTCTCTGTTTTATAAGTTTATATAGAGTGGAAATAATGAGTTTTAGAATCATCTAATTTTAAACGTGAGAAAATTGAGGCCATGAAAGTAGTTACTAGCATCTATATCTGATTCTTAATCCAGGCTTCTTCACTATGTCAAAAAGCAGAAATCACTGAGGATAAAATAAGGCAGAATGTGTTGGCAGAGTAAACACATGTGAGAGTTCTTTGAAAAGCTTCTATATACTTGTTACTAATTAAGTAGAAAATAGACCACAGTTAATATGACCTGCAGTGTTCACCCCAAGAATGTTCTTGAACATTCAGCTCACACCTACTAATTAAAAACTACAAAAAGGGACCATTGCCTTATTTCTTTCTACATTCAAACCTAGGCCAAGCCTAGATGAGATCCCTGGTATTCTCCATCGAATAACCTTTCCTCTGACATGCCCATTATTTCCCCAGGTTTGGGCAGAAAGACTTTGATTTTATTTGGTTTTCCAGAGGTTTTTTTTTTTTTTTTTTCCACAATGGCCAAATTACAAGTATCAAATCTAGGTGACCAAAATGGTAGTTTTAAAGCTCCTTGAGACTGCATCAACACCAACATGTAAGTTTGCCATATATAAAACAGCCCCATATAACAATGCAACAATTTCAAATGAGAAAATTTCCCCTCTAAAGGAACATTCCTCGGGGCGCCTGGGTGGCTCAGGTGGTTTAGCATCCAACTCTTGATTTTGGCTCAGGTCATGACCTCATGAGTTTCATACTAAGAGCTCAGAGCCTGCTTGGGATTCTCTCTCTCTTTCCCTCTCTCAGCCCTTCTCTTGCTCTCTCTCTCTCTCTCTCTCTCTCTCAAAATAAATAGATAAATTATTAAAAATTTTTAATAAAAAATAAAGGAACATCCCTCTCCATTCTACTGGACTTAAGTTCTTCGACAACAATTCTATATCCACACAGGATTTAAGGACACTATCATGTTCAAAATGACACATGAGATTTTATTACTCTGAGAAGCACAAATAAAATTAAATGACTATGAATATAAGAATACTTACCCCCAGGCATATTTTACCAAAAAAAAGTTGTTGGGGCCAACCTCAATAAGACAGCTCTACTATTTTGTTTGCTGATGTCTCAAGTATAACAATCACTTTTTCCATTCCACTACTTGGCTTAGATAACCATGAATCAAGAGCTAACTACTCAAGAGCATAACACCGAAGTCAGCTCAAGAACAGAGTTTCAGAAAGCATTAAGTCTTCCTGCTGTTCACATGATACTCTGGAAAAACTCTAAAGCCTAGTGAAGCATCCTAGATTAGTCTACTGACTCAGAAAATTTGCAATTATTCAGTGCTAGAGTTTAGAAATGTAATTTATTTTTATATATCGACTTTATGTCCTCAAACCTGCTAAATTAACTTATTAGTTTTAGGAGATATATATGTCACATAGGTCTCAAGCTATTCAAGTACCTGATTGAAGGTACTCTCCCACTAACATGGGTTAATTCTATAATTTAATTCTCTAAGAGAGTTAATCATATTTTGTTTCTAAGATCTTTTTCTTAAAAATTTATTTACTTATTTTGAGAGAGAGCATGCACACGAATGGGGGAGGGGCATAGAGAAAGAAGGAGAGACAGAATCCCAAGCAGGCTTCATGTTGTCAGTGCAGAGCCCAACGTGGAGCTCCATCCCACAGATAATGAGATCATGACCTGAGCCGAAAACGAGAGTTGGAGGTTCACCCGACTGAGTCACCCAGGAGCCCCTGTTTCTAAGTTATTGAGCAAGTTCCAGCACCCAACTGATCAGCCAGTACTAGGGCAAAAATATGTCCTATTATCCATACTAGGGTACCAAATGAAACCACCATGGCCAGTGTAAAGAAGCAGCAGCACCCCTAGTTTGTCTGGAACCCTATTACAAGAAGAAGCAATTACGAGCCCCTTCTAAAGGTCTGCAAACTTCTCGTCCTACATATTTATGTTGGAATTAATAATCTTTATAATAAATATATCTTAATATTCCAAATACACAGCATGCAGAGAGTGTGCAATGAGGTATGAAATCTTCTGGTGTAGAAATCAAGAAGAGTCAAGTGTATTTTTCTGCCTTTCAGGCATCTCAAGTTCAAACTAAGCAATGTGATGGAGTTGACATGTTAGGAGAAATTACTAATTTGCTGTGTTTTTATTTTACTGACATAACTCAGATTTACAACTGAACAAATGTGAAAATAACTTATTAAACTCTCAAAATTGTACTTGGACGTATAAGGCAATAATTTAATACCTTCCTAGGAAAATATCTCCCTCTTTCTGCCTCCATTAAATAAGCAACGTGGAAAATATTTCATAGGTAAGAAACAGCTCATGGGACAGGGCTAAAATACAAGATTCCTTTTCATACAAGCTCTAACACATAAGAGATTTGAGTGAAGGGTCCAGAGTACATTGAGATAAACTTAGAAATTCTGCATGGTTTCTAGAACTGTGTCATTTGGCTCTGACAAGATTGGCAGAGCTCATATACTTTCTGAGTCATCACTTATGAGTATGTCATTTTTACTTATTTGTGAGAATTCCTGTATCCAGTTGATCAGCTAGCAAATAAATCTTTTGAAGTAAGACCACTGGATTGGTCAATGATTTAGAAATTTCTAGAAATCACTAAGACAAATGCAAGAGTTCACAGTTGCCATGACTCCAAATATCATAACAAAAATAAAGAGGTAAACAGACATATGGACCAACCACTGAGAAGAGCAAAATTCTCCAGTGTTTTCACCATGCTCTCCAGTTGCCCTTTCTAACAAAGTTAGAAAACCAGGTGTAGTACTGAGTTAAAATTCAAACTAAAACTAAATCTACACAGAGAATTAAACAACTATGAGCAAGTAATTAGGATTCATCAGATCGAATAAAGTTTTCGATAGACTAAACCTGAATCACCTGAATAACTACTTTAGGTCATTTCCTATTTCTTGCACAGCTTCTTAAATTTTGAAATTCTATGATTGCATGTAACTTAAATGTTTTTAAGACTCATCAATGTAGGTGATGAGTTATTTTTAACTCTTCTCTTCTGGGTAATTTAAACACATGGGAAATGTGTTAACAAATTAAGAAGCCAGAATTTGAGCAAATTGAAAAGATCTCAGGAAATTGCATGAATTTCCATCTGGTTATTTTAAGACCAGAAAACACTGAAGGAAAGCAATCCATGTGTCATCAAGATGCACAGCATTCTTTAGACTGAGAGATAACTGTTTGAATTTTACCATTTCAACACAAAAAAAGGTAACTAGTGTTCCTCAGGCTTTTGTGCAAACCACCCAGTTGCCTCTCCAGGTCACCATTCCCAACACACAGGCAAAGGGGACCTAATTCCCTGCACCCAGTAGAAGTGGCCCCAAATATCTCTCTTCAGTATTAGAGAAGAAATCTGTTTCCAAGAAAAGCTTTAAGGTATGAGGCTGGATTCAGATACCATTTCCCATATTAACAAACCAACACCTATACCCCACATGTATGGATTAATTCTTTACCAAAGTGGTTATTTTAATCACAGACATCCCGCAGATTAATGTAAGGACGAACCAATATCATATAATAAACAGTGATATGAGGATTTCTTAGTACATCAAATTTTAATATTACATAGAATATCAACATTTTGAAAAAGATAAACTGTCTACATGAGGCTAACACTCATACATACTCACATACATACACATTGCTATCGATGGCACTGTAGATCAACTAACTGCTTTCACAGAAGGCTTTATCTTTGTTCAACAGTAAATGTGCTATTTGCATATTTATGCTTCCCTTAAAAAATTTTTGGGGGTGCAGGTTTTCTTTTTTTTATGTTTATTTTTGAGAGAGAAGGCACACATGAGAGAGCGGGGTAGGGGCAGAGAGAGAGGGAGACAGAGGATCCAAAGTGGGCTCTGCACTGACAGCAGAGAGCCTGACACCAGGCTTGAACTTATGAACCATGAGATAATGAACTGAGCTGAAGTTAGACACTCAACTGATTGAGCTACCCAGGGACTCTGGTGGGAGGTGGGGGTAGGGGGGTGACAGGTTTTCAAATGGAATAGAGACCTAATCACATCAGGATCAAAGTTTTGCTCAACTTTCACAGCATGGTCTCTCAGGTAAATTCCAGTTTGTTTAATGATTCATTCAAAAATTCAATCAACCATCTATTGAGCACATGCTATGTTCAGGCACTGAGGATAGAGGATCAAGAAAGAGTCCTGCCCCGAAGAAGATTCTCACCACACAAGAGGGGCAAGTGAGACAGGATCGCCACGAGAACTGTAGAAACTAGAACAGAGAAAGTCATAAGGTATGGCCTGAGACACAGGAAAAAAGTTATTTAGGCCCCAGGGTGGGAGGGAGATAGGGGTCATGAAAACTGTTCATCAAGAGGAAAAATGCTTGACCATCTTGAAGGACTGGCTGGAATTCGACAAGCAGACATGACCAAGAGGAGATGGAGGGACATGTGGGTAGAGCAGACAGAATGTGCATATTCACAGAGGCTAAAACAGCACAGCATGTTCAAGAACCAGTAGTTGAACTGTCACTAGATTTAAACATAGAACAGTTGTGTTAATGTATTCTCTAATTTCCTGATAATAAATAAATGATACATTAAAGCCACATTGCTGCTCTTCCCCAGCCTATAATATGAAAAAAAATCCCATGAATTTTATTTGAAATTTCACAGAATCATCTGAAACACATTCTAGTGGAAAGTTACAAACACAATTACAGTAGACAGTAGACATAATTCATAAATGACTTACAGTTGAACTTAAATGAAGAGGAAACCCCCTGCAATTTATATCTTTTCCATCACTCTTGTATTTCAGGTTAAGCATTTCACTTAGTGTTTTACTCAGCAGCGGAAGGTGGTAGAAGCTATTCCTGGAGCACAGTGTGGAGGTTAAGAGCTTTGACCTGCAAGACCTGGGTTTGAATCCTGCCTTTGTTTCTCAGTAGCTATGTGACTCTTGGTAAATTACTTATCTTCTTGAGTCTGAATTTCTTTGTGTATAAAATAGGTGTCATACAAGCACATGCCTCAAATGAAGAATCTGATAATTAAATAAGATTATAAGTAAAGAGCTTTGCAGAGAGTATGGCATATAGTAGGAGCTCAATAAATAATTAAAAAAAAACAAAAAAATACAATGTTGGTCTATAAGTGCAAGCAAAACTAAAAGTTCATGCAATTGTCCAAATAATTGATCATTCTAATTCTTGAGAAATAACTAGCTATTTTAGATATGAAATAATAATGTGGGTTTCAGATAAAAATGGTTTGAGGTTTGATTTTTCTAGCAAAGTCAGCCAATTCTCATCACATAAGGGCATAAAAGCAACCTAAACTTCTGTTCTCACTAAGCTCCCTAAGCTTCTTGGACTTGGATTATTGCATTTTAGTCTATAGTTATAAGTTGCTTATATTGTTTATTATAAATAGATGAGTGAACTAAAAGTACCTATACACCAAAGAAGGGGATATTGGGATATCTGAGAAGCTGAAAAGCTCATGAACAGCATGATACACTTAGTATTTAGAAGCCCACATAAGCAGTTTTCGTGGATATCTTGATAGATAAGCATTATGGATTGACAGACTCAACAGCTGATTGGAGAGCACAATGCTTTTCAACCCTGGCTGCATATTAAAATCACCTGGGGATGCTTTTACACTCCCTTTTCTGCAGCCTTGGCATCTGTATTTTTAAAATTCCTCATGTGATTCAAATGTGCATACAGGATTGGTATGCCGTAATGCCACTTATAATTTGGAAAACAAGAAAGAGAAGAAAATATTTGTTATATGCAGGGACACTTAAGATGGTCACACATTCTGATTTTTGTTTCTGTTAATAATTTTTCAAGGGGAAAATGATCTCTGTCATTAAATATCTTTTGTTTAATTCAAGGTAACTATAATGTTTACTGAGTGCTTACTATGTACACTGTACATTGTGCTAATAATTGTCAGGAATATTTTTTAAAAATCAATGACAGTTCTTGGCAGAGGGAATAATCTGATTAAGGAGACAATATTTACACACAAAACCCTAATTAGTGATAACTATTATACAATAATATCAACAGCTGAATATTCTGAATCTAAAGGTCTTGGGGAGGTCAGGAAAAAATGGGCACAGTGGTCGAATCTCTAGGGAGTGCTTCAGAGAAGCTGGGAAAAATTGAGACAGGTCTTAAAGTGGTAAGATTTGTAAAAACAGGAAAGGAAAAGGAATTTCAGCATTTCTTTTCAGGGATGTTTGCTGGAAATAATCCAGTTTTTGATTCATCTTTCTAGCTGGGTCTATTTATCATTACCCAGTTTAAAAGCATGCCCAGCCTGCCCATCACCTCCTAGGATACTCTCCTTTCTTTATAATTTGGTGCTTGTATAGGATATGAACACACACCATGATAAAATGACAGCCACAGCTTCTTTCTACAAAGGAAAGCTTCTGAGATCAGCTTACAGGGAAAACAAAACCAAACACAATGAAGCAATCCTGTAAGAATGAGACATTTTTAAACTCCTAAATTAATTTCATTTTCAGTCATTGCCCAAATGGGTTTCCTGATATTTTCTTTTCTTGGCTAATGTTCTTTAGTTTATCATTTGTCTTCATTCTATGGTCTTGGTCCCTGGATTTGGTTGTGCCCTTTCTTTAACATGTTGGCAGTATTTACTTTAAAGTAGACTTTAATATTGGTTGAAGACGTTTCTTCTTTACTTTGTGGTTGGGAAATGATCTGCTCTTTGTTTCAGGTTGTTTAATGTTTTCCAATGTAATATTCCATTTGTATCCCAGTGGGTTCATTTACAAAACATTTAATGTCATTTGTGTCTTTGAAGAACAGTGTATTCAGTTAGAACAAAAGTAAGTTCCTGCATAGAACTTGTGACAGTTTATAATTGGTAAACTACTAACTTGACTAGGTTTATGAACTAATAAAGAGTAGGAAACTTTTGGATGTTTACTCTTTTCCTTTTATTAATTATTTTTTTTCATTCAACAAATGTTTATGGAAACATGCTCTCTGTGTCAGGCACCCGGCTAGGCACAAAAAGTCTCAGCTCCTGTCTCCAAGTAATTTATAACTCTTTGGAGAGTGGAGAGGAGACAGAAAAATAAAGAGAGCTAAAACACAATGTGAATAATGTCATGACAAAGGTGAGCACAGGGAGCTATGGCAAGCCCAGAGGGAGAGTAATCCCGTCCCAAGTGGTCCCTCTACTATGGTAAAAACAAAGAGTTTAACCACACAAATAAGAGAGAAAAGGTCACTAAAGGCAGAAGAAGTAGTTTATACAAAGGCCTAAAGCCAAGAGATATCATGAAGATAGTGTATGGAAGAAGTGACTCAAGATAGGACCAAAGAGATGAACAAGAACTAAGTCTGGAAGATCTAGAATGTGGTGCCAAAAAGTATGAACTTACCCATATAGACAATGTGGGATCACTGAAGCACTTTAAGTAAGAGATGCATGTTCTGGCTTAATATGGCTGTGATTTGGAAAACAGTGAGGACAGGGAGAACAGATGAAGTAGATGAGTAATCTAGAGCCCACCGTAGTAGAAATTCATATGTTAACAAAGGGATGAACTTGAGAGTCAGTTGGAAGTAGAACTGACAGACACATGGAATGCTTTGATGAGGATGGAGATGAGAATAGAGAAAAGGCAGTCAAGGATGACATCTAGGTTTCTAGCTTTAGCAACTACATGGATGTGATGCCACTAACCAAACATTCCTCTCCTACACTCATTTGTGGCTCAAGTCATTTTTGCCCAGAACTAAGTTAAATAAATATGCTTAAGTAATAATGGGAAATTTAACTAATTTATTCACAATTCAAAAATAAAGTGGCAAAATTTCATTTGTGGTCATATTTGTATGATGTCTGAATTGAGCACTTCTTAATGTAAATCTATCACTTTTAAGTCAATTAGAGACTAGAAAATGTACCCTTTTATGATGGGTATTAAGGAGGGCACTTGTTATGATGAGCACTGGGTGTTGTATGTAAATGATGAATCACTGAGCTCCTGAAAACAATATTGCACTGTATGTTAACGAACTAGAATTTAAATAAAAATTTGAAAGAAAAGGAAAATGTACCATTTTGAAGTGGGTCATCTAAGGATATTTCCTACAATTATTAAAACCATAGACCTCTGATATCACTTTTCATCCATTTGTTCAACCTCTGAGTCAACAGGCAGACAACTGGCAGACATCACCTTGAACATAGCCATGATGTTTAACTCACTGAAGAATTCCACTATGTCAAGGACTGGCCTATTGTAATATACTGATGCTGTAGGCCTTCATGAGTACATGATACACTGAGGCATATTGAGGGTTACAGGGAGCAGCTTTTCTCATATTAAATATATTATGCTACTTCTCATATTAAAAATGTTTGATATGTAAACATTTAGATAGAAGGTAAAGGAATTTGAAATGACAAGAGACCGAAGAAAAATGGTAAAGGTCCTAGCCCTCCTATGAAATAAGAATGGATAACTATCCATTTCATGAATAACTCAGAGGTCTAGACAATTTCCTGACCATATGTTAACTGGTATTCTATATCAGGAATGTGTAAGCTAGTGAAAAAGACATTTAACCAATGATGAAAGTTGCTGAAAATCAGAAGAGGCAGGTACAGAGTACTATGGAAGTAAACAGCAGAGGACTTCACTTAAGGGATCAAATCTAGTGCAAAGGGTCATAGAAATATCCCAGAGCAAAAGATGTTTATATTTAGACCTAGGTCAACTGGGGTCAGGGAAAAGGGAGTGTGCTCCAGGAAGAAGGAAGGGTTTGAAACTACTGTTGATAAACTCAGTAATGGTACCTTGGATTGTCTAATCAAGAATAATGATGAATGGGATATCAGTTTGGCAAGGACTGAAAGCCTATCAGAAAAGCAAAGCTCCTAAAGAAGCTGAGGCTTCCAAAAGGAATGCTCGGCAAAAATCATGGTTAAGAACAAGAAGTGGTTAGGGGCACCTGGGTGCTCAGTTGGTTAAATGTCCAACTCTTGATATTGGCTTAGGTCATGATCTCATGGCTCAGGCTCTGTGCTGACAATGCAGAGAGTACTTGGGATTCTCTCTCCCTCTCTCTGACTCTCTCCCGTTCATGAGGGCATGTGTGCACACAAATACTATCTCTCTCTCTCTTAAAATAAATAAATAAACTTAAAAAAGGAAAACAAGAAGTCATTAAAGGAAAGGTGAATCTTTGCACCCGCTTCTGCATTATCTGTTGAAAGCAGTGATCTTTAAATTAAAAACTGGAAAATAATTTAAATAAGAGGATATGAAATTCTAAAATGGTGAAAACTAAAATGAAACAAGTATCTCATGGTGCACTTCTAGAACAGTGAGAAACCGGATATAAAGTAGATCAAAACCGAAAATAGTTAAAGAATTTTGGAGAATAGGTAACATGTTTAAAGATTTATTTTCCAAATGAAAAGCAAATTATAAAAAATGAACATGATTATGATTTGGAGCAAGATTCTACAGGGTGGTAATCAAGTCTTCAAAGAAGAGAACACATAGTGAATAGTTAATTGATATCACATTATCACGTGTATATTATATACACGATTGATATTAAATTACAATATATAATATTGAAATTGCCATAAAATATACAACATATTGATTATATATTACAATATATTATATCACAATAACATTGTCTACTGTATTATCCAGGGTTCAGAGAAACAGAAGCAGTAGCACATATATATATTCAGAGTCACCTCTAAGTAGGGCTGTAATGATGCAGCTGTCCATTTTCCATGGAATCGGCATAACACGCAGAACCTTCTGTAAACCAGGCTGAAGATTTTTCTTCCTTGTTCATTTGGTTGTCAAGAACTCCACTGGAGGTCATAGAACTGAATCAAGGGTGAGGAGGCAATACAACAGAAGTCAATTTTGGAAGAGTCTGAACCACCTGTTAAAGCAACTTACTGATATCTTCTAGATCTGCTCAAGTCTCTTATATATCATCTCCACTTGATGATAGATTGTGCTGTACACACCCAACCTTGTGGCTAAGTGGGTCAGACAACATCCAATTCATGATGGGAAGCTCAAGCCACATAGTCACTTGGTGTCCCCTGGCATTCCATCTCTCCATGGTGCAGGAGCAAGCCAGAAGCCATTTTCAGAAGAATAATTACTTGCAATGGAAGGTATAGATTTGCAACCTAGAGATGTACTTTTTAGAAGCTCCATGCAGCTTCCCTATTTGCTATGCACACAGTGTCCCCAAATCTGTTGGAGCATACGGGCAATAGAGCAGCAGGTACTACAGCTGGGATTGCTACAGAGTCTTCTCTTCCTCTGTTTAACATTCAAAACTGGCAGCATTATGGGGTTAATTCTGCATGTAGCTAGAAGCAGCATATTCAAATGTGGTATACATGAAGTTGAAAAAATTTTTTAATCTTCACACCAATCACTGTATGTCTTTTTCCATGGGAGATGATGCAAGGTGCAGGAACTTATCTTTCACCTTACTCTGGACCATTGAACTCCTAGAAACTTCACTGATGTGGTGGGCCCCTGAATTTCTGTGGACTTATGTCCAGCTCTCTTGTTTACATATTTCTTAGTAAGCCATATGATTTGCTACCTTCTGCTCATCAGATCCAATCAACATAATATTATGTAGAGGACCAGTATGATGTTTTGTACAATGTCACAACAATAAATCTCTCTTCAAGCTACATTAGGGCAGAGAACAGAATTGGCATAGTCCGACTCAAGAGTGTGAAGGTCTTGTTGTCTATGTGTGAATAACTGTCAGCTTTGCCAGACAAAAGCAAACTGCTTCTGGTGGTCCTTGCATATTGGTCTGGAGTAAAAGGTATTATTCAGGTCAACAGCTGGATTTCAAGTTCCAGGGCCTTTGTTTATTTGGTCCAGTAAAGATACCACATGTGGGAGAGCAGCCGCAATTGCAGTTACCCCCTGCTTATGACTCAGTCATTCTCCAAGATCCAGTCAATGTCTGCACAGAGGGAACACGTGCGTTCAATGGGCATGTGACAGGTATCATTCTGCATGTCTCAAGTCTTTGACAGTGGCACTAATCTCTGAAATTTCTCCCAGGGATATGATATTGCTTTTGGTTTACCACATGTGTAGGAATGGGAAGTTCCAGGAGTTTCTACTTTGCTCCTTCTCCCATAATGTCCCTTTTTCCATGGGTCAGAGAGCCAACGTGGAGTTTCTGACTACTGGCTATTATAGATTCAGGAACTAGGGAAATAACCATAGCATAGTTCAATTGACCAAATGGGCTCATTGTGAACTAAACTTGGGCTCAGACTTCATCTGTCTCCTGGCCACTGAAAACTCCCATTTTAACTGGTGGGCTACAGTGAATTGTTTAGGTCACCGGAATTAATATAATTAAGAACCAGTGTCTAGTAATTCCCAAATGATCTAGGTATTTCCTTTTCTTCAGTGCACATTCTATCAAATGGCTGCTGGTTCCTTTTAGAAAAGACTAGCAGGAAGATTTATGGTATTTACTTGAGGCAAGAGTGATTTTTTTCCTCAAGGGGATCTGGCCTTTCTTTCAGTCCAGAGGCTCTGCCTCTGTGAATTGGCTGGGTCAGGAGACTTGGTAAAGTCCCTTACTCTCCATTGTGGCAATTCAAGTCAAGTTTCTGGCCACCAGAACTAGAATCTATGTTATACATCAAGCAATACTCCAGTAGACTGCCCATCTATTTCATCCCTATGGACACCATTCATGATCAATAGTCACCAGAGATCTCCACAGCTCAATGCACTCTGATGATTACTATGTCCCCTGCTACTCTCTAGAGAAACTTAGAACCTCAGTAAGAAACAATACACACACACACACACACACACACACACACACACACACACACTAATATCATGGGAAAGAAAACAAGAAATTTATCTATTTTGTCCTGGGATTTTCATGGTAAAAATGATTCTGGAGAAACTGTAGCATAAGCCTACCTCATTCAGGTTTGAGGTTCTGATTTATTCTACCTTTATGGTCCAGGGACTCCCCAGTTGAGAAAATAACAAGCAACTACACCTTTCTAAGGTCCTAGTTTCCTCACCTGAAGATACACATAATAATATTCACTTCCTTCAGATGGTTATTTGACAACACATAAAAGGACATCACATAATGCAGAGCACATATCAGCTGTCACTAGTATTTTAGAAAAGAAGACTATTACACATCACTTTTACACATTAATGTGCACCTCAGCCACCGCACACTGTCCAGAGTAGCAGGTCAAGAGCAAACGAACTTCAAAATGTCCCAAGGTCAGTTTCTGCCACTTGACTTCTCTGAAGCAGCTGTTCTCCCTCAAGTTGACTGAAGTCATGTACCTTTGGCTCCTCCAGCGGGGCTACGTGCACACCCTCGATGCTGGCTGAGCTTGTCTTCAAAGCAGCTTGACTCTCTAACCTTAAGTAAACTCGGCGATCCAGGGCCTATGACAAATGCACAGTATGGACAATGTTACAGCAGAAGAGACACTTGATTTATTGTGCCTGATGAAATAGAAACCTCCTCGCATCATGGGAATTAGTGATGGAATTTTAAAAAGAATAACAAAATGAAATCAGGAACAGAAGAAAAAAAATGCCCCGGTCCAACTGAAAAAAAAAAACACCAAAAAAAACCTTTCTAATAAAAAATGCAAACCAGATGCAGTTAGAGATGACTGATAATTAAGGATGATAAATGACTAATGTTTTCTATTGAATTATCCAGTGCACACTATTGTTTCTACATGAGGGAACAATTTACATATGGCTGCTGGGCTATCTTTTTACCTAAATTTGATTTCACAGGCAATTCTCACAATCCCAAAGTGCTCTCTCCATCACTGAGTCCTGTACTTCCCTCAGGAAAGTGACTATCTTACCTTTCGGAGATTTCTTATGTAAGAATAAGAAAGGATGGGATAGATTATGGATAGACATTCTTTCCAATGAGCATAACATTTATGCAATAAAGCCACAAAGTAGAATACAAACACTGTTTCCTCAGTGGGGACAACGCATTAGCACAGAGCTACCCATATTCCCAAACCAGCCTATCTTGGGACTAAGGGTATGTTTTTCAAGCACATGTAAGGGGTGAGGTGCACAATCTGCAGTTAAACTTTCTTAAATCCCAGAACAATCCCTCATTCTCGCTGTCATTTATCATGACTACAGCCTATTTTCTGAGTTCCTAGAGAGTTTTAGTCTATACCACATAATATAGTATTAATGGGATACTGCTTTTTACTAGCAACCATTGTTTAATCTGTGCTGGTATTATCTTACCAACTACAGTGTGAACAAGGTAGGAACTTGATCTGCTTCTGCCATTCACTTAATACCAAGTAAACATGAAGAATATCCTCAACAGATAGTATGTAATTACTTGACAAAAGATATTTACACCATTATTAGGATTATACTGATATTCTTTTTTTTAATTTTTAACTTTTATTTATTTTGAAAGAGAAAGAGCGAGCATGAGCAGGGGAGGGGCCGAGAGAGAGGGAGAGAGAGAATCCCAAGCAGGCTTCACATTGTCAGTGCAGAGCCTGATGCAGGGCTCAAACTCACAAACTGTGAGATCATGACCTGAGCCAAAATCAGTGCTTAATTGACTGAGCCACTCAGGCACCCCAGGATTACACTGATATTCAACTGAAACAACTAGCTTCAACCCAGACTTGGTTTATGTTAACTTCAGGATTTTTTAGACATGAGGTGATTGTGTTAACAACACAAGGAGGGTCTTAATGAAGGACAGGATAATAGTCAAATGATCAACCTCCTTTCAACCCTAGAGGATCCTACTTAAAGCTTAATATTTCCCAGCCAAAGTTGCTATTTATCAATTACTGTCATTTGCAGTTGTCAACTGTGTTGTTATATCTTGGGTCTAATGTAGGGAAGAAAATAATGTTTCTATATGTTGAAGGAAAATGAGCCCCAATCTGTGAAGAAAGGAAATATCTTCTAAGAGGAAATTTGATTGCTCCCACCCACCCCTCTAGTACCAGTAACATTTTCTATCTAGTCAGTAAGAGGATTGGGGTTTAATACACCTGATTACCTGAGGATATTCTACGGTGAGGGATTTAGGGTTTTTTTCATGTGGATTCTGATTCAGTTCATTTAAATATCATGGACAATAAAACTTTCTTTACATTTGCTGCCTTGCTTACAAAAGAGGAGGAACTCTCCTTTCTAGATAGAGGTTTCTAGCAAACTAGACAGAATCAGATGAAAAGGAAAGTGATCTTTTGGAGTCCCTTATCTCATTTTGAATGTCCACATGTCCCGTTTGATTTCCTAAATCACACTCTTCAAAGCCCAGATGTTGCACATCTGGGACAGAGCAGAGTAAACACTGTGGTGGTGACAGTGTTAAAGAAGTCACCCTTCAGTACCATGTCAGACAGCCAAATGCTCTGTTGGCTTTAAATTTAAAAATTGGCCTCAGCTGCTCAATTTCTTTTGGCTCCTGATCCAGAGCACTAAATAAAGGCAAATAATTAATCAGCTTATTGGAAAGAAAGTAAGCAATATGTGCTTTAGATATTGAAGTTACAACAGTTGGGATCACCAGAAAGTTACTGGGTTTTTTTCTTTTTCAAAAGTGTTGGGTTAAAGAGGACAATAGGCCAAAGCTCTCCACACACTCTGCAAAGGGATCTATACCCTTGAGGTGCCATGGCCACTGAAAACATTGCTCAGATTTATTTTAGATATTCACAAAACATTCTATTGACAAATAATCTGATTTTTGTTGAGATAAGAAATGAAGATGTGTTTCTCCTTTACTATTCTTGAAGCAGATTTAAGTATTTGACTTGGTACGAGTGAAAATGATTAACTGGCAAAATTAAAGCCATTGTTATTCAGATAGTAATCGGCCACCTGGTAATTATAAAAACTACTAATAGTTGAACTAGGATTAGAAGAAAGGCATATAGGACAATTAGTCACTTCTCATTTATATGGTATCTATATAACAAAAGTAACAATTCTGCAATGTAAATGTAAAGGTTACAATTATTAGTACTTTCTTAGGTAACTGCTAGTTATTTGGGTTAAAAGTCAAAAGGGTGTAAGGATGCTGTTTTGAAGTTTTGTTGTTATTTGGTTTTAAAGACAAAGGGGTATAAGGATGCTAGCTCTTCTCTCTTAGTTGCAAGTTACAGCACAACTCATCCTAGCTCAGACTAAGGGAATACACGGCTTACATGACTAAGGAAATCAGGGCATGAACTGGCACTATTTGTTCCAGGGGTTCAGTCAAGGGCATCCAAATTCTGTCTGTTTCCTATTGGCCCTGAAGTCTCTTTTTTTGGCTTCATTTTCAAGCAGACACATCCACTGGTGGTACTATACTGGCACAGCTATTGACATTATAGGCATACATAGCCCTTAAAGCTAGGGAGATCTGAAAGAAGGTCTCTCCTGTGTCACAGCTATCTCTGCTGTGTTGAGTTCCTCCCAACTCTGGAGGAAAAGGAAAGGTCAAGCCAGAACTATATGAACCGAAATTGAGAGACAGATGATTATCAAGAGGAAATGTGGGTTAGTACATATGCCCTATGTGTGTCCTCTTGTCCTCAGTTTCTCCCCACCCCATCAACTTTGGTAGCACAGTAAGCAGGCAGAAAGGTGGGTGAAATGTCATCTCCCAGGAGACTGTGACAGAAACAGTTAAAGCTTGCCACCATCCACATGTTCATAAACATGTCTCAGCCTCCCCTGCAGTTATCTTGGGCCCTGTGACTAGATTTGGCCAACAGACTGAACCACAGTGACATGTGTCATTTCTAGACCAAGATAATTAAGGGCCATGTGCTTTCTCCATTTTCCTCCTCCTTTGCAACAGTGACCTTGGAGACTCTGTGGTTCACGTGGGATGACTGGCTACCAGATGGAAGAGAACTCTCCAGCCCAAACTGGACTCCATGCAGCCAAAAAACAAACTTTATTACATTAAGTCACTGAGACTTGGGGAGTTACCTGTTGGAGCTGCTGGAGGTAATTGCCCTACAAATAAATACATTATTATTTCTCAGCATCTGTCTGCAGAGAGATGAGAAGTAGCAGTTAAATAAAATCTTATGGATCTCGCATAGTCATTTGCTCTCTGACTTCTTTAACATGGAAATTTGAAAGTTTTCTTTAATTAGAGACTGAGAAGTGTTGTTTCAAGGTGTCCTGCCTGTGTCTCCATGACTAATTTGTTGACAGTAATTGCCTTCTTTATACAGAGCACATGACTGGCATTCCAGACTTGCTTTTAGAATCTTGATTCCCTAAATAGGATGTTCTGTTTACATTAAAATGATTTTTTGAAAACTTTTTTGAATTTTTTGAATTTTCTAAAATGTACTATTCCTTTATCAGCCATTACTTTTTTTCTAGTTAAATTTTTGATGATGGAACATTCCCATGAAAATCAATTATTTTTATATACCTAAAAAATGAAGAAATGGATTGAATGAATACTAACTTATGGATTTTTTTCTGGCAGCCAGTCTTGAAAATAATTCTTTAAATATTGGTTCTTTGCTTTTGCTTCTTTCTCGAAAGTCTGGTTCAAGTGAGAGCCAGTTAATTAAAGCTTATACCTAATAAAGTTCCTACTTATCTATGCTTCATTGTAATATGAAATTGAGAAGTTGTCATTTTGGATGAATCTTCTCTATGATTGAGGAAAGAATATGCAAAAAAAATTAATTCTTTTAAAAAAAATCAATGAAAGACATTTTACACTAACTGTACAAAAACAGACATTGACCCAGGGGACTGATAGCAAAAAAATCAAGTGATAACTCCTAGGCCCTAGTGTCTTTTTTCTCCACTTCTGATCATTTCTTTTAGCTACAGGTAGTATTGAAAATACTTTAGCTTATGTATTCCCATCCCCAACCCCGAGTCTACTTTGATGAGGAAAATCTAGATACCATTTATTCATTCAATAAATAGCATATTCCTATACTAAAGAATGAAACTCATCCCCTGTGTTTAAGGAGCATGCGGTCCAATGGAGCACATGCTAATGGACATTGATGGTGTAATAAGGGCTAAGTGCAATGTAAGCCTTAAGCACAGGAGCAACTGCAGCAGAAGCCTAGAGAAGGAAGAAAAGATGGCTTAGCTTCATGAAATGAGTACCAGGCAAGTTATATTTACAAAGTGGTTTATGTTGTGACTTTATGATTCCTGTACCCATTAGAAATGGATAACAAGAGTGGGTGACTCATAATGTCCTATTAGAGGATTTCATTTATTAACCAAAGAGATTAATTTTCCCTGGCACTTGAAAATAAAAAGTGAAATTATCAGGGGGCGCCTGGGTGGCTCAGTTGGTTGAGTGTCTGACTTTGGCTCAGGTCATGATCTCTCAGTTTGTGAGTTTGAACCCCGCATTGAGCTCTTCGCTTACAACACAGAGCCTGCTTGGGATTCTCTCTTTCCCTCTCTCCCTGCCCCTCCCGTACTTGCACTCTCTAGCTCTCAAAATTAATAAACTTAAAAAAAAAGAGAAATTATCAGTATGTGTTTGGTGTGTTGAATCTAGTGATTCAGATTGTATTTTAAGAAAGAACAGCTTCATTCTCTCATTGGAATCTTCATCAGGAGAATGGAACATGAGAGCTCAGGGAGCGCACTCATTCTCCTGTGCTCAGAGTAAGCAAAGCTCCCTCTGAGTTAGTACTCAACTGGGGTCACAATGTCTCTGCTATAATACAAAACTGCTTTTTCAACTATATTCAGACCCAGCCATCAATGGCTACAGGGAAAATCCTTCCAAATGACTTGGGGTCAGAAGTTACTCCTAAAAATCCTATGAAAGGAACACTAAAACTCTTCATGTAGGATCTCCCGAGATCTGAGCACCAAATGCTCTATCAATACATACAATATTTTATAAAGATTGAGAAGGACAAATAATTTGTCCTCCAATTCTGTATCAATTCTAAAGCACATATAAAATGTATAAAATTGTGAATATCTCTATTTATTCAAAGGACACTATTTTATTGATGAGCTCTTGGCACCAACTGTAAATTTAAAATTAAATGTTTCAGGGGTGCCTGGGTGGCCCAGTCAATTAAGTGTCTGACTTCAGCTCAGGTCATGATCTCACGGCTCATGGGTTCTGGTCCCACATCCAGCTCTGTGCTGACAGCTCAGAGCCTGAAGCCTCCTTTAGATTCTCTTCCCTCCCTCTCTGTTCCTCCCTCTCTTGTGCTCTTTCTCTCTCTCTCAAAAATAAACATTAAAAAAATTTTAATTAAATATTTCATATTTTGATTTGCCATTTGATTTCTTGATTTCTTATTTGGCCCATTGTGCAATAGTGTGTTGTTTAATATTTACATATTAAATATTTCATTTTTTAAATAAAATGTTTAATAATATTATTAAATAATAAAATAATAATAAATGTTCCAACTCAACTAGCATTTATTGAGTTTAAGACATTCTATTAGGCACTGTGGAATATACAAGAACACAAGTTCTGTGTATACTGTGGGCAAGAACACAAGTATGTGACTATCAGAAATAGAAGTATTTTCTTTCCAAAATAACTGCTGAATGTAATTACCAGCTATGGCTTCTACATCTATAAGAGAGTCAGACTCAGAGCATGCATTGCATCCTGAAGAACAGCATGAGTTCTTCTTCAGAACTCCCCAGAAACAGAAAATCCCCACCAATACTTCAAACAAATCAGATCCCACTCAAACTGGAAGGAATATGGAACTAAATATTTTTATTAGCTGAGATCCTAGCAGATGCTATTACGTATATCACAGTGGTTCCTAAAGTGTTTCCTAAACCATCACTGAACTAGATGCAGGAGATTCAAGGAAAAAAGACACTAAAAAGTGCTCCGGTCACACAGCTGGTTAGCACTGAGCTGGGACTGGAAATCAGACTCTCAAAATTTGGTACATGCTTCAGCAGCAACAGCAGCATCACCTGAGAACTTGTCAGCAGTGCAAATCTCAGGTCCCATCCAAGACCTACTAAGTCAGAAAGTCTGGCCCAGGGCCCACCAATCTAAGCTGATACATGCTGGGGTTTGAGGAGCACTGATATGCCATGACATGGAGAACTTTAGCTAAGATGTGATTTTCCCAGCTGTACCCATTATGTACTGAACCTGTCCCGATGCTGTAGCTGAATACTGAAGGCCAATTATGGTGTGACTTCTAAGCCCATATATTTTCCCCCGACTCTTAGAAAAGCTCACTTTAGCTTCTGAGAAAAAAAAAATTCTCCTTCACTGATCAAGTATGCCAGCTTTTATTCTTAGAACCAGGCCTGCAATGAATTATTTGCAAAGATCTCAAAGATCTTTAATATCCCACCAACACATGGGAAAAGAAACCACTGACAATGTGTCAATGCTTTTTTTTTTTTTTTTTTGCTTTGCTTTGCTTTGCTTTTCTGTGATTAACTGAAAACAATTCATAGCTTTTGCAATCCTGAGCTCTGTAGACTTACAGGAGATCTACTAAAAATGTCATAAACTTAAAGCAATTTGGTACAGGAAAATAAAAATTCAAGCTATCACATGAATGCCAATGGCCCAAGTGGCTTATGATTAAAACATGACGTGTACTTTCATTATTTTTATAGCTAATTAGAAAGATTTATCAGCAACCAAAAGAAGCCAGAGGAAACAGCACTGTACACTGTGGTTAATGATAACCAGTTCCTACTTAGAGTGGAAAACTACTACACTCCAAACACTCATGTATGGCAATGTGAATGACTGTAGCTGCAGAAGGCACAGACCTGATCAGAGTTGAGGACATATTAAGGCCATAAATGATAGTCATTTACCCATTTTTTCCATATATCCTTCACCATTTCAAGTCCTATCAACGCCACACAGCTTCCTTCACCAGCATTTTATTTCTTTCTCTTCCAGTCCAAATTACTGTGGCCTGTGAGGTACAATCTAGCGCTGAATTATCAAAGTGGTGGAAGTCAGACCAGCTTGGCCTTTCCACTGAGATGGGTGGCATTGGGCAAGATCTTAATCTAAGTCTCAGTGTCCCTATCTGAAAAATGTTGTGAATACTACTACTGATATCACAGAACTGTTCTAAGGATTAAATGTGACAAAACATATAAGATGCTCAGCACATTGTTTAAGTAAATGCTGAATAAGTGGTGGTGGTATCTTGTCATTATTGTTCAAATTTGGTTTATGTCTCATGATGTCACCAACCAGAATATAAATTCCTGGAAGATAAGTACTAAGTCTATCACCTCTAGCAAAGAAGGGAGGAAGGGGAAAAGCGCAGAAGAGATAACGATTGAAACTCTCCCACCAACTGGCCAATTCCTAGAATTCTACCTTTAGAGTTTATTCCTTTATTTTAGGTTTCTGACCTCATGAATCCATCTAATTTCACAAACGTCTCTCCTGTAGGACAAATGCAAGATCTGAAAGTCCTTTTTAATTCAAATTTTGGACAAAGAGAACATGTGAGAGTGCCAGGTATATGGAAAGGGAAGAAAAAATATAAAATGAAATGAAATAAAATGAAATGAAATAAATAATAAAATAAAGTAAAATTGAAGAGAAGAAGGTATCTGAGCAACAAGAACAAGCCTCACATGCTTCCAAAGTTCTCTAGACTCCAATCACTAACAGCAAACTGGAAACCAACATCCTCTAATTCTGAGATGAGAATCCTAGACAGAAAGCAAAAGAAGTGAGAAAGTTCATTCATTCTCTGATGGGAAGCACATCTTCATCACTGTCTCCAGAGATCAGTCTCTCTTTCCTGATTAAGTTTCTATTCAGAGAATTCAGAAAACGAAAAGGAGTCCATGGCTACTTAATACGTCATCTGTGTGTTTGGTTTTATTTTGATTCATGTGATGCTGCTTTGTAGTACCCTCTAATTGCTCCAAATCCCCCCATAGAGACCAATTGGGAAGTAGCTATATCTTAACTCCTCTGTTTGATTCTTCAAAACTAAAGGTAACTTGGTATAGCTGGGTGGCTCGGTCAGTTAAGTGTCTGACTTTGGCCCAGGTCATAATTTCATGGTTCGTGAGTTCCAGCCCCATGGTGGGCTCTGTGCTAACAGCTCAGAGCCTGGAGCCTGTTTTCAGATTCTGTGTCCCCTTCTCTCTCTGCCCCTACCCTCCTCATGTACTCTCTCTCTCCCTCAAAAATAAAGAAAAAAAATTTTTTAATTAAAAAATATATAAAGATAATTCTAACAGGGCATTTTGACAAATCTTTTTGTTTCAATGAAACCAGAAAGAAACCTCCTTTATCTACAGAAACCAAAGATATCACTATTGTCAATCTCTCCCCTCATGTACACAATTACAGCCTTGATAAGACAAAAGAAAAACTGTTCCTTAGAAGTCTCCAATAACCAGAGAAGATGATGCATCTGAATGCCAGCAGGTCCTGGATGACAGGTTCTGGAACAGAGACACCCTGCTGGCAACAGCAGATGGATAGTTCCCATGACAAACCTGTTAACAAAGGGGAGTTAGAATAACACAGCTCTGCAGCTTGATGGCTGTCTCCGATTGCAGGTCTTGGACAAGGCTCCAAAGCAACTAACCCAGAAAGAACACCTAGGAAAAATTCGATGTTGGAGTTTTGTTGTTTTATTTCAGAAGTTTGCTTCATTTAGGAAAATAAATAGGAACCGGAGAAACCCAAATGATTATTGCTTTGGGGATATTTTCAGAATTCTCCCAGAAATAGTAAAGCTAAAACAAGGCACAGTCAGTACACATTTGGCATTTTAGTGGCTGCTAACAGCTTTGCCTCTATGGCGTCACAGACATGTCTGCTCCAAAGAAATTCCCTCTCTGATCACAAACTACCAAGCCTTTATGCTACTTTAGCATACTGCCTAATGTTACAGTCTAGTCCTGCTGTGTGTTCACCTTACAGGTAGAGCAAAGCAAGGGAAGGGAGAAAGATAACTCATGTGCATCTTCTGTGACTTGGCATTATTTGGGGCTAATAGACACCCTTCACTTTTTCAGTCACCATGGAACCAGAACAACTGGATTTCTCCAGCTTCTAGGTACACACCTTGAAACCATAAATTGCAATGACTCCAGTTTCTCCCTCCCCAAATTAGCAGATTCTTATCTTTTCCAAAAATCCCCAGATATTCCCCAAGTAGTACTGGCCCTTCCCTTAGGTTAGGAACTCTGGTGGCTCTCGAGCCTGCACAACTCTGCGACTGCTGTTCCAGAGATTGGCTCCTACAGAAGCCGATATGAGACTGCTGCCTCGGGATCAAAGCTGGAGTGCACTTGAACTGGGTAGACCTGGAATGCTGTCTCTCACACAGTGCGAAGAAATCATTCTTCTGGGATTCAGTTCATAAAAATGGGGGGGGGGGGGAAGAGAGAATGAAGAAAGTCTTCCAGTCAACATTCTAGCAGACTTTTATGTGGACCCTGACAAGATAATTTAAAAATTGGTAAGGAGGGGCACCTGGGTGACCCAGTTGATTAAGCGTCTGACTTTTGATTTTGGCTCGGGTCATGATCTCTCAGAGCAGGGAGCTCCACACTGGGTGTGGAGTCTGTTTAAGATTCTCTTTCTCCCTCTCCCTCTGCCTGCCCCCCTAAAAAGAAAAAATATATAGGAAAATCCAAAGAGTTAAGAATAGCCAAGATGCTTTTGAACAAAAAGAAAAAGAAAATAGGATGACTTGCTTTTCTAGATATAAATATCAAATCACATTCAAAAGTTACAGGGATTAAGACAGTGTGGTATTGGCACAAACATATACAATTATATGAACAGAATAGAAAAGAAAGCCCTAAAACAGACCCATGTGGACCCACTGCAGAGCAGTGGGGAATTGATGATGTTTTAATAAACAGTGCTAGGAAAACTGGATATCCTAATGGAATAAACATGAAATTTGACCTCCCTAACTCACACCATACATTAAAATCACTTCCAAGTGGATCAGAGATCTAAATGTCAAAGGCAAAATAATAGACTTTCTAGAAAATAATATAGGAGAGTCACACTTCATGACCTGAGGCAGAAGAATATCTGCCTTAAACCGGACACATAAAGTTCTCACCATAAGGAAAAAAATTGTTTAATTTACAACAGAAATCAAAACTTGTTTTTATCAGACAGTAACATGAAACAAGTCAAGAGCCAATAATTGAAGGCTCAAAATCAGACTATTTTAAGGACTCCTATGAAACAATAAAAGAAAGATAGACAACCCAATAAGAAAAATGAGGCTGAGACTTAAAAAGACATGTAACAAAAGAAGACAAATGATCCACAAACACGCGAAGCCATGGTCATCTATTAGGAATCAGGAAAATAAAAATTATAAATAATATGTGATGGCTACACAAGTCTGGATACACTAAAAAACACTGAATTATACATTCTAATGAGTGACTTATATGGTATGTGAATTATATACCAATAAAACTATTACTAAAAGTTTTTAACTCAACAAAATTAGTACACACCTACGAAAATGACTAAAATTTAAAGATTTTATATTGGTGAGAATGTGGAGCAATTACAATTCTTAATCATGCCTGGTGGGGAATATAAATTAGTACCACCACTTTGGAAAATACTCTGGCATAATCTATTAAAGTTAAAAATATGCATGCCTATGATCCAGCAGGTCAACTCCAAGGTATAAACCTAACCAAATGCATGTAAATGATCACCAGGAGACTTATAAAAGAATGTTCATAGCAGCATTACTTACGAATGCCAAAACCTGTAAATATCCCAAATGTCCATCCTCAGTAGGACTAACACTGTAAACTATAGTATTATGCATTCCGCCAAGCATGTGAACAAACTTTAGTGAGGTACAACAATGTAGATGAATCTTACCAAAACTTTGAGCAAAGAAAGCTACTAAACTATCATGTTTAAAGATGCACTCTTGGGGGGGGCGGTGTCAAACTATAAGGAGAGAACGAAGTGGTTCCTGGAAGCCAGGATATTGATTACATATCACAGGCACGTGGCAACTGTGTTGAGAAGGTGGTACATGGAGAGCTTCCTATTTGTGCAAGTTTCTATTTCTTGTTTCAAGTGGCCATTACATGTTTACTTTGTGATACTTTATTGAGCAATATATTTATGTTTTGTGCATTTTGCTGTATATATTTTACAAAATAATCTTTAATTTAAAAAGTGAAGTTGTGAAGGGACTTGCCCAGGCACCCCAACATTCCCACCATTAGGCAGTGCACCTTGTTTTTGCCATGCTGGCGTAGCCAACATCCTGGCTGTCCAGGGAAAGGGCACTCCACCAAGCCTCGCCCTTCTGCACCTTGCCCTCTACCTGCCCTCGGGACATGCCTGGCAGTTCATCTAGGGCTTCCAGCATCTTTAGGCAAGAAAAACTAGTACCCAAACAGCAGGATTATACTCCGTCCACAAAGCCTCAAGCCTGGACCTTGATTCCCTTACAGGGTGAGGCCGGGTAGGGGGCATGAGTTCTGGCCCCAGAGCACCACTTCTTCACCCCAGCCTAGGACAGAGGCCAGCCTTGATCCTGGCCTGAAAAGTGCCCTTCTTCCAGAGGTCTTCCTTGCTTATCTGCTCTCACAATCTGGCTCCCTGAAGCCCATCAAACAAGGAAGGGGTTCAAATCTTAGTCCACTTCTCTCAGGAGTCCCCACCCTCATGTCAATGTAAATGGCTGTACAGGCACAGGGATCTATGTCCCCAACTCTGCCCAGCAGCACGTGAGCCCCAGCCATCCACAATTCAAGTATGTGTCTCGGCGTCTATCTCTTAATATCCCTGAGAAGCTCATGAAATAGGCACTGTTATCCTCATGGTAAATAAAGGAACAATTTCAGAGAAATAGTGCAACTTGCCCACAACTGCATAGCTGAAGAAGAGTAATTTCTATTATTATTATCTGTTGGATATGTACAGTGTGTCAGGCACCGTTCTAAGCACTTTTTTAATGTTATAATCCTCACAACAACTCTACAAGATAGGTACTTTTATTTTAAGAACCTCGAGACACAGAGGACCAAGTAATTTGATCGAGATGTTATGATTAGTGAATGGAGGCGTCGGGAATTAAACCAAATTTGCCCTAGCCACAGTTTAGCTGGCAGGTGCCCAGAATTAAAAGGTAAGCTATGAAGTGTTCGCTTTTGGAATCTTCAAATGTATCAAGAGAAGGGTGCTACCCGTGAATGAAGAAGCACTAACCGGAAGTGCTTTACACCCCCTGATGGCTGGGCTCCACGTGAGCATCCCAGGCCAGCAGGACTCAGCTCTGCTCCCACCGGCCTCCACCTCAGAACAGCCTGGTCCTTCACACTAGTCTAGCTAACAGATTCCCTTTATAATAGGTCGTCTTGAGCTATTTATTTAACAATTAAAAAAAGAAGCCCCTGATTCAGTTAGTCAGTTTTTTAGAGCTCTTTTCATAGGCAAATTGTTCATGTTTTTATGCATGGGATGTTGTCAGTGGTTTCTGGCTTTGCAGAGTACCCTCCCTAGCCTTTTGCTTTCTCCTTCGGTATCATCTTTCTCCTCTAATTTAAGTGATGACTCTGCACATCTCTGCTGATGAGAATGTCAGCATGAATCTAGATGCTCCTAGACTCAAAGCCGGGATCAGTCTCCACCTCTAAAGTGAAAGCAAGTTTTGTTCTAGTATCAAGTAATTACAGCTAATTATCCTTTTTAACTATCCCTGCTCTGCACCAAAGATACTAAACAAACATAAAACAAGGCTGTTAAACAAACGATTAAGAGACAAAAACTAAACCACCTAAAAACCTAAATCCGTAACTTACAGGATTTTTTTGGTCGGCAGAAACCATGTTTCTGACCTCGTGTTTGCTCTCAAAATAGAATTTGCACTTTATGGCTTATTGCATATTATTATCTTGTCAGAGATTGTCACAGTTTATTGAATACACAGTTTCAAAAGACTGTTTCTAATAATTAATTACAACTTTTATTGTATCTTGGAGGCAAATTAATTCTTATGAGACTGTCTTTCCACCTGCAGAAAGCAAGTCAATTGGGAAATAAGATCTAATAGGTTCTGCCTCAGTTTCCCCCACACATCAATCTGGAAGCCCACGGCTTTTGGCTACTAGAGTAGCAGTGTACTGAAGGTATTCTAATTTCCATTTTGAGAAGAGGAAGAACTAATCCTCCTGGAACTGCACACATGTTCTTAAAAGGGGTCCAGAGAGCTCTGGTTTAATCCAGGTATCAGCTGGCACACAAGCGGATTCTCAGATACACCAGAGGTCAAGGATCCCAAAATGTTGCATGGGCCTTTTCTCTCTCCACCACTTGCCCACTTTTGCTCAGGAACCAGCACCAGCATTCAGACCTCACCCCGCCTTCTCCTTCCCTTCATGTTCACAGGCCACAACTTCCAAAGAATCCTCTCTAGAGGTTGCCAACAGTTCTTTCTTTATAATCCACAGGGTGAAGGAGACCAGCAGTGGCATCTTCAGGAAGGTTATAGCAAATAAGATGGTAAGAAACAGTCAGGTCAGTAGGCTGAACTCCCTCCATATGCTCTGAGCCAACATCTCAGCCCTCACTCCTACTCCTACATCTCTAACCTCTGTCCTACTCTGATGCAACATTCAAGTCCCAGACCCAGAAGGCTCCAATCCTCCCAACTTTCTGCCCTGGGCTGTAAAAGCTTTTGCTCAGCGATTATCTACTTCTTTCTTGGCTCAGAGTGATTTCCAATGTCATTAAGAATGACAACTTCTGTGTAGAGACCCTTGCCCCTCACAGCAGGGCCCACAGACCACCAGCATCCAGCTCCACCAGAGAAGCAGGATGGAAATACAGAATCTCAGTCCTCATCCCAGACCCATCTGCATGTTCACAAGATCCCCAGGGGACTCATCTGCACATTAGAATTTGAAAAGCTCTGGTCTAGAAAACAGAAAAGTCTGTTACAACACAAGTTCAATTTATTCTTTTTTTTAAATCCCCAACTGCAGAACGTTTTTACAAAATTAAGCAGAACTGTTACAGAAATCTTTTCTTAATTTAAGTTCCATTAAGTTTGGTTAATGAAAAATAAAAGCTAACAAGACTTTTCCTGCAATTTCAGGGAAATTTAGTATTTCTGCATAGTATAACAAGGTTTAGAATAGATATCTAATCCTTGACATATATTCCCATATTATTTATACACAAAGTCCATGGAGTCTCTAATTTATTTTTAACTAAAAATAACCTTTTCCTTTTTTCATGTTATAAAAGCAAAACATATTTTAATAGAAAATTTTTAAAAATATATGGCTAGAATGAAAAAAAAAAACAAATCAATAAAATAATGGGGCACCTGGGTGGCTCAGTCAGTTGAGCACCCAGCGCTTGATTTTAGCTCAGATCATGATCCCAGGTTCATGAGATTGAACCCTGCCTCAGATTCCATGCTGAGCATGAAGACTGCTTGGATTCTCTCTCTCTCTCTCTCTCTCTCTCTTTTTCTCTCTCTCTCTCTCCTTCTGCCCCTCTTCCTCTTTCTCTGTCTCTCTTTCAAAAATAAATAGACACATAAATAAATATATAAATAAATAATCAATAAAGAAAAAATAAAACTATGCAGAGATGACGGCTGTAAGACATTAGAATACTTGCATGTGTAAGTGACATTACTATAAATAACGCAAAATGCAATCACAAGATACATACTCTTTGTTTCTCTATCATGAATACATGCCCATTAAATATCAATCTATAATGTTTTTTAATGACTGAAAAGTAGTTTATTTATGATATTAAATCAATCAGTGTTGTGCCAGAATCCATATCTACTTTTTTTCCAATGTCATTTATAAAATAGAGCTATATTTTTAATTATGCCCTGGGCTTGATTCAATCGATTTTTTATAAGGCAGTATTCTTTACTCATTTGATCAATCTCTATCACTTTCAGTCCTTTGTGTTCGCTGATAAAATTAAGAAATTCATTTGTAGAAAATTTGAAAAATCTTGAACATTATATGATTTCTGATGAATAGGGAGATTTTGTATCAAAAATGATAAATAGATTTTATACCTTCCTTATTTAAGGATATTCATTTAAAAATTGAGAAAATTAGTATGAGTAGAAATCTTAGTCTTGTATCAAGTAGGCAACTCTAGATGAGAATGTCATTCAAACAATACATTTAAATACATGTAATTTTCTCTTTGTACAAAAAGCCAAGTCTTTAAAAAAATTTTGGCAAGATACGTCTTTCCCTTTGGCAGATAAAACTTTCGATGAATTTGACAGCTTTTCCCTTCCCAAAGGAAACACATGACTAAGTGATGTTTTTCTCACTTAGTAATAAAAGATTGTTTTGAAAAAAAAGAAAAGAAATTCATTTGTGGGAAAAGTATGTGAATTTTTATACAGTTCTCTAATTAGTTAAAACTAAAAGCTGCCAACTAAGTAACATCTTCTGATGGTCACAAAGTGGATCCGTCTGTATTAACACTACTCTTTTCCATATGATGGATTGCTAAATTACACATATGTTCCTTCTTGTCCTGGGCTAATTGTTAACTCACTTAGGATGTACTAAGAGTACCTAAAGTCCAAAGTCATAAGTTTAAAAACTGAAAACACACTGAGGTTAATGCTGAAGTTGTCAGAGAAGTGGCAAAAGACTACCTGTATCCTGGTAATTATTGATCAATATTTAGCCTTTTCACAGATACATACATTATAATAAGTATAACAAGGCAAGAAAGAAAAATTCTAAAATAACATTTGAAAACCTTAAAATGTTTCATACCTGGCTACAGACACAATCCAGCCAACAAAACAGAGTGGAAGGTTGTGGTGATTCATAAGTGCCTTCCCTCCTCATTAAGAACAAAACTGGTTTTCCACAACATGAACCATATTTAGATTCCTTTGCTCAGCTGGGATTCTTTGGTTTGAATCAACAGAAAGGAACTCTGGCTACCTTGGGCAAATAAAAATAGACTCTATTATAAGAATATGGAATTGTGACAGAAGAAAAAGCTAAAGAGCCAGGCCTCAGGCAGAACAGCAATCCAGAAGCTCAGGGATCCAGGCAGCAATGGTCCTTACAGCTGTATGACAGAGTAAATGAGCTCTGGCCTCACAGTCTGAGAGCCTCCCATTGCTGTGGCCACATGCCAACCCCTGATCATGGGAGGGGAGAGCACCTTGATTGACAGCCCCTCCAACCTGCAAACCTCTGACAAGAAAGATGCTGTTATGAAGTGAGGAGGAAGTAGGTGTCTGGGCAGGTAAAACCAACAACTGCCCACAACAGCCACTGTCTTCCAACACTGGTTATTAGTACAAAGAAGAAGGCCAACATACTCAAGTGTCAGGCTTAACTGGTAATAGGAATCAGTGGCTGAAAGAATTGACTGACCTTTAGTTCATTCTGAGAACTACGAAGTAGAAGAAGAAAAAAAGCCTGTGACTTACTGATGCACAATAAATGGATTCAGAGAAAGCAGACCATTTTAGTTTAAATAAACAAATGATTAACCTTGATAACAAAAGTTTAAGAACTATATTAATGACTTTGGACATCTTTCTTCCCTGCCAGCTGACAATAGCTGTAACACGTGTGATACTAATGGAAGTGTGTTTTGAGTTTGGAGTTCTGCTTATCAAATTTTAATGTCCATATTAATCACTTGGAGACCTTGTTAAGATGCAGAATCTGATTCGGCAGGCCTGGTGCAGGGCCTGAGATTCGGCATTTCTAACAGGTGCTGGGGCAATGCTGATGAATAGCAAACTAGCAAAGGACTGGGCCTCCGCCTTCCTTGTGGATCACCTGTGGCCAAGATTCTCCTCTCTTATCACTTAGTGCCTCATTCAGCCATCCGCTTCTCTCCAGCACTTCCAGTAACAAGAGGCCACTCTTTGGGCAAATTCAGAAAGATTTAGTGAGGAAGAAGATTAAAACTGCCCACCAAAATGAGCCTTGTAGATTTCATTTATACAGGTGCAGTGGACTGAATGTTTGTGTTCCCCTAGAATTTATATGCTGAAATCCTAAACCCTGATGTTGATTAGGAGGTGGAGCCTTTGGGAGGTTAGTAGGTTATGAGGGTGGAGCCTCATTTATGGCATTACCGTCCTTATAAAGAGTCCCAGAGAGTTCCCTTGCCCCTTCTGCCGTGTGAGGACAACCATCTCTGAATCAGGAAGCAGGCTCTCACCAGACACCAAGTATCCCAGCACCTTGATCTTGAACTTCTCAGCCTCCAGAACTATAAAAAAATAAATGCCTGTTGTTTATAAGCTACCCAATCTATGGCATTCTATTATAGGAGCCCAAACAGACTAAGACACCAAGTGATCCCATTTCCCTGAGCACAGAAACTACACAAATAATGCATTAGTCCTCTGATCTGAATGAAAGTAGACAAGTGGTCTGTGTTGCATTCTCAAAATGCTGCTAAACTCAGAAATCTAATACGCTAACTTAGCCTCAGTCCTTAAAGTGGGTCATTGTCTGTCATCAGAGTTGGGGGACTTATTTTCCAGTCAAAAAAAGGAAAAACTTTGAAACAAATCTATTGTATGCCTTCTGGATAGAGCCCAGGCCTTGTCCTCACCCCCAGCAGTGAGTGGCCACGTCCTGTAAGCAGGGCCAACCCAAAAACTTCTGGGTGCCCTCAGGTGCTGTTATCTGCACCTTGTCACAGATGCACTGAGTGATGGAGCATGAAGTGAATAGCCTATTCTCTCTTTAGAGACACAGAGTCAACCTGTTTCCTAGAGTCCTTGGCCTTTCTTGCCTCAAAGAGGTGGGGGTCACCACATACATCCCCTCTGGCATTTCATTTCCCTTGGTGGACAGCTTGAGCTGGAGAGCTGGTGATAAGATAAAAGTAAAACAGAAACAGCACATGTCAGGTCCTGAGGCAAAGCCTTATTTTTAGAGCCTGTAGGCAATAGAGTAGCTAACCTTTAGGGGAAAATTATTTCTCGAATTTTTAAATTTGAGTTCTTGACCCTAGAAATTGAATAAAAATCCTGCAACCAGGCCTAGCTTGGGTCTATAGCATTCAGAAAGGAAGAAGAAAACAAAACCTGTTCAGGAAGAGTAAGAGTTACAGTGCATTTGAAATAAATCCATAGGGTTTACATAATATTTCTCTGGTTCTTGATAGTCCTTTTATGATCATTTTTACTAGAATGCTCATGAGTTGAGGGCTCATGAAGAGGTTACTGTCAGCATAAACCATTCCCGTGTACATTTCCATTGGCCATAACTTCTTTTTCCTTCCTTTCCTCCAGATAAATTTTCTGAATGCTTTTAAGAGCTGTCTTTGGACATGACAATGTACAGTTCCACGTCAATGGAGGCCTTGTAGTTTTGTGAGAGGGGTATTTAATGCCACACAACCAGACACTATGATTAGGCACTGAGAACACCAAGAGGAATGGGCCAGAGGCCTTATCCTGGAGACACCTACAAGAGGCAAGAGCTACTGGCTACTGGCAGTAGACTGATGGTCAGAAATGCAGATGAGATTAATCTACATCTCATCAGTCAGATGTAGATTCAAATCCTACCTCTAACATTATTCACCACTAAACTGTTCAACTTGCTTATCTCTATGACTTTCCATTTCCTTATCTGTAAAGTGAATATAATTCCTAGGGCTTGGAATGTTTATGAAGATTAGGTAATACATAAAAAGCATTTATCACAATGTCAACCTCTTAAATATTTAGTATATATTGTAACTATTATCATCAGTAGTGTAGTTCATTGAATCCCCTAACTCCCAGACTCTGACTTCTATTCACCAACTGCTTTGCATACTGTTTACAAGAGCTGTCATGGCCACATGATGCCTGGTCCAAAATATATTGAGAGAATAAAGATAAGCACCCTGAACAGTATGATACACTCTAGGCTTACACCACCTCTTGATCATTCTGAGTCCTGTCTTAGAAGTGAAGAGAAACCTAGAAATCTAGTAACTAAGAGCAGCTGGGTGGCTCAATCAGTTAAGCATTGACTTCAGTTCAGGTCATGATCTCACTGATCATGAGTTTGAGCCCCATGCTGGGCTCTGTGCTGACAGCTCAGAGCCTGGAGCCTGCTTCAGACTCTCTGTCTCCCTTTCTGCCCCTCCCCTGCTCTCTCTCTCTCTCTCTCTCTCTCCCCCAAAAACAAATGAACATTAAAAAAAAAAAAAGAAATCTAGTAACTAACCCAATTGGGAGGAGAGCTATTGTCTGCCCCATATTTGCCTATCGACAGGGAGACAGACTAGTACCAACAGAGAGCAGAGGTGCAGGTGCAAAGAGTTGACACATCCAGGAAAGTATAAAGGAACAACTTCAAGAAACAAGGCAGGCTCCTAGAGTCATAAAATCCAGCCAGCTCAGTCCTCTGCATTAGCCTATCTTTTTGAAATATCACTGGGAAGGTGGAACTGCCCAACTAAGCCACTCAATCCTTACCTGCCCTGTAGCAAAGATGGTCTTTTGGAAACACATTTGAAGACAACCAAGGCAATAATAAGGAGGTAATCTCTTAGGCCACTAGGTCTTGACCTAAGTTCCTTGAGTTCCACTGCTGTCAAAAAGCTAAAACCATCTCACATACAGATAGTGGGTTTGACTGACTGAAGGCAATGGTGTAAATGACATATTTTCTGTGTTTTTCCTGGAGACTAATTGCTACCTGGACAGAAGCATTTTAACTATTTTAATCATTACCAAACCTTTTACAAAACTCCTGGTGTCTGTGCATTTTAAGCAACTTGTTTAACCATGCCTGTTTCATTCATCAGTCACTGTGATTCCTCTTAGAAAGTGACCAAAAAAGCCACCCATCCCTTCCCGTCAGTGGAGTACTACAAATTTCTCTGATAGAGCAACTAATAGAATCAGTGTCTCTATCCAGACATCTCAATATAATTCACTAAAACACACTCTGAAAAGTACCTGATCTTTCCCTGATACACAGAAGATAAGTAACTTAAAACATAACCTAAGACATAAGACTTCAATTCCCAGCATCCAAAAGTCAAGATGACCATAGACACCATTATTAGATAGTTACCTGTGGAGTAACCTTTATTTCTTGCCCCAGAAGAATGAAGAAGAGTGAAAAGGGAAAGGGAAAGAGGAGGCAGCAAAAGTATTGCCAATTTGGATACTCTCCCTGGCATCCTGGGGCTTTGCTTAAGCTACTTTATAAAGGAGTAACAATGCTTATAGGTTTATCATTTAGTGAGTCTCTGCAAATTAAGAATTGTCTCTTTATAAAAGGAAGGGGCTACAAAGGGCTTAGGATTCCTTTGCTAAATTGCACCAGAGTTCATTGACTAGAGGATATTGGTCCCTTCCACATTACCACAGAGCTCTCTATTTGGCACCACACAAGAAACAGTGGGCCAACCCAAAATTCCTATCTTCACTAGACACAGCCTTCTGAGGCTAGGTGTGGGCACACACAAGTGAAAGCCTGACTTATCTCTACTCCTTGCTTCCTATCTTCTGTGGATAAACAAGGGCTCCAGCCCCAGGCTATCAGGCCAGTTCCCCTTCACACATGCACATTTAGCTGCACATGGAGTCTGCATTCCTTCCCAAAGTACAACTTCCTCTGAAGTCAATGGCAAACTCTGCCTCCGAGAAGATGTGGACATTGATCCTGAAGTAACAGTCCTACAGCAGTCTTGTATTTTCTCCCAACTCACAGATTTTTCAAAGTAGCCTTGACCATATTATTTCCTTGATTGGAAACCACTCTAAGAACCAAAAAGGAATCAAGCAGCCCATAGAATAAGCCTCAGATGACCCCAAAGGTGGCAGATCAGCAGCTACAAAAAAAGCCACATTCTTTGCTTAGTTATGCATCTAAGAGAGGCCACCCCTTCTGGGAGGTGATGGGAGAACTCAAGAGAGGATTTGAAAACTGACAAGAAATAAATCCACCTTTTATCCTTCCCTATTGGGCTCAGTAGCCTGTTCACATACATCTCTTCATTGGAAGCTTTGAAATCAAATGAAAGAGTTTCTCGGGCAATATCCTGCATGATTCAAGTCCTTCCACTGACAAACATGCCTGATGGGTTTAGCTTTAGGTTCTGGCTTTTCCCTTCCCTTAGGGCACAATTTTTCCAAAGGTATTGTACACATCATCTCAATGTATTCTCATTCTAAGGGAGATGGCTAAGGAAACATTATTATTATTGTTATTATTATTATTATTATTATATTAACAGGGAGAAACAGACACAAATGAATTAAGAGCTGTCCTGATAGGGCTGGAAGAGACCCTCTGACTCCTGGTCCTTTGTTCTTGTCATTATTCCACATGGGTGTTGCAATTATGGCTTCACATTTGGACTACCTTATGTTGTCTGACATTGAGCTAAGCCGTCTGTGACAGTGGTTATCTTCGGGGAGGGAGTTGGGCAGCTGAGGGACCCACTGGGAGGGAAAGCAGGGAAACAAGGAAACTTTTCGCTAGATATACCCTTTTGAACTGCTTTGAGTTTTAAACCATGTAAATTTATTGCCTATTCACAAAATTTAAATTAAAATTTTTTAAAAGGGCTGCAGAACTTTATAGAGGAAGCATGAAAAAGATGGCTGTAGAACTTTATAGGCAGAAACAAGAACATTTAAAGAAAATGGTTAAGACATGAAAAGAAGTAACACGCACTACAGGAGAAAATTTTTCAATACCTTTAAGATTGATTACATCCCCTCACCCTGCCTCCCCACCATTTCCAACCTTGTTAGTACATCACCCAGAGAACAGTATATTGAAAGTGTATAGTCTTGTGGGTTTTTCTTTTTTGTATTAGAGATGGGGACTCAGAATAAGTATGGTTTTTTCTCATAATTTAACAAGAATTAGCTTAGCCAAAGACTCTGTAGATTTTCAGCCTAAGAAACACACCTGTATCATCATTGTGTCCAAGGTAGTGGGTATACATCAGGTATGCAGTAAATGTTGAAGGAGAGGCAAGCAGAGAATAACAGAGGGAGAGGATCAGAGAGAAAAGAATGACAAACAAGGGCTCCAGGCATCCTATCCTTCCTTTCCTCTCCTCCTCATTATTGATGAGTTCTTGTCAAGGTCATCAGAAGATGGTGACTTAAAAAAAAATGCTGGATGCTCTTGTAACTTCAAGGGCATGTTGAAAGGGAATTGCAGGACTTCTGAGCTACTTTCCTTCAGGGAACACTCTGTGTCTCAGAAGACAGAACAATGGACCTCACTGAAAAATTCTGAAATAAGCAACAGTGTTTGAATCATGAATCATTTTTTTAAAATTTATGACAGATTCTTTGAGGTTGACCAGTAAAATATCCTTTATGTATATTGCTAGGGATTTCAAAATCATGGCACTTCAACAGCTCATTTGTCTTGTAGTAGAGAAGCAGCTCCTGGAGAGAAGGCTTGTGTTTGTCCTTGGAAATAAGGACAAACATGAGTTGGCAGCCCACCATCTTTATTTTTGTCAGCTTGCTCTTCTGCAGGCCCATACCATCAGCACTATGTGAGGAGTGAAATCAATAAAAATTGTCTCCCTCATTGCAGGAGGCCAACTGGAGACTGTTTCTTGACTCTGGAGCAAGTATCTGTCAGTCAGTGTCAGAAAGGTTTCTGCTGCATTTATCCAGGAAATCTCTTACACAGTGTAACTGGGAACCTAAGAAGGCTTTGAGATGAGGAAACTAAGGCTCCAGGGTAGTAATACTCAGGCAGCATTAAGCATGTGGCTCACCCAACTCAGTCATTAACTGAGACGCAGAACCAAGAGGAAAAACAGACCTAGAACAGTGGCAAAGCTATATCCCAGGATCCTTTTCTCGAGGAAGTCAAGCACCTCAGCCACAGGGAACCATTTTGTAAGAAAATAAAACTTCCTGAAGAGTCCTTGATGTCATCATCATAAGGGATCAAATATCACGGGGAGGGAGATCCTCCTATGATCAAGTCCAGACTCTGTAACAAGGCACAGAAGTCCTATATGATCTGGCCCTCATTTCCTCTCTAGTTTCATTTCTTCTCTTCATCCAATATATTTAACTGCAGGCATATGAACCACTTGAATTGTATCTAAATTGTGCTTTTTCAGATGCTAACCCCTCTGCCCAGAACTCCCATCCCTCTCTCACCACTGGGCATCATCTGGCAACTTCTACTCCTTCCTCAGGAGTCTACTTAGATGTCATCCTCTCTCATAAGTCTTCCTTGACCCAATCCTCTCCCAACCCTATGTTTTAAATGTAGCTTTATCATTATTCATAATTAATTATGGTAAGACCAACATAACAGAAGACAATTGTCACTGAAAAGACAGTTTGTTCCTTGAAGTTAGCAAAAGTACAGGGCATGCCTTGCAATGTGCAACCACAAAGGGTTAGTTGGGAGACAGAGGGGGGCGAAGAGAAAATGTGGCCAACAGTCTTTATTGGAGTTCCCATGGGAAAGGATGGGCAAAGCTGGGGAAGCAGGTTTGGGATTGGCTAGTTTGAATAGTTACAGTGGGCTCTGGGGTGCAGGGTCTATCCCTAGTTGCCTGGTACCTGTGCCTGGAGTTATTAGGACAGAGGAACAGTGGCCCAGAATAGAAGAATAGAAAGGAGGCAATAGCCTTTGGACTGCTTAATTTGCATAGGAAATGCACTCTTCCAGGAAGTCCCTTTCTACCTCTAGGAATTGGCTGGCCCTATGAAGCAGCCTCTCCAGGGTCTACAAGGTCACCCAAATCAAAATATCAGAAACACAGGGTTAGTCACTGTTAAAAGTGGTTAAGTTCCTTTTATACTCACCCTGGGCTTACCCTCTGAAAAAAATGACCACTATTTTAATTAACTACTTACTACCTCTTTGTTAACCTCCACCCCTGGCCCCTGGACCATAAGGTCACTGAGGACAGGGGCAGTGTCCTTTTCATTGTTGAGAAAGACAATGAAGTATACAGAGATCAGTTTGATAGTCTTCAAGGTCTAGCCCTTGGCTCTGACACAGTAGGTGAGAGCACCTACTGCAGGGATGAGACTCCTGAACCACTTACCGCTGGTAGAAATGTCAGGTCTTCCCCCAGAAGCCTTATTCATTACACATTACTTGCCCTTCATCTTTCATTAGGAACCCACTTAGCATCATGAAAGGTCTCCTCTTTGGGTTCAAAAAAGCCAGACTGAAGGCAAAATAAAGTTGTGTTGTTTTCAGGTTCTTGATCTGTTTCTCCAAAACTATGTGAAAACAAGCTAACAAAGACAAAATCAAAAAATAAATTTTTACTCATTTTTATTCATTTTGCTCCAAAAGATAAGACCATTTGTAGAATTAAATGTCAAGGGACTTTATGAAATTTCCTGGAAGAATTTCTGTGTGAAGCTTTCAACCAGTCAGTTTATTCCAAATTAGTAGAGCTTCAGAAAAGGCTTTCGGTGGGTCCACAGCTGGAAAGAGGTTTTGTCATGAACTCTGCCAAATGCATAAGGATATATAAAAAGGGGCAGGGGGAAATTGGGATTTTTGGCTCAACATTTTTTAATAAATGAAAAAACAAACAAAACTCCCAATTTAATTAAAATTTTCCCCATATTCTGGCCTACCCTGAAATTTTTATGTGGCTGCCCAAAAGCTATTATGCAGTTACTTAAATAAGAGAAAGGAAGGGGAAGTATTTTTAATTTTAAAGGATAAGGAGAAGAGAGAAAAAACTCTGAGTTTTTCTTTTTCCACAGTAGTTAGCCTAGTTAGCCTGGGTATTTCTTTAGCAGGTTTTTCAGAGGCAACTAACGACAGCTTGTCAGTTTCTTTACGGCCTAAGTTTATGACATAATATGCTAACTTCTACAACAAATGGAGTACATCCACCCAATTTGGCCAGAAGCACATCACCCCAAAGCTGGTACTGTTCTCTAGAGCTTCAAGTAATGCAACAGAGTAACTTCATCTCATTAGTAATTTGAGTAGAAATTTCTTGTAATAAACTTGGAATTGCACAGTCTCATGAGCACTGGATGTGCCAATTCTTTTTGCTAAACACACATATCATGCATGCAGAGGGAAGAAATGTGACAGAATGAACTTTAGAGCTGTGCAGTGTATCTTAACTCAAGTGTTTATTTGTCCCAAACAGGGGTCTTCTGCTCCTCGCATATGCCATCACTGTCCAACTTTGGTCTTTCATACTTCACAGCCTCTATGCACTTCTCCAGATCTGTTCAATCGGCTCCTCACATTCAGGATATCTAAACCTAAAAGTATCCTATTTCCACCATTTTCTATTCCAGTGTGTATCATGTCATCCATTGAGTCCCCCACTGGAACCCTGGACATCATCTCTTATTCCTCATCCCTGTACCCCAATCAATTACCAGGACCTGCTCATTTCACCTTCTAAATATTCTCCAATCAATCCTTCTACTGCTGCTCTGTGATCTTAACATCTCTAACCTGGATGACTGCATCAACTTCCTGACTAGCATTCCAACTTGTAAGACTCTCTCTCTCTCCATTCCAAACCACCACCACTGAAGTGATAGACCAAGCCTGATAATATCACCTTCTCACTGAAAATCCTGAGGTAATTCCCATCTTCCCTCAGTGCGGCAAGAGAGCAGGGAGAATACTGAAATCCTCCTGCCACACTTTCCAGCCTTACTTTGTTGGTTCCCAGTTCACACTTCACACTTCAGTGGCTCTGAATTACATGTGATTCCCCCACACACCACATTCTTCCTATGCCTTGACATCAGCCAATCACCAGCAGGCAAGCCTCACAACATATATAACAGAAAAGTAGAGTAACACATGCAACTTGTACAGAGAACAGCAGTTACCACTAAAATAAAACAGATATTTGGGGTTCTTTTTTTAAACAATTTCTGGGATCTAGAGGAAAATGTAAAAAAGAAAATTAAAGGTAATTAGTCAGCTGGAATTTTTATTTTCTTGCTTTAACCGGGATGAGGAGTCCTTTTGGACTAGATTGTCACAGCTCCCTCTTTGGTACTGGTTGTGAAGAACTTTCCCTGCCTGAGACTCAAGCAAGTAATCAGCAGAGACAACTGGTTAAAACTTTGGTGTCTGACAAAGGACAAAACGCTGCACTATTCAGAGCTAACTTTGGAGCGATGTACTAAGACTTTCTGAAAAGGCTTGGTCAAGGACTGCCAGAGAAAACATAGAACAAATATAGAGAAAATGTCCAAAGCTCAAAAACTCCAGATGTCTCCAGATGGTAGGGAGCATGGAAAGTCTATCAAATTCATCAAATACCTTGACTATCAGCCCATGGTTGAGTGGCTTTTGCAATAAAAGGTATACTACCATTGTCATACCAGATGGTCCAAAAAGCCAAACACTTGACACCGATTACTTTCAAGGGCCAAAGTGGTGCGGCTGGAGTCAACTGATTGGACTGGAACAGCAACACTGTAACCTGAGAAACTGTCAACAGCAGTGACGCACGACCAACGCTCTCTCAGAGTGGGGCAAAGATCTGAAGTAATCAATCTGCCAGGAGCATGCTGGACAACACCCATGCAATGTGGTCTCCTAAACCACAAGGCAACCAGGTCAACTTCTGGCAGGAGTCACAACTCTGGCACCAAATGGTAGCTCTGCATCAGAAATACAGTCCTTCATTTTATGTCCCATCTATAATGATGGATGTGTTTGAGACAATGACAGATCCAGACAACAGTGATAGCACTTTGGTGCCAGCTCAAACAATAGTTTTATTCTAGCTGGGCCTCATCAGAAAATGACCCAGAGAGTTCTGTCAGCAGCCACAATCTGTTTCCACAATTTGTAGCCCCTAAGGAAGGTGTCTTTAACCTACCAATCTCTAGTTTTCCAACTGACAAACCAATCCATAGGTCATTAGTAGTAGCTTAAGAGTCAATAAAAATACAACAAGGCTCAGCACGGAGGGTACTAACCGGAGCAATGAGAACAGCTTTGTGTTCTGCCCAATGACCAGGGCAACCACATCCATTTCCATTTCTGTATATCTGGCACTGAGATTAAGCAGCCATTGCAACTCACTGATGACCACTGGGCTACAGCTGAGCCAATTCAGTAGTGAAAGAGGTAGCAGGCATTTGAAGGAATCTCCCAAATGCAACCTAAATTATGAATCAAAGATGACATTGAGCCAGCACCTTTGTCTCAGGCAGTGGTAGGCCACTTTTTCATGTAAAGCCAAGATGCCTCTGGGGATAAGCCAGTTGCACTTCCATCTGATGAGTGAGGCTTGTTGGGCCCTTCTCACCTTGATAGTTATGAGTCTCCTTCATCTCCTCCACAATGTTAACAGGAGGTCAATGGCTAAGGTGTTCAGTTTAGACAAAAGTACAGTAGCTTGCTAATAGTTTTGCAGAAGGGCAGAGGAGATGGAGACACTATCTCTATTTTTCAATGGTGCTCCCACATCCCCAAAGACAGTCAGTACCTCCTTAGATATATTGAGATGCAAGATATCTATGGAGAATTATCTCCCCATAAATAGAATTTGTAGAAAATGAAGTCATGCCAAAAAAAGGGAGAAAGTTCTGATGTTTGTGCTGGCAGAACTCAGACTTGTGTGAGATCCTCCAGTCCATAATTTATAAATAAATACATATGTAAGGAGCTTTCAGATTTCTTAACCGGCTGAGCCACCCAGGCACTCCAGGAGCTTTCAGATTTCTAAAGCTCACCAATACTGGTTTTGACCATCTTGACCCACTTCAAAAACTTACAACACATTAAATATTTGTAGAGTCCATCAAAACCCAACTCAAGTACCATTTACTGTTTTCAATTTTGATTTTCTCCACATTTTTTGTTTATTTGTTTTAATTTGACCAACTTCATATATAAGCCCAACTAATCTTCACTACTGGATATTAGACAAAATAGAATTCTTCCAGGAAGGCTTGATTAAAGGAGAGATCTTAAAGTAAGAGAGCTCAAAGCAGATTCCTTTTTTTAGGCAATGTAGTTTGACATCACTGCAATATTATCTTATTGAGAACATTCAAATCCTAGACAAAAATATACTAAGTATATCCTAATATCCCAAGAAATAAGACTAGCAGTTACAGAAAGTGAAGCTGGCTTATCTTAACATTCATCTATCAAGCTCCATTTTGTTCCATGATCCAGGCTTCCTAAGAAACTGCCATGAAAATTTAGCTTCCATTCCCCTAAGAGCCTGTCTTCAATGGCTCACGAAGGAAGGGATAAGAGCCAAATTCCAGGTTGGTCTTAGTTATGTCTAAACGTCAATTTGCTTATCCCACACAGTGAAACATATGAACATCCTGAGGCAGACCTCTGTTAAGG
>CM053577.1:36799361-37121635 GCA_028646485.1 Cryptoprocta ferox
ATTTTGTTCCATGATCCAGGCTTCCTAAGAAACTGCCATGAAAATTTAGCTTCCATTCCCCTAAGAGCCTGTCTTCAATGGCTCACGAAGGAAGGGATAAGAGCCAAATTCCAGGTTGGTCTTAGTTATGTCTAAACGTCAATTTGCTTATCCCACACAGTGAAACATATGAACATCCTGAGGCAGACCTCTGTTAAGGGAATAGGGTCAGGTTCCCTGGTAAGCTTTTTCACCCCAAAGGATAGACAGGAATGTGCTGTGTCTATGATTCTATGGCTAGATAGAATCACAGATATGTTTATCATTCCATTACAATTCTTTACACTCTAGACCTTATGTTCTCAAACCACTCTGTTTTAGAGAAGATCTCAATGTTTTAGTAAAGTACAAACATCATCAGTCTAGTGTTATTGTGTCCATGTGTATGTTCTGGATTAAGGCACTTTTTTTTTTGTTTGGATTACAAACCACATTACTTGATAAATATCTGAGAAAAATGGGAGTGGGTGAGTTGGAAATGAAAGTAAGACTTCACTTATTCTATGAATACAATCCTTCTAAGAAAAAAGATTCTTACAAGTGTTTAGTTTTCTAAATAACTTTATAATGGAGCAAAACCATGCTCTTGTAAAAAGAGCCAAGGTCCTTATTCTGGTATAATTTATTCCCTTTTGGTCAAACAGGAAAATCAACAATGAGGTCATCAATTTTCTTAGCAACACCCACCTCCATTTCCACCCTTATACTCCATTAATGAATTTATTTATGCCTTGCTTTATCTACAAAGAATTTTTTTTCCTAGTAGAACCATTAACATCAGCTTAGTTCCATTGTACTTTTTTATGGAGACTAAAATGGTTTAGAAAGATCATTCCCCCCCAAAAAATGCCACATTCAATTTTCAACACATAAACATCATGTTTAATTCCATATTTTTTTGGATTAGCGATACCTGATAATACTTCCTGCATAGGATGTCAGCAGTTCTTCTAACTCAAAACAACTGAGGTCTTTGATTCAAGAGCCAGATTTGCTTACATTGGCAACTAGATAATATAACCTTAATATCTAATTTCCTGATGTTAAAAAAAAGTCTAACCCCTGCTTCTTTAATTATAATAAGAGTATAAAACATATTACCTCAAAAGCTGTTTCTAAGTCTCAAACTTTTAAAGCAAATTTTTCATCCAGTAGTACAAACACATTCACTACAATGCATCTGGTAATGTTAACTCGTAATTGACTTTCCCTACCAAACTTGAAATAAGGTTCTTTTTCATTGTAATCACTGTTCTTAAATATGAAGGGAATCTCAAATTTTAAGACAGTTTTCTCCATAAGAAAACAGTGGTAACACTGACTTACCTCCCAGAATTTCATAGAGTCTGAAATATTTTATTGCTCAATCTTTGTATTTAAAGAATTAGTCATACGGAAGTTAGAGGCAAGCTAGCCAAAACCTGGGTCACAATGGGCAGGAAGTGGCTAAGAAATTTGTAGCAGATTTTAATTTTTTTTAATCTGCTGACCACTTTGGCTAGACACACCAAAGACCAGCTACTCCACTATTTCCACCCAGCTATCACAGCAAAAAAAAATCCCCACCAGAATGGAGAGAAAAGAGGTTAATTCTGATGAAACACCACCAAGGTACCTATCTGGATTTTATGGATATTTAATATATACCAGAAAAAAATTATAGACTATGCCATATTATAAACATTAAATAGGCCAGCCGAGAGACCACCTAGGGTTCATACACAGATTATACTGCAAATTCATACTACAGGACTATCCAACATGCAGGCATTTTGCTAGGTGACATTCCTGCTGGTAAGTGCATGAGGAACACACAGAAACCAAAGCACTCCTGGAGATGATTTGCTAGAACTTATGTAGAAAGTAAGAAGATCCTGATGATGGAAACTAAAGTCTCTTTTTTGTGTGTGGAATAAGGAGCGGAGACCTCTGCTCTAAAATCAAAATTGGTTGAAATTTTCACTTCTGGGCACCAACTATAAAATAACTACACAAATTTACACTCTGACCCAAGTGACATTTCAAGAATAGGACACTGAACTTGATGATAAATATGATAAAGAATTAAAGATTAGAAGACCTCAGTTAGTAGTAATAAGAAATAATTTGAAGTTTTCTTAATGGATCATTTTTAAGGATAAAGGGCCTAAAATTAGTGTAATTTTTCCAGAACTATTTGGGCTAATTTTTGTGATAAGCAAAAAATGGGGCAAGGCTAAAATCTTATGTTCCAAATTTAGTCAGCTACAAAGTTGCAAACTCACCCTCCATATAACCTCAAAAGACTTTAAATAAGATGGTTTATAACAGAAATACTGAAAATAAATTATCCTTGAATACTTTTAGATTTTCCCCAGTGTACCACAAATCACATCCAGAAACCCAAACAAAACAATCGCTGAAATGTTTGAGATCTGCTGCTGAGATTCAGGGTTGTAGGACAAGAAAAGGAGAGAGAACTAAGTGAATGGCCCCCTCTCTCTCTCTGCTTGGGCAGCACTGATCTTTTGGAGGTCCTAAGCCATGCAAATTCAAATGGGGAGCCCATAAAAGCCTGCAGTAATACTAAAATAATAATAATAATAGCATAAATAAAAATAGGCTATGGTTAGAGGGAGAGGATCTGTTTACTGCCGTCCTGCTGAGGTACATTTGACCACCAAAAGCAGGAAAGCTATTAGCATCCTGAATTAATGGGTAGAATGGTTTTCAAACAAGATATTTTCATGATGGACACAATGTAGACTCAGCAAAATTTCTCCTTCAAGAAAAATATAGCTTCTATTTCAAAGAGCTCTGATTAAGCCTAATACCATTAGGGAACCATCAAGGGCCTGTGTTGTTGTTACTGCTTTTAACTATCGGTTACTTTCTAAACCAGAAATTGTGGGTAGTTAACTTGACCGACAGTCAAGTTCTAGGAATGTAGGAGCAAGTCCAAGGTACAGACGAGCTTCAGATGTGGACAGGCCTCAAGGAGTTGGGGAGCTTTTCAGGTTGCCAGGTCTTAGCCTTTCTCCTATCACCATTACACTACCGTTACATACTAGTCTGGAACTTATAAATAAAAATTCATTTCCTTCATCACATCCCCCCACCCCAAAAGCACCAAATACAACACCATTTTAGGGATCCTCAGTAAACTTTATTAGTGGCACCATAACTCAATTACAATCAGAAACTAAATTAAACAAACCTACTAAATGAATAAATTATCAACCATGGTTAACTGCTTATAACATATCTGGCAGGAATCTGTTTAAAAAGTCAACAATATCAGTTCCCCTTGCAAATTAATTACCAAAAATAACTGTTTTCAATTTCCATAATACTTGAAAGTACAAATATAAATTAAACACAGTTCCAAAGACCACATACAACAAAATAGTCTATAAAACAAAGCTAATTGTAAAAGAATTATCCAATTTACTTTGTAGCATTTATTTCATTATAAAAGTATTTAAAACAGTATATGTTTTCTGTATCATTCATGGAAGTTCACATCCAGATGCCTTTTCTGTTAAATCTTTACTCTTTTCCATTGTTAAAATCTTCATTTTCACTCTTGGCTACATTTCTCTTCCTTGGCAATTCTTTTTGTTACACCACTGAAATATTTCTCACGGAAGGAATTATGACCTTGGTATGGGAGAAAGTGATCACTTAACAGATGTGAATACTGGTCCCGGTTCTGGTTGGTTGGAAAATATAAAAAACAAAGATGTTTGAGTTATTTCTTTAGTTAGCGTGAAACCAAGGCAGCCATTTACTTTAAGCAAAATCCCGCTTTCTGGTGCATGTTTGTTTTTCTTTATTATCTGAATTAGAAATACACCACCATTCTATATCTGTATCCTGGCTGGGTATCCAAAAGTGTTCCCAACTGCTTCACTTCTTGTGATCTGCCAACAATCTTCCACACAGAAAGAACGAATACTTTCACTGGGAAAACAGAGATCCGGGGAGGGCACAGAGAACAGCCCCAGGCAACACAACTCCAGACAACCACGTGCATCTTCTGATCCACAGTTGAGCCGAAAGTGAAATCACCTGTGACAGTAAGCATCCTCACACAAGGAAGCTTCTACTCCGAAGATACTTAACAAGTGATTTATATGATGTCATACAGATAGATAAAGCTATTTGGAGGTAAAACCATATTCAGTTCATGAAGTAAACTATTTCTGGCAACTTCACCACAGTAGATGAAGATATAGGCTAAACAAATGACTTCCATATTTTCAGACGTCAGAGGCAGGTAAGGTCTAGTGCTCAGACTGATGTCTATACACTGGAAATACAAATCTGGGTCAGAATGTTATATTTCAGCTTAGAAAACTGAGAGCTAATTAATCCTCCCATCCAATTTCATTAGCCGTCTCAAACTATGAAAAAAAAATCTAATTAGAAATAAAATTTCTCTTCCTATGTACTATAAAATCAGATTCCATTGCATGTAAATTGATGTGATTTTGAGAACAGATACAATTAGAAAATACGAAGCCTCATCTTTTATCCTGGTTTCAGTATCAGAATGGTATCTACAAATATATCTGGAACATAACAATCTTCAAATATATTTATATTTTTCCTTATTCCTGTATGAAATGAGTATCTTCATCCTCTTCCTCATACCTAATACTTAATAAAATCCTAGGTATAGCCAAAATAAAATTATGTTGGCTGATTTGTTTATTCAGAAACTATTTTGTCAGAGAATTTTTTTTAATCACATAAAATCCAAATTATTAAACATGCCCAGATTGCCTGATTCATTTTAAAAAAAGGAAAAAAGGCCTTCACTGTGGTCCCCTTCTGCCATTCTGTGCTGCAACCTGCTGGGTTCCATTTCACTTATCCACTGGATTCTGTACACACTCTGTTCCTAGGAATTTTGTTGGTTCATTTCTCTTGCTCTCTTTGCTATGAAGGCTTCATTCTCTTGTGAGTTTCTGTATTATCCTTTTTTCATGGTCTCAGAAAGGTGTGACAACCTGTGCTGTCAGCCCATCACCCTGTACTGGAATCGCTTTCCCATACTCCTGCTGTGCACGCTAGCTCCCCATTTGCTGAGTACTCAGCAAGCTCTGAAGGGGATTATTGTACAGAAAATACTACCCTATAGATTGTAAAAAGTTACAACTTCTGTTTCTTGGCACAAGAAAAACTACCATGCCTGAGGCACTTTAACTGTAGAACCCAGTAAGAACAGGTATAGAGCTACTTATGTGCCAGGCACTGTTCCAAGTACTTTATGTCCACTGACTCATTCAGTCCTTATAATAACCGTATAGGGACAGTACTGCAATTGTCTCCATTTTACAGATGAGGAAACTGAGACAACAGAAAGGTTAACTAACTTGCCCAAGGTTACACGACTTGAGTAAAAAAAACAAAGAATCAAATTTTGAGCTCTAAACCTTTATGCTATCTTGCTTATAATCATACCATTAAAAAAATAAACCATAAGAATAAAGGTGGAGTACCAAATTTAGAAAATAGGTAGCTACTTAAATTTTATGACACTAAGTACATTACATACTTCTGCAAGCACATGAAAACAGGCCAATGGTTACTAACTCCATGCTATATAATTTGCAAAAGATAAAAGATAAAGTTTATCGGATCAACCTGTAGGTATACAATTAAAGAACACCAAATGAAATGTGGCATTTACTAGGTATTTATTATGGGCCCAAAACTATATACATGTTTTATATGAACTACTTAATATAAACTCATCACCTCTAAGAGATAAGTACACTATTAGCATCCCTTACAGCTGAGGAATTAAAGAGTACAGGCCCAAGATCACAGAGCTGGTAAGTGGCAGAGCTAGGTTTTAAACACAGGTCTATTTGATCCCTGATACCATACTCTTAACTACAACATAATGAGGTTTTCTCCAAGAGTTAACTTTTTCCTCAACTCAAGAAAGAGTATCTCTGGAAATCAATAGGTGATAAACTAAGGCTTTGATCACTAAGCTGCCTACCCACCAAGCAACAGAACTAGATCAGAAGTACTATTAACTTCGTTCCGGCCACTAGGAGGATTATTTCAGTAACACAAAATCTTTATAGCCGGAGGACAAATAAGGAGCCATGAGGATGTCTGAGGGATACCACACCCTTAGGGGCAAAGTGGACTTCAGAGGAGGACTCCGGTCTGGTCCACATCTCAGGACTGTACACGGACAGCAGCAATACAGAACAACATTCCTGGCTTGCGCATTTCAACTTTCATCAAAAGCTGACTGAAGAGTCATCTGAAAGGAAGGGACATGCCATCACTACCCCTCCAACTTCTGTCCTTCTATCAAGAAAGATTGCTAGAAAACCTGTCCACTTCCTGAGCCACGCTAGCTTACTCCTGGCAGAAATGTTGTTGCTCAGCTATTTAAAGCTCTGTCCAGATGCCAACATCTCCTGCTGCTTTACTCCTCCCCACAGCTCCCTGCATCATTCTCTACCTAGACATGGAAATCAGAAGCCTGGGTCAAATGCCTCTCCCTTTTCCTCTCACATTCAGTCAATCCAAAAATCTTTGACTCCCCATCCTAAATGTCACAAATCCACTTCTCTTCACCCACAACTCCAATACTGGAGTCTAAACTTCCTCATCTCTCCTTGCTTTCTTTCCCTTCAACGGCCAGTTGCCCTCCCGCCAGCAGCTCCCTCTCCAGTCTATTTTCCATATGGAGACTAAACTCAACTTGTTAAAATGCAAATCTAATGTGCCAGCATTCCTGGCTAAAACCCACATGGGTTCAAATGTTCCCAAATTCTGAGGCTTTCCCCTTAATGTCTGGTAGTTAGACTTAACTGCACATCAGTTTGCTGAACGTCCCCCCTTAGTTTCCTCTCCCACACAGGAGGAATCACGACAGCGGCTGGCAATGAGGTCCTTCCCAGCTCTGCCTTCTGTCTTCTCTTCTCCCTGTGACTCCTCCAGGCTATGCATGACCACCTCTATGTTGAAATGCACGGCAGACTACTTAGGGAATGTTCTGGAGCCGCCGTGGTGAGGAGGATGAGATAGATAGATTCCAGCATGCAGGCTCGGCAGACAGAGCATGGTAAGACAGCTGAGGACGGGCTGGAGACCGACGCAGGCTCAGCTGGTCGTGGGCCTAGACCACTACGCTGCCAATGACGCAGCTCACCTGAGGAACCAGGGTGCGCAGGACACAAAAGCTGAAACACAAGGGGAGATAAGCTTTCTCACAGACCAAAGAGACACCTTAACAAAACAGCTGGCCTTTGACCTAAAGGATATAAATAGGACAAACTGGTGATAAAGAGCAGAGAATATGATGATCAGAGTAACAGACTAGAAATGAACGCAGGAGCCCAGAAGACCCCATAGTAGTAATTAAAACCTATGCTAATTAATGGCTATCAAGAAAATATGTACTACCTATGGCACACTTATCTGGGTAGTTTAGACCACAAGATTTCCTCAGAATAGAGTAAAAGTAAAATAAGCCCCGAACAGACTATGTGTTCAGTGGTACAGAGACCCAGTGGCAGAGAAATCCATGCTACTGGAAAAGTTAGGAAAGGCTATAACCTTAGAAATGAAACCTCTGGAGGGGAAAAAATAAGTCCCTATTTTTCTTTACCTCTTAGGGAGTAGGGAATAATCAGTATGAGGTATGTGTATGGGCCCTGTGCTGGAATGCCTCCTTCTACAAGGCTGATTGTAAAATAAGACATTCATAACAAAAACTCATGGAGAACCCAAAAGCTCCAAATCCCTTGCGCAGTCAGAGATATGGCTGCAGATCTTTCCCTTGTCCAGTACCAAGTGGCCTAAGTCCTGCTTCAGGGTAAGCGAGACACTCCAGGGACTTCGGTTACCGTTTTCATCTAAGTGGAAAGGTCACGGTTCATAAATGTTCCACGTGAAACATTTAGTATATCTACAGTCTACCACATACACATGTAACTATCATATACTTATGAACAATACACATTTACAACATATCCATAAAAAATACACTATTTGCAACTGCTCAGAATTTAAGTTACCTCGACGCTGAAAGAAAATGGCAAATTCGGTATGTTTTTTTCTTTTTTCTCTCTTTCATCCTATCTTTAGTTTACCAGGGCTCACACTTGAACTGATGATATTCAACTCTACATATTTTTCATCACCTTTTCATGACTCTTCTCTGTTCACATTCCCTGCCCATCTCAACCAAGAATATCTGCATATTTTTTTTTCAACTCCATATCTCTAAGGGCCAAAGTGTTTACTTAAAAGGAGAAGAGTATCCTCAAGCAACACAACCCTTGATGTCCCTCATAACTCAAGCTTGCCCCAGTGTCTGACTTCTGGTTTCTTTAACACTTCTAAACCTGCCTATTGCTATCAGTCATTATATCACCTATGTAGCATAAAATCGGAATTCTGCCAATTTTTAGTAAGCAAGAAATGCTTCATGGAAAATAAAAACACACAAAGAATTAGGAAATGCCCAGAGAGAAAACTATGGCAGTGAACAATTACAGATTACCTTTCCCAAATTTAACTACTCGTTAAATTTTGGAGGTTAGTAGTTACAGGAAATATGAATAAATTATTAAGATTATTGATTACACTATTTTTTGACACTCACCATTTAACAAATTTTATTATTGAAGCATAATGTATATACAGTGCTGCATGAGTTTCAGATGTACAACATAGCAATTCAACAATTCCATATATTACTCAATGCTTACCATAAATAAGTATAGTCACCACACAATATTAACAATATTTTTGAGTACACTCCCTACACTGCACATATCTTCACTGCCATCTCCTTTTTATAACTGGAAGTTTGTACTCTTAATCCCCCTCACCTATTTTGCTTATCACCCCACCCACTCTTCCTCTGGTAACCACCACTTTTTATATTTGTTTTTTAGATTCCACGTAGAAGTGAAATCATATAGTGCTTGTCTCTGACCTATTTCACTTAGCATGATACCTCTAGGTCCAAATGGCAAGATCTCATCCTTTCTAATGGCTATCCATTGTGCATATATACCATATCTTCTTTATTCATTCATCTATTGATGGACTCTTGGACTGCTTCCATGTCTTGCGTATTGTAAATAACGCTACAATAAACACAGGGGTTGCATATACTTTCCAAACTTGTGTTTTCGTTTTCTTCAGGTAAATACCCAGTGGTGGGATTATTGGATCATAAGGTATTCCTATTTTTAATTTTGTGAGGAATCTCCATACTGTTTTCCACAGTGGTTGCACCAATTTACATACCCACTGACAGTGCATGAGGGGCCCCATTTTTCCACATCCTCACCAACACTTGTTATTTCTTGTCTTTTGGATACTATACATTCTGACTGGTGTGGGGTGATATCTCATTGTGGTTTTGATTTGCATTTCCCTGAAAATTAGTGATGTTGAGCATCTTTTCATGTATCTGTTGGCCATCTGGATGTCTTCTTTGGAAAATGTATATTCAGGTCCTCTGCCCAGTTTTAATCAGATTGCTTGTGTTTTGTTTTCTTTTGGTGTTGAACTATAGAAGTTCTTTATATACTTTAGATATTAACCCCTTGTTGAACATATAGTTTTTTATAAGTTTCTGCAGGAAAATTTGTACTAGTCTCAGATGGCCACATAATGGAAATATACTGCTTTCAGATCTACCACTTAACCTTGTAAGACAAACAGCATAAATATGACAAGAAATACATAAATTCTGATTCAAGGAAGAACTTATATTTACAACTATGTGTTTTATAAGAGTGAATTATTTTCTGCATCTTTTCCTAGCAGATTGTTATCTAAATTTTGCTGATAAGGAAATGGAGACTGAAAGAGTTTAAATAATCTGCCACAGATCAGCCAGTAAGTAGCATTTGTAGAACTGTAGCCTAGATCAGACTTAAAAGCCCATGCTTTTTCCATTACACTTCTTTTTTTTAGTAGAAATTGTATCAAAACAATGACTAAAGAGTTAAGTTCCCACATGTTAGATCAGTGGGTCATTCAAAATGGAATTTGACATTTAGAGGACATTCCTCACAGAACAGCAACATTATGGTAGCACATATTTCTGTTCTAAACTTTTAGACAGAACCCCTTTTACCATTGTCCCACCCAGCCAATTTCCTGTCCTATCAGTACTGCTAATTCTAAACATAAACCACTCGAAGAATTTTAACACATTTGCCAAAGAAACCAAAGGAAGTCTTACAACGGGTAGTGTACTTTTATGTGTACACTGCCCTCTGCTGGCTGAAGTAGATAAATCTTTCTCTAGAGTATTTCCTAATGTGGGTAATGAAAACTTAAAGCCCAGCTGACTGTCCCTCACTGTTTGTGAGTCCTGCTTGCTGTAAACACCTAGACTCACAGAGCACCAACATGATCAGGATGGCCATTTTACTTCGGGAAACATCAGCATTTATTCATACAATTTAATTTTTTAAAGAATGATGTGGAAATATACAAATACATACCCACTTTGGTGATTCTGATGTATATCATGGTCATCTATGCCTAACCTAGAACTGCAAATTTTTCTCTACTAAAAGAAAGAAAAAGTACATAAACTAGACTGTTCAAGTTAATGCTTATTCATTATTTTTACAACTCTACATCAAAAGGAGTAAAATAACAAAAAGACATTAAAAGGAAAGTACTTCAGCCACTTACAATTTATTTTAATCTAAATGGGAACAAATTCTCAAGAAAACAAAACTGTATGTTTTGCAATAATATTTGAAACGGACACTTTAAATGAAACTAATGACACCCTGAATTATACTGAGAATACACATATGTAACAGTGTTTCTCAAATGGAGCATCACAAACTGTTCAGACTTTAAAGAAACTAAAGATTCTTCACTGAGAAGTCCATTTAGGTAAAACTATCCTGTAGTTACTGCTTTCCCCCTGAAACCTTCCATTCTTTGTTAGCATCTCCTTCTTAAACAGACAGGAGGTGTTAGGATATTCCACAATATGGTGATTTGGCTGCTTTTTTGGTTTGCTTCTCGTGAGAAATGAAGCCTAGGTACCATGGGATTCAAATGTTTTTGTAACACTGATTTTTGAAGAGTGATGTCAGGATAATGACAAAATCCCATGTACTTTCAAAGAGAAAACTTTTAGCTAGCCATAACTATCTGTTCCTTCTCTTCCTTCAAATGGATGATTTAAATATTGCTGAATTGGATTGTTTTTATTCTAGAAGGGCCCCAAATAATCCCTGAACAGCTACTATTCATTAAGTATCTGTTGAGTTGAGCAAAACAGTCAAGATCTGTGAATTCACAGGGCTTATATGCTCGTAGAAGACAGACATTAAAGACTACATACCCAAACATATACTTACAAACTGTGATTAAACACTGGGAAGAAAGAGATGCTATAATATGAGACAGCCAGCTAGATGGGGTGAAGATGGTATGAAGAGTGTGGACAAAAAAGGCTTCCCTAAGGAAGGAACATTTATCTGAGACCTAAGAGTCTCAGATGAGAGGGGATGAGAGAGGAAACACAATGTGAAAGGACTCTGAGACTAAAAAGAGATAAATACATTCTGGGAACTGAAAACAGGCCAGTGTGGCTAAGGCTTGGTACAAAAAAAGCAAAGGTGACACACAATGAAATGGCCGAGATAAGCCAGAAATAGATCAGGCTGGCCTTGAAATTTATGTGAAAGATTCTGAATTTTATTCTAAATTCCACAGAAACTCACTGATGACTTTTAAGCAGGGGAGCTGCATTATCTATTTACATTCTGGAGTCAGACACGCTACCAATATACTGACATACTGTGAGATCACAGGTAAGAGCCTACCTATTTACATTCTTAAAGATCCTCTGGCTACTGTATAGAAAATAGAACAGCAGGAGAAATCACAGAAGCAGGGCAACCAGTTGGGAGACTATTGCAATAGCCCAGGAAAGCAGCACTGCCCCATGTAAAAGGGGGAAAACAAATGCAAGAAAACTATCATCCACTCGTCTCGAGCCAGATTTCTGGAAGTTATCTTAACTCCTGTTGCCCTCAGCCCAATTATCCAATCAGTAATCAAATTCTGTCATGTCTACCTCCCCCCAAAACTCTTAATGCTATTAACTCCTCTACAATCTCCACTTCAACCCTTCCTCGTTTACAGCTTCATCATCTTTGCACCACCATGCCAGAAGCTTCTACACTGCTACAACAGGCATCTTTCCACAACTCAAACTTACCTGCATATTAAAGCCCAGGTGACCTTCATAAAACATGAATTTCTGCCACTCTCCTAATATCCCTCATCGGCTTGCCATCACTAAAAGGATTGACTTGAAGTTCTTTAGTATGTAACAACCTTCAACACTAGACATTCTTTGGTTTTCAACTTCCTCCCCAACCATTCTTCCCCCAAATACTTAGTATTTCAATAGTGCTAAAAATGACTAGGGTTCCCTGAATGCTCTACAACCCCTCTCATGCCTCTGCACCTTTGCTTAAAATGTTGGGTTTTTTTTGTTGTTGTTGTTATTTATTTTTGAGAGAGAGAGAACAAGCAGGGGAGGGGCAGAGAGAGAGGGAAACAGAGGATCTGAAGTGGGGTCCATGCTGTCTGCACAGAGCCTGATGGGGGGCTCGAACTTGCAAGCCTTGAGATCATGACCTGAGCCAAAGTCGGAGTCACCCAAGCACCCCAATTGGCTTCCTCTCTTGATGAGCACCATTTTCTCAGGTAGATAGATGCTCTCCAGTGTTCACATAGCACCTTGCACAAATCACTACAGAACTGAACATGAGATTGGGATGGGTTGGGTGACCATTTCTCTCACTGTGCAAGTACTCTAAGGATAAGGACTATTACTTTAGTCTCTTTAGCCTCATCACCTTACACAAATGGTCTCATAAACACATGGCGAGTGATGAAAGCCAGGGCTTTCCCCTTAGAGAACACGTAATCAAGTCAGGAAAAGAAAACATACAAAAATATGAGAAGTACATGAATATAAAAATCATTAAAAGACACAGTTTTCGCTCTGATTTCTGACAGCACCGTTTCCAAAATTTCACCTGTCCTCAAGACCTTAAATTACTATGTTTATTCGCTCCCACAAAAACTTACAACCTTCTTTACAGAGAAAAAAACCAGTTATCAGGCATTAGTTTCTTCAACTTCCTTGCCCCCCCCATCCTCTACTATAAACAATCCTCTACTTTACCTCTCACACCACCCCCATCCACATTCTGACTAAAGCCAAAGTTTTCATTGTGTCCTTTTACTGCCAAAGGAGTTACTTTTATAGAATCCCCCAAACTTTGATGAAAATACCTGAGGATAATAATCAATGTATAAAATTATCATTTAAATATAAGAGATTTCCCCTAGAAAAGCGTCAGTTTGGGGATGAAGTTGCAGAAGGTCTACAGCCATTCCGAAGAAATCCAAATGGTTTCTATTATAATTACAGGTCAGGTTCAAGTTGTCCTTTTACTTACTGACAGTTCCTGATAATGAGATAATGATTTCTTCTACCTCACTAGTATTAACCTTAAGCCATTTATATTCTCAGAGTGACAGTAGTTTATACAAAACAGCAGTTTCATTGCAAACAACAGAGTACAAATGGCTTATGAAACTTATTCTATGATAAGTGAAAACCAGTGACGCTGTCATCATAGTGAAAGCCACCAAACCAACAATGCTCATCTGATTTTGTCAAGAAAGACCCACTCCTGTATTCTTGAAACAGATTAAAGCTATGATATACATTCTTACGTAAGGTGAGAGGAAGAAGGCAAAGATATGGAAGAGAAAAACAGTCGGTAGATTTTCTTTCTTGTTAATCAGTAGACTGAAGTGAAAGGTAAATGACAGTGCTGAATATAACGGGCCTCAGTTCAGCTTCGGGGTAATTACCCATGTCCGGCTTTTGTTTAAAAATCCTGCTCCCCTTATCAAAGCTTCCCACTAGTCTACATCTGGTACTGGACAGTAGCTATAGAAACCACTTGTGCTAAAGTTATTATACAACTATAAACAGCACTAGGCCATTTCCAAACCAAGGACAAGCGGGTCAAAAGTCTGGCATCCAATACTATTAAGAGAAACCTCTAACATTATTCTTCATGGGAACAAGGTAAGGTTGGAAATCCTCATCCCTAAATTAGGTATTCATATATAATCTGTACTTGCAAAAAATTTCATTACACTGCAAGATATCAAGTTACCTAAAGTCTATTAAAATATTTTAATATATATTAACATCTTAACTGAGTTCTGAAAATGAGTAACATTTAATGATTCAACTTTGATATCAGGCACTCAGGACATAATTTCTTTCTAATTGTAAAGAGACCTTCATGGATATTCATGCTATTATGACGATACAGTCCTATAAGTACTTTATTTTTATTAAAAAAAAACTGTTTAATGTTTATTTATTTCTGAGAGAAAGAGAGAGAGACAGAGTGTGAGCAGGGGAGGGACAGAGAGAGAGGAAGACATAGGATCAGAAGCAGGCTCCAGGCTGAGCTGTTAGCACAGAGCCCGACACGGGGATCAAACTGAACTCATGAACCTGAGCTGAAGTTGGACGCCGAAACGACTGAGCCACCCAGGCGCCCCTAAGAACTTTCTATATGCTTTCCATTAAAAATACATTAACTTTATAAAATTCAAAACTTAACTTCGAATGCCAAAAGAATACAGGGCCAACACACCAGATAAAAATGTTATGACAACTTATTAGTTACTATATCTAAATGCTTAATTAAAACCACGTAAGTCAGTGGCAAAGGATGAATAATAGACCAAAACATGCATTGGCATGCACACACATACTCTTTCACTTTAAATTAGAGACTATTCTTCTCCTAAGTGACTTTTATAAACTGTCACAACCCATTAAAAGAAAAATTAACAAAAATACACATGCGTTTATGTAAAGATCAAAAATGAGCAAAATTACTTGGCTTATGGATCAACTCAATAGTAATGATAGCACAATGGAAAGCAAGCAACTGATTACCATACTAGTCAGATTAGTGGTTATACCTGCAGGGGGAGGTGTTTATGATCAGAAATAGCCACCAGAAGCACCCCCTTGTGAGGTGCTGACTCCTCTATGATCCCAACCTTGGTGGTGGTTACTTTATAATGATTCATTAAACTGCACACTTATGTTTTAGTCAAAAAAATATATGTTAAAAATCTCACGGTTGTACTCCTGGTAGGTCATGGGTAGGAAAGAAGATGTATGGTCATGTCAGAATTTGAAAAATGCTAGGAAGATAATTCTAAGTTATGCATGTAATAGAGAATGAAAAATACACATACACATACACACACACACACACATACAAAATACCAAGTAGAAAATTTGCCATTCACGAATTTTAAAGGAAGCTCCAGAGGATCGTGCAGATTCCACACATAAATTTCCCATTTCCCTAAACCATTCATACCTTGGGACTCCCAGATCATATTTTGCAACTGACCTCTAAGATTCTATAATATAACATCAGTATATTAAAAACTGTTTTATTGTCATAGCTTGAAAATATGATCATGACGGCCAGAGTATAATGGCAGATGCTCTCTCTACCTTCAAAGAACTGCGTTTTCCTGCAAAGAAAAGAGACATATACTAGAATCCAAATATCTTAAATGATTACCTGCCTGGAGCAGGTAGGGGATAAACTTTTGCTTTTTCTTGGTTTACCAGAAGCAATTTAAAATCATTATGAAGTGGGGCACCTGGGTGGCTCAGTCAGTTGAGCAGCAGACTTCGGCTCAGGTCATGATATCACAGTTCATGGGTTTGAGCCCTGCATCGGGCTATGTGCTGACAGCTCAGAGCCTGGAGCCTGTTTTGGATTCTGTGTCTCCCTTTCTCTCTGCTACTCCCCCACTTGTGCTCTGTCTCTCAAAAATAAATAAATATTAAAAAATAAAAAAAATAAATAAAACCATTATGAAGTATTAACAAAATATCCAGTTTGTTTGGCAAAATCATTTAGTTGCAGAAGTAGAAAAGAAAAACTCAAATGATGATCTTTAACATCTAAATTCAAGGAAAAGTACCATTAACAGCTAAAGTAAGTCATTCAGAACAAGGTAACATAAGTAGATGACATCATCCTTAAAACTAATTCAACATGACATGCAGCATCACCAGGCTTTTAACTACTTTTATAAGCCTTCTTCAAACATCAAGTAAAAACATAATTTATAAATAATACAAATAGTTTCCTTCTGACTTACTACAAAAAATAATTTTTAAAAAGACTCTTTCTTTCTTGGTCTTTCTCCTCTTTCTCTCATACATATACATTTTGCTGATAATGAATACTGTATCCTATTAATACAGACTTACATTAAAGTTCATGTCTAATTATCATATTCCTACCGTATTCTAATTACCAGTGTCACCTGGTCTTATTTTTCCCCACTGATAAATGAAGTAGTGTCTCCTTCCCACCAAGCATTATATGACTGAAATACTTCACACCTAATCTCTAATTTTTTATAGCTCTAAACAAAAGGAAAATATCCACTGTCCTGGCATGAGATAAGCAAAAAAAAAAAAAATATTTCAGAAAGAAAGGTCAGCCTGGGAGAACCATCTTTAATTCAAAAAGCTGCCAAAACAACTAACAGCATTAATCCTGAGAACAGATAAAGCATAACAAAATATGCACAAGCATTATGTCATCAAGATGCCAGTTTATGACTAGCAACACTATGATAATTCTAATACATAGACTACTTATGGCAAAGACTAATTTCTACTTCAAGCCATCCCTAAGTCATTTTCTCAAAGAAGTGACCTTGATGTTTCTTCTCTTCCTTCCTCATTTAAAACATGTTATAATGTTAATGGTTCTTTCTCTCTCCAGAGCTTCAAAATCTCTCTCGGTACTTAAGTCAATTCCCTCAGTTTTGGCCACCCTCCATTCAGATGAATGAAGCATTTATCAGCTTCCTCTTAGTGGATTCTTCATTCAACCCAAAATTTAAAAAATGAACATGAACTCTCAGCACCTGTCACTATGACCTCCCAAACATTCCCTATTTTAAATTACCTGAACTACACTGGCTAACTGTAAAATTACAACTGATATACATAACTTTAGTCTAAATTAGTGTCCATATAATATCTAGAATTCAATTTACCTATACTTTAGTACTTCCCAAATCACTATCAGGTAGCATGTCAGGTAAAGAAGTCACAAAACAAATAGGGCACAAGATGGCCCATTTAGTGCAATGGCAACTTAAGATACTTTTTTTACACTTAAACATAACTTTAAAACCTGTGTGTTTTAAAAAAAACAGATTTCAAGGAAGTCTCAAAATGGGCTACTTGGGTACTCTTTCATCTATCCAAGTATACTGGTAGAAAAGGTAGACAGTGTGCTATTACAGGTGATTTTCACTGAAGATATAACTATGACAATCATATTACACGAGTCCGCTCTGGACAACTCTGGAAATCAGCATTCTTTTCCCAATGAATTTTGTATGAGAAAAATGTTTTATAGAAGTAACCACTGTGACCACAACTATATACAGCAGCGTCGACTACATGTTGTATCAACAGGAAAAATGAGTTGTAGTAAAACAAATCGCATTCTACCATGGCCCCATGAATAGTGAAGAAAAATGAGAAACTAGAAATAGGCCACTCAAGAGTATTTGCCTTTTGACTTTGGCATATTCCAAAGGTAGAAACCTGTTTTGGTAAAGAGGCAACATGATGCATAACAAAGAACAAAGAATTTCAAGTACAAAGAGTTTTGGTCTCAACTGAGTCACTTCCCAGTCTTTCAAATTAGCAAAATAATGTGCTTAAATGGATCTGAAAGTTTTGTAAATAATAAGCAGCATAAAAGTGTTATATATATGTACTCTTTCAGAGGATATCAACAGGGAATAAATGCTTTTCTTACCAGGCATCTTCATTAATATGGGCAGCAAAAATGTTCTTCTTTGCTAGTAATGCCCAATAAGCAAGTCTAAAAACTATAGTCAATAATGAAAAGATACAAAGTTTTATAAAATGCCCACATTCTTTAGACAGTTTTTGCGTTTATAACTCAAGTTTACATTCTAAAAGGGGAGAGAGAGAACACTTATAACAAGATGTATTAAGTGGGCCGAAAGTTATACTGAGGTTAAACCCAACGAGTGACAAGCCAAAAACACAGAGAGACCGTACAGAAGAGTGTAAGAATCTACAATTAATAGTCTTCCATTGCCAAAATCAACAATGCTGAACAAGACAGAATAATTTCTTAGACGCGTATGAGAATTGTTTGACAATTTTATGTCATCGCTTGAATTATAAAGGACTAGGATCTTGCTGCAATTATACTCAGTCCTCTCCATACAAACAGAAGGCAGAAATGAAGTGATTAATTAAAAACCAAACATGATTAATTTAACATGACAAAGTATTTTCAGATATAGTACACTGCACACTAGTTAAAACTCACTGATTAAATTTGATCTTATAAAGTGAAGACTGTTTTGGGGTGCCTGGTTGGCTCAGCCTGTTAGGCATCCCACTCTTGACTCAGGTCATGAGTTCGAGCCCCACGTCAAACTCTGTGCTGACAGTGGGGAGCCTGCTTGGGATTCTCTCTCTCCACTCCCTCTACCCCTCCCACACTCACATGTGCACATGCTCTCTCTCAAAATAAATAAACATTTAAAAAATAAATTAAAAAAGCATTAGGCTTTTCCCTTGATTTTTTAATCAATTTGAAAAGGACAAGAGTAAAACAATAAAAACAACCAAAAATTAACACTGCCTTTATAGGTTTCAAAACATCTAAAGTGAGTACCCTTATTTATCATTTTTATGTAGAAGATTGTCAGAAACATCCTTAGGTCATTCTCTATTTCTTCTTGCAAATAAACTGCTTAGAGAAATATTACAAGTCTGAAAAAAAAAATACCGGAAAACAAGATTTTCTTAAATAAATTAAACACACAAGAAAACAAATGTGAAATTGTTGACAATAAGTCTCAATTTTGTCATTAAGATAGAAATGACTGGTGGGGCACCTAGGTGGCTCAGTTGGTTAAATGCCCAACTCTTGGTTTCAGCTCAGGTCATAATCTCAGTTTGTGGGTTCAAGCCCCACACTGGGCTCTGTACTGTCAGCTTAGGACTCTCTCTCTCTCTTCCTCTCTCTCTGTCCCTCCTCTGCTTGCTCTCTCTCTCTCTCTCTTTCTCTCTCAAAAATAAATAAATGAACTTTAAAAAAAAAGGAAAAAAAAGAAAATTAACATTAAAAAAAGTTAGAAATGACTGGCTTATTATGTGACCCCATTAATGACCGAAGAATCCTTTCCCTACATTTTCCTCTGAACAGTGTTTCAAGCCATCACAACCATTATATGGTGCAAGTACTATTTATGGAGGCCACAAAGAATGCTGATGTCATTCATTTTACTTTCTAATATCAAGACTTAACAACTATAAAATCCACAGATAATATTTCTGTTTTCCACATGTATTACTCATGTGCCTGGCACGTAAATGTTAGTTACTATTACTATAATTAGTAACTGAAATACTTACATTAAGTGCTGTGATTTCTAAGAGCTGCAGTGTTACTAATTTATCAAATGCCTTACTACCCTCAAAATACTAAAAGACAAACATATACATGAGAACTGAGAGAGCATGAAAAAAGCAGACTCTAACACGCAACACCGTCATTATCACAGTCATGTGACAGATACGGGTAACTGTTAGCGTTTCGGACAGAATTGTGTGCCCCCAAATTCATGAAGCCCTAGAACCCAGAAGGACTGTAGCTGGAGACTGGATCATAAAGGAGACGACTCAAGTTACAGGAGATGGGAAGGGTGGGGCACCGACCCAACAGGGCCAACGTCCCTGTAAGGAGAGATAGACACCAAGAGTAATCACACACAGAGCCCACGGCGAGGAGGAGGCTGTCTGCAGCCCAGCAAGAGAGGCGTCATCAGAAACCACCCTCTGGCACCTTGACCTGGGACTCCCAATCTCCAGAACCGTGAGAAAATATACTTCAGTTATTTGAGCCATTCAGTCTGCGGAATTCTGCTGTATCAGCCCAAGCAGACGAATACATAGGTAGTTCACTGGAAAAGTTGGTAAAAGCAGGAAAAAAAAAATGAAAACGCTTTGTAAATATACTGATATCTTAACTGGAAAAACTGTATATTCGTTTACCAATCTTTTGATATAGAATAGAGACCTACAAAGATTTCCAGTTTGGGCCTCTGTAAAATGATGCAAAAACTCAGAGACTCTTACAAAGCAATCTGGATACAGAAACCTAGATTGGGACAGCTTTTTTCCAACCTTTTATACTCATCTCACCCATTCCCCATCCAAGAGTCTTATTTAGCAATTCACTTTGTCCCATCTTCCTAAAGTATTCCACTTAGTTAGCTTTTGTAGAAGTGACAACTTTATTCTCACATTCCCATTTCAATGGAGTACCTAGCATTTAATTAGATCATATAATTACCATAACAAATATAACCAGCATAAACAACTCACAAAACAAACACAACTGACTCATGGCAGATAACTCAGTTGGTAGGTACAGAAGCGTACAGATATAGTAGAGATCAAGCAACTCACCAGTTGGAAGTATGTAACATGTTATAGGCATAGATATTGGTGTTTTAGATCAAAAAAGGCCAGTATTAGACAATCAACTGAGTTTGAAATGGAGGTTACTTAAGAAGATTTCTACAGTATGTCCAAATAAATGTTACCCATCCAAAACCGTCACTTCAGAAGGTTGCCATTGTGCTAAACAATATGGAAAGCCCTCTTTTAGAATTTCTGAATCTGCCTAATGTTTTAAATATTCAGTGGTAGATCATCAATCTTGGAGCAGGATTTGATTTCCAAAAAACAACAATTAAGTGATGGATCTGCTATAAAATGTGAGCACCAAAGTCCAGTAATATAATTTGAAGAAAAGCAAAGTGTTATTATACAGCCAAATAACTGTTTAATATTAATATATTTCTTTAAATGTAATTCTAAAAATTTCAAGACTATGCTGAATAAGTATGATATAAATATAATGAGTACAAGATGCCACCCCAAGAATGTCTATCATTTGACTATAAATTCTGTTGTTTTAAAAATGACAGACACTTTTAGTAATTATATCACACTTATCTATACATGTACATGTATGTGAATAACCACATATACCCCCATCCCTGAGTGAACACAAATCAACTATTTATATACATAAACAAGCTTGCTTTCTGAAATGCCCCGATACTGAAGCCTGATTAATGAAGAAAGTTTATGTCACACTGAATCTTATTCAACAAGTAAAATAAGTCACTAAAGTTTTTGCATAAAGAAGTAACACAATGGATACAGTGTTTTAGGAAGTCATTTAATAATTAAGAACTGGAGGTGTGAAAAATGGAAAAGATAATTTAGGAGACAACCAGCACAAACCAGGTATATGGTAATAAGAGTCTAAATTAGAGACAGACAGCAAATGGAAATTAAAAGGACAAAGGACAGAAACAAGAAGTCTATAATAATATATTCAAAATGTATTCTACAAATATTAGTTTTCACTACTGTGAAAGAATCTATAAGGTGTAAATCAGATGAAAAAAATCAAATGCAGAGTAGAGGTGAGTATGACAAAATCTTCGGGCAGTAACACTCTGTTCTTTCCTCTTATCATACAGATCAAAAACAAAGATGGGGCTCACTCAAGGTTAGTGAATTTGGGAAAGCTGTGGTTGTCAATCCAGGTAAGTACAGCTGAAGGAGCATTCCGCAGATTTAATTAAGCTTCATTATGAGCCATTGTTCTTATCAATTCTGATCTGGATATAAAATAACAGACGGTTTGTTCTCAAGAACTGTGTGTGTGTGTGTGTGTGTGTGTGTGTGTGTCAGAGAGTGCATATGCATTGAGTCCTAACAGATGAGAGAAAGTGACTTTTTCTATTATATAAAGTGACATTTTCTTTGCAGAATAGTCTGCAATCAAGTAGGTCTGCTTTGAAGGAAAAACAGTAACTAGTAGATTGCTAATTAGATAATAGCTGTTTAATTAAGTGTGCTGTTTTTCTTTGTTTAACTGCATTCGTGACAAAGATGAGAAGTTAAAATCAACTTCTATTTCTATTCTGCTATTTAACTTCTATATCCAATCCTTACCCTGTAAATCCAACCAAATGTCACAAAACTCTTGAACTTCAAACTCCATTACAGGAAAACTAGAAAAACTTCCTTTGGATTCTTCCAGAATTTATCCAAAAAACAGTAGGATAATTTACCTCAAATGTCTTCACCTTTTCCATGGTTATCAAGCGCCTTGATGTGTGGCTGGAAAGCTTCTGCTCACAGTTGCTAATGAGTTGCAGGCAAGGGTGCCAGGGTACCATCTCCTCAGTGTACCTGAGGAAAGAACAGATGACTTTTAGAAACACTCACATGTGCACCCACAGGGATTGTCACAGGGTCATCCAGTGTGGTATGGACGTCCTCCCACTCGATGCTCTACCATTTTATTTTACATATACTGACTATATAATCCATAAACAAAACTTTTTTTTTAATGTTTATTTTTGAGAGACAGAGACAAAGCATGAGAGGGGGAGGGGCAGAGAGAGAGGGAGACACAGAATCCAAAGCAGGCTCCAGGCTCTGAGCCGTCAGCAGAGAGCCTGATGCGGGGCTCGAACCCACAAACCGTGAGACCATGACCTGCACCGAAGTCGGATGCTTAACCGACTGAGCCACACAGATGCCCCACACAAAACGTCTTAAAAAGTACTTTAATATTACCACATCCAGAAAAAGCATTTTTTTTTACCTGTGGACTGAGAATAAGAGAGAATGCAAGAATGTTTTACAGAAGAACACCAAGCATTTAACAATTTAACATTAACAAGACAAAGATTCCACACTAAAGGGTCCCACAAGAACACCTAAGACAGAAATATATTCTGTAAAAACTCCTTGATATTCATGAGGGACTGATTCATCTGGAGATTTTTATGAATTCCCAAAGAATAAAGTCTACATGGCATATATTTTCCCTATTAAATGAAGTGCCCCTGCAAAATTTTAATGGCATCTTGAGATCTCTATTAACTTTGTAAATACAAGAAATTATTTATAAAATTATTCAAATAAACTAGCAATAAAATAAGCACTACCATGGTCACCTTAACCATGGAATAAAATCAAAGTCACGATAATGAGCGTGGTGACTGCTGCTATGCAGCCCAGGTACTATGTGTATGGAGATGATGACACCTAGAAAGCAGGACAGTCATGCTGCAGTAGTTCTGAACCTGACATCTGACAGGTTGTTGGCACCACTCTTGGCAGAAGAAACAGATGGCAGATGAGGGGGAAACAGCTAAGGGAGAATGCTGAAGAACAGCAGGGGAGGCACTCACTCAGTATGGGTACCATTGAGAACACTGTGATGCCTAGTTTTTATTTTTCCTTTGCAAACCTTTATACCTTTCTAGATAGCCTCTGCAAACATTTATTATATGAGAAATTTGCAATTTCTGGTCCAAAGTGGGAAAGGTGCCAATTAGCACTTCCTATAAAGGATCACCATCTCAGCTAGCCCATTCCAATGTGTCAACATGGTCTTCACTACCACTCTTTTACTGACTTCTCTAGTCTCTCTGACCTTCAATGAGGTCTCCCTCATTACCTCAACCACATGCTCAAAACATTCATCACCCACTTACAAAGCAACATTCATAATGCACTTCACTGTATTATCAGTGGAAGGAATTCCCTTGAAGTCATTTTCTGTATCCTTCCTTAGGACTTTCCAGTAGGTAATGACCATTCAGATTTTGCCTGATCTAACAATTCTCTAAAGTTCACTATATAGTCAGAAATGCTGTATTTCTCATAAGATTAGCTAATATCAAATTCGTAGTCTTCATACAAAGCATTTATGATATAAAGAAATATATTCTACACCATGGTTAACAGGAAAAAAAACATAGTCTTGACCTTAAGCTTGAAAAAGCAGGGTTTGTAGATGTCTGAAATAGTATTTATCAAACTTAGTTATGTTTTTTTTTTTAAAGGAAAAAATCTTATTTCCTGGCGGAGTTAAAGTATTCTTATTAAAATGTAACTTAAAAATATATAAGTGTAAGTTAGATATAAAGTCCATATGCTTACATCCCTTGGATAGCTATAAAACCAAATTTACAAATCAAAAGTACAAAACCAGTACAATTTTAATTAATACTGATGACACGAATGATGCTAAGCTGTTGAAACTAAGTCACCAGGCATTTGGCTTAAGAGCAGAAAAACATATTTATCTGTTTTATATTACCTTTTTGACTTGATTTTTAAGTTTAAGCATGAAAGAACAGCATTTGGGTCATCATTGTCATTAACAAGCATGTTTTGAACCACTACCCTATTATACTAGAACCAATCAATTTAGCTATATACTCCCAAAATACCATGCTAAGAATTAAAAAAATATCAGTTAACAAAAAATTCTTTTTTTAATGTTTATTTACTTATTTTGAGAAATAGAGTGCACATGAGCAAGGGTGGGGCAGAGAGAGAGAGGGAGAGAGAAAACCCGAAGCAGGCTCCGTGCTGTCAGCACAGAGACTGACACAGGACTCAATCTCATGAACCATAAGATCATGACCTACGCCAAAATCATGAGTCAGACACTTAACTGACTGAGCCACCCAGGGGACCCCCAAAATTCTTTACTATAGATTTACTAATATATTTTATACCAACATACTGCAATGAACTGTTTGCAAAGTGTTAAGTAGAAGCCATAAATCTGTACTATGCCTGGGTTATTATGATAGTATGGTATGCTATCTTCGTTTCATTTCTATTACTATACCTCTAAAATCCAAACATCTGTTTAAAACCTATATCAGCCACAATACACAAGTCCACAGAGATAGATAAGTGCCAGGGGCAGAAGTAATGGTGACTGCTTACGTGTATGGGGTTTCTTTTGGGGTGATAAAAATGTTCTGGAATTATAAAGTGGTGATGGTTGCACAACTTTGTGGATGTACTAAAAACCATGGAGTTGTAAACTGTAAAAAGGTGACTTTCATGATATATTAATTATAATACGTTATTTTTTTAAAAGCAAAACTAACTGTGGATAGGCCCCTAGCTTTTCCATAAATCTCCTTATGAATATTCACACCTTAAGGTATTTCCAAATGTCACTAGAATTTCACCTCCCATTTGAACACAGATTTTGCACTGATTAGAACACACACTGAAAATAGTTCAAGGGATCACTTTTTCTTTTTTCCTAGTTAAGAAATGAAAAACATGTTCTCTTTACTACTCTGAGCCACTCCAAAACTCAGTCTACTAGAGTTACTGTTTATTCCCAGTGTAAGTCAAGCCATCATGCTATATGCCTTAAACTTATACAATGACATATGTCAATTATTTCTTCAGTAAAACCGGGGGAAAAAATGTATTCCCAAATCCTACGTTGGGGCATACTTTATTGATCTTCTTTACTTTATCGACATTTTATCACAAGCATTAGCAGTGGGATTTCTATTAAAGGACATCTTCTACAAAGAAATGCAGTTTGTGATCACCTCAAGAGAGTTATCTGTGTGTAACGCCAATAAGAAAGTGACACAATATGAATACATAAAGCCTGAGCAAACAGCTGCACTCTGTAGCTTAGCAATTCCTGTAACATCACATGAATTGAAGTTATGTCATCCAGACGAATATTAATGACACTGATCTTTAGGGTCACTTGCAAGTAGCTGCAATTCTGAATAATAAACCCATAAGTACCTAGAGTTTACAGTAATTTTATGTGGTCGGTCTCTAGGAGTGATAAGAATAAACTACTATGAGAGCACAGATGAAAAGATTAATTCTACTAAGAAGGGTTGGAAAAGTATCACAGAGATGGTGACAGTTAAGTCAGGTCTTGAAAGATTACTAGAATTTTATTAGCTGAGGAAAGAAGAAATGGTTTATCAAGCAATGGGAACAGAATGAACAAAGGTGAAAAGATACCAAGTGTACAGAGCATCCTGATGCTGGCAAAAAATCTGATATACTAGAGTGGGGAAAATCTATACTCAAGGAAATACAGCAAGTTTGTTGAGTAGCAATTTCTTCACTGCTATTTAAACTGCCAAACAGAAAATCCTTTTTCAATCATCAGCTCTGACAATTCCTCACAAATAACTAAGCTTTTAAAGGTAGTACTTTATTTTTATCATGTCTTAAACTTTTCAAAATGCCGTGGGTTTAAAAAGTAGTACCTGAACTTGATTATAATATGTAAATATTATTTTTAAACTTGAATCATGTAACAGAATTTGGTTGAGTAACTGAATTCAGTAGTAGGACTAAAAGCCTACATTCAATAGACCAAAAACACAAACATTTTAAAATTAAGCTGTGCTAAAGTATTTTTTTAAAATTTTTTAATGTATTATTTATTTTTGAGAGAGAGAGACAGAGCATGAGCAGGGGAGGGTCAGAGAGAGAGAGGGAGACACAGAATCTGAAGACAGGCTCCAGGCTCTGAGCTGTCAGCACAGAGCCCGACCTGGGGCTTGAACCCACAAACTGTGAGATCATGACCTGAACCAAAGCTGGACGCTCAACCAAGCCACCCAGGCGCCCCTAAAGTATTTTAAAATGAAATCTTTAATTCTTAAAAAGCTATATTTTCAATACAATATAACCAAACTAATTCTAAATTATTTAGTTTGGAACCAAGAACATTATTTCAAACTTTCATAGATGATTTGTCTTAAATTCATCATAATACTGTATTATTTTAAAAAGAACAAAAATTCTGGATGACCCATAGTAAGAAGTAAAAATAATTCATTTCCTAGCACAAGACAAACTAAGTTCATTAATAACTTAACAGTAATAATAATTAATATTTCATTAGTAAGGTCACTTTAGGCTAAAGGGAAGGAGATCTTCTTCTTCCCAGAAGAAGCCTGAGGTGATCTCTGAAAATGGTTTTCTATTCACTTGACCCCAAAACACCCTACAAAATCAGGCAAATCAAGAGGTTCAAATCATCATGTTCACTTTAAGAACATATGTGAAACTGCCCAGGCCATCAAGGGTGTGCATATCTGAAAAGCCACAAAGTATCTGAAAGATGTCATTTTGCAGAAGCAATGTGTGCCGTTCCATTGCTACAATGGCAGAGGTGGTAGGTGTGCCCAGGCCAGACAGTGGGCTGCACACAGGGCAGTGGCCCAAAAAGAGAGCTGAATGTTTACTGCAGATGATTAAAAATGCAGAGAGTAATGGTGAATTTAAGGGTTTAGATGTAGATTTTCTGGTCATTGAGAACATCTAGATGAACAAAGCCCCCAAGATGCGATGTAGAACTTACAGGGCCCATAGTGGGATTAACCCATATATGAGCTCTCCCTGACACACTTTCAGTGAGATGATCTCATTTCAGTGAGATGATTCTTACTGAAAAAGGGCAGACTGTTCCTAAACCAGAAGAGGAGATTGCACAGAAGAAAAAGATATCCCAGAAGAAACTGAAGAAGGGGCGCCTGGGTGGCTCAGTTGGTTAAGCAACTGACTTCGGCTCAGGTCATGATCTCACGGTTTGTGAGTTCAAGCCCCGTATCGGGCTCTGTGTGGACAGCTCAGAGCCTGGAGCCTGCTTCGGATTCTGTGCCTCCCTCTCTCTCTCTGCCTCATCCCCGCTTGCACTCTGTCTCTCTCTGTCTCTCAAAATTGAATAAACATTAAAAAAAAATAAAAAAAAAAAGAAACTGAAGAAACAAAAACTTATGGCCCAGGAATAAATTCTGCATAAAACAAATGCAGATAAAAAGTATAGGAAGAGTAAAACAATGAAGCCTAGTTATGAGCATCAGAGGACATGGACATAACTTTCTCAAGAAATGAGGTCAGGGAAGTAAATACCATAGCAGTCTTCCCATGTGTGCATTAGGCACATACCTAGATGAAAGCTTTCCCTTGATAAACATATAAGGTAAAAAGAAAAAAAAGTGATAAAAGCATGTATCCCTTTTCTACTTCTAAAATATCCCTTTGGTTATATGCATTTGGAAATTTCCCATTGTTGAAAATTATTAAAATCAAGAAGTCACTGAAAAAAATACCCAGCGTCCATTTTGTAAGGTTTTTAGAAATATTAAAAATACTTAAAAGTACCTCCAATTTAATTTTATATAAAGAGAAAGAAATAAATAAAAGAACTACAAAAGATATTCTTTAGCACATTCAACTTCAATTATAATTAAATATAAAACTACAATAGTGGGCAGTCAGAAATGCCAGAAAATAAGAAGTACACAAAAACTAATAGGAATATTTCAAAAGGACAGAGGAACCACCTCAAAGTGACTCCCACTGATCAAATCTGAGACAATTTGAGCAACAAAATAGTGACAGTAATAAATTATAAGGCAATGAATAATATAAACATGCATGACTCCATAAAAATATAAATTAATGAATTAGAAAGCAATTAGGGGAAGAAAGGAAAACTCTTCCTTACAGTAGAATGCCAACTTAGAAATGCAGGAGGAGCGCCTGGGTGGCTCAGTCGGTTAAGCATCCAACTGCGGCACAGGTTATGATCTCGCTGTTTGTGGGTTCAAGCACCACATGAGGCGCTGCGCTGACAGTTCAGAGACTACAGCCTGCTTCAGATTCTGTGTCTCCCTCTCTCTCTGCTCCTACCCTGTTCACTCACTGTCTTTCAAAAATAAATAAACATTAAAATTAAAATAAAAAAAAGAAAGCAGAAGGAAGGATGAAACAGAAAAGTCATCATTGTGGTGGTTGTCAACAATGGAGCTGTCAATGTGAATAGTGACTGGATGAACAAGATAGTGATGGAATATTGGGATATCTCCCCCGTGAAATACTAATCGAAGGAGAAAACGATGGCTCACAGTGGAGAAACCTGACAGAGAACAGGACTAGATGATCAAGTTTAAGATCTCTAGTAGCAGTTAACTCTGTGGGGCCCATGATGCAGTGCATGAAAACACAGTATAATTTTTATGGTTTTCCTACCAAGAGCATTACCTGAATCTGGTCATAAAAGAAACATCAGATGGACCCTGGTTGAGGGCCAACTTTTAGAATATAAGTCGCATACTCTACCAAACTGTCAAGGACACAAAAGAAAAGAATGGGGACACGTTCCAGACTGGAGGAGAATGACATGATGGGTTAATGGAGCACATTTTCTCAGATGGACTGCAACTGGTAAAATGTGAATAAGGTCCATGCACTGAACAGCAGTGTTATCAATACTGATTTCCAAACTCGGAGGGTTGACTGTGGTTTGAGAAGAATGTTCTGGCTTCTGAGAAATACAAGTGATGGGGCATTATTATCTGCAACTTCTTAATTAGTTCCGAAAAAGATGAATGACAATGGGTATGCAATTATGTAATGAATGAGAAAACAGGATACAGTAGGTGACATTAACGGCTGGAAAATCTGGATGAGGGGTATTTTTTGTGCTACATTTGAAACTTTTATGTAAGTCTGAAATTATCTCAAAGTAAATTTTTTAAAAATTTAGCCCAGAAATTTGAATTAAAACGGCAAGTCTGCTGCTGGAATTCAGCTTATCTAAGGCAGGAACCAATGTGTACAGAAAGAAACAAATGTTCTCTTCTCTGAAAATATTAATAAAATCCCATCTATTATCCCACACACCAGGCACCTGACATCTGGTAAACTGTTAAATTCAGTGAATACAGCCCTGGGAATAGAAAATTACCTAGCCAGCTATTAACTTTAGACAAGTCATTTCTCTCCTTGGAAGTAATTTTCCTTATTTCTAAAATGAAAAGATTAAATGAGACTATCACTGGCCAGTGTTAAGAAGTCTGGGCATGAATGTGCACAGTCTTTTTATTTTTTTAATGTCTTTATTTTATTTTGAGAGAGAGAGACAGAGTGTGGGCGGGGGAGGGGCAGAGAGAGAGGGAGATACAGAATCTGAAGCAGGCTCCAGGCTCTGCGCTGCCAGCACAGAGCCCAACTCGGGGCTTGAACCCATGGACTGTGAGATCATGACCTGAGCCGAAGTCGGACGCTTAACCGACTGAGCCATCCAGGCACGCACCCTGAATGTGTACAGTCTTATCAGCTGATAAACAAATGCATGACTAAAGTTAGGCCATGGTAACTTCCAATACAACATTTATAGAACGAAAACCAACACGGCTTCCAACGGCTGAGGGACCATCCGCCATTTTGAAAAGACAGAAAGTTAAAACTGTTCTAAAATGACTTCTGTATAATTATGTATAGTAGATACAGGGACTAAATAATTTTTTAAAAATATTTCTATGGCAGATTGAAGAAACAGCCAAATTTTGAGCCTAATTCTAAATTATCTTTCAAATCTAAAGAGCCTATCTTATTCAAGACGTCTTCTGTTTCTTTGTTGTTATACACAGCTCTGTTTAATAATAAAACCCAAGCCAATAATGCTGAACATAATCAGGGCTTTAAATATATGCACAACTTTTATTTTGATATTAGCTTTTAAAAAAGAGATTGTGCCTGGGTGGCTCACTCAATTGAGCATCCAATTTCAGCTCAGGTCATGATCTCACAGTTTGTGAGTCTGAGCCCCACACTGGGCTCACTGCTGTCAGCACAGAGCCTGTTGCAGATTCTCTGTCCCCCTCTCTTTCCCTCCCCACACATGTGCGTGTAAAAAAAAAAAGTTAAAATAAAAAGATTTATTGCAGGGAGTCTGGGTAGCTCAGTCGGTTGAGCATCCGACTCTTGATTTCAGCTCAGATCATGATCCCAGGGTTGTGGGACTGAGGCCTGCATTGGGCTCTGCACTACGCATGGAGCCTACTTAAGATTCTGTCTCGGGGCACCTGGGACAGATGCCCGTGGCTCAGTCGGTTAAGCATCTGACTCATGATTTAGGTTGTCATGATCTCACGGTTCGTGGGATCGAGCCCTGTGTCAGGCTCTGCTCTGACAGCATGGAGCCTGATTGGCATTCTCTGTTTCCCTCTCTGCCCCTCTCTCACTGCCTCACTCATTCACTTACTCTCTCAAAATAAATAAATAAACATTTAAAAAAAAATAAAATTTTCTCTCGCTCTCCTTCTGCCCCTCTCCTATGCTTGCGTGCTCTAATTTAAAAAATATATATATTACATTTAAGGTGATCATAATCGCCAATATATATTTAAAGCTAACTAGTATACATGAATCACTCATCTAAGCTGTTAAAAATTACCTATGTTTGTCGCCTGGCAAAACAATTACTGAACAGCTATGATATATCAGACATTGAGTTAAGGATGGTATAAAACAAGGGTTGGCAAACTTTTCCTCTAAAGGGGCAGATAGTAAGTATTTTAGCCTTTGTGGACCACATATGTTTCTGTCACGTGTTTTTCTTTGTTGTTGTTGTTTTTCTCTTTTAACAACTCTTTAAGAACATATCTTAGCTCAAGTGTCTTACAAAAACAGGCTGAGGACCACATCTGGCCCACAGGCTATAGCTTGCTAACTTTTGATATAAAATAAAAAGGTCAAAGCAATTCAATCAATAAGAGAAAAGGGCCAGTTTATACATATATGTAGGTAAACAAAGACTATTATAAACACTAAACACAAAGATATTTACACTGAATACAATTAGAAATAGGGAAAAATATATGCTAGATGTGCAAATATCATAACAAAAGGGAAATTAAAAATAAAATTATTTAACATTACATACTCTGGTGTGTACACTGGTAACCAATAGACTAGTCTTCCACCTAACACAAGGGTCTCCGCTGCAAAGTTTAACAGGTCAAAAAACATATCACTCAGATGATAACTCAGGGAAACAGGAACATGGCTTTCTGGACTGGAAAAAGAAAACAAAATTTCAAAATCAATGAAAAACCTTAAGACTTGAACTACGCTAATTAAAAAGAACAACATGCTCTTCTCAAAATAGCAACATATCACATTTAACTTTCACTTACCATTTTTCTATCCCTTTTGGTATTTCCTTCTGAGAACCTGTTCTTCTTGTAGATTCTCTGATACCATATGGGGCTAGATGGAAAACAAGTAATGTAGATAGTCAAAAAGTCACCTAATCACCAGTGAGGCACAGATGGACATCATAAGTCTCTAGAGTGACACTCAAGGAACACATTGCTTCCTATTAAATATTCCAGCCAAGAACGCACAGCACGAGAAACATTCTACTTAAAACACTGGAAGGACAGCAAACCACTGTGTTCTTCAAAAATGTTAGTGCCATAAAAGAGAAAGGCTGTGAGAGTGTGACAAACTAAAAGAGATTGCCAAATGCAATACCTGACACTAGACTGGATATTATTGTCCCAGAGGGAAAAATAAAGAAATGTGAAGACGTTAGGGTGGGGAGAAGATTACTACAAGGCTGACATTTTTCTGTGTGTTGATAAATTTTGTATTTTGAGTGTAAATGCCTTTAGGGAACTAAGTCTACTCCTACTTTTGTATAAAAATAAACTTACGGTCAGTGATGATTGCATCAAAATATGTGCCCTTCCTCCAGGAAGGTTTAGATGCATCTGAAACCAGGACATCAAGGTAATACTTCTCTAAACCATATTGCCGAAGATTCGCCCTAATGTTTTCATCTGGTCCTCTCCATTTCTGGTTTTTCCTACTAGCCTTTCCTGAAGGGAAAGAAAAAGGAATACAGAAACTACTAAATCAAATATAACATTCTTATTTCTTACTGTTTAGCTAGATGTAATTTTTAACTCCTTTACACCTGTATTTACAATAACACTTGTTTTCATTTAAAATCTTAATTTTATTTACATAAAGTTATTTTTATTTCCACTTACTACAAAAAATATTCTGAACAGTAAAATGTACTACCTTATCTTGTTCTGTCACCTTTCAAGTAAAACTGCCTGAAAACACTCATTCAATAGTTACCAAACTCAAAGCATACACAAGTAAGATACAGAGCTGAACAGAACTTGGTCCCTTTCCTACAGGAGTAAATAGCCCCATGTAGACATAGTGATGAATCAAGATAAATGAAAAAGAAATGAAGAGAGCAAACTTGGGAAATACAGGAGCTCTAGGACCATGGAGAAAGGAAGCAAAATGGAGACATTACAGAAGAGAAGTTAAAGTGGGGGTTGAAGGAAGAAGTTCAAAGTTCTGGTTTAAGAGACACAAGTGGGTGATGACACCGTTGATTAAGATCAGAGAAACCGAGAGGAAAATCAAGCTTAGGGGAAAAAATTAGACTCACTTGAGACTGTATCAACCTTGCTTGTCAGAAAGAGCTATTTAGTGGGTACAGGCCAGAATATATGCACTTAGTTAAATCCGTAAGAACGAATGACATTTTTTGTTAACCTAGGTGGCAGTTATGTGTTTGTTCTATAGTTATTCTATTTTTATACACTCTTCAGCATCCTGATCTACTTCACAACAAAAACAAAACTTAAAAATCAAAAGGAGGGGCGCCTGGGTGGTCAGTTGGTTAAGCGTCCAACTTTGGCTCAGGTCATGATCTCACAGTTTATGAGTTCAAGCCCTGAGTCAGGCTCTGTGCTGACAGCTCAGAGCCTGGAGCCTGCTTCACATTCTGTGTCTTCTTCTCTCTCTGCCCCTCCCCCGTTCACACCCTGTCTCTCAAAAAAAAAAAAAAATTAAAAAAAAATTAAAAGGAGAAGAATGACATGACTCTGAATAACATGCACTGTGATAGAAGAAATGGTCAAAGAAAGATGCCTGGAGAAAAGCAACATGTTAACACAAGTCAAAGAAAACTGCAGGGCCTTAAGGAGCCAGAGACGGAACAGTCAAGCAAACACCACCTGATGAGATCACTGTCTAGAAAACCAAGGGAGGCTTTACAAAGGTTAACACTGCCAAATGCTGTAGATCTGTGGTCCTAAGAGATCTCAGCAGGCGCGGAAGTCAGAAAATACTGGGCAGAAGACAGTGAGTGAAAGGTGAAAAATAAGAGACAGCAAGTTAATACTAGATTTCAAGATGCACTTTGACAAAACGAAGAGGAAAACAAGGTGGCAGGTAGAGGGCTCCTGCAGGACTAATAGAAAAGGTTTTGTATTTTTAAAATAGCAGAAATTTGAGAATATTTGAAAGTACAGACAGAGATTATAAGCATAAGAAACAGAGGGCATATTTAACAGCATCTTGGATAAGCTCTGAGAAAATTCAACCTCAATCAGAATTCTACACAAGTAAACTGAAAGGTTATAACATAACTTTTAAACATAACTTTCATAAACAAGAATTCTAATAAATTATATAGGACAATCCTCTTAAAACAAAACATATTGCTTCTACTAAAAGCTAACTGGAATGATTCTTAGCACTCTGTCTGCTCTAACATATTGCCAAGAATATCTTTTTCTGGATAGCCCATTTAGGTGAACTTGATAAAGTATAACCAATTTTCCTTATGATAAATATACTAAATTCCTTATAGTCGAGTAAGGAAAAAAGACTGCTCATTAAGCACAATATGTCAAAATTGTTTCAGGTGAAAAACGTATGATAAATTCTTACCTACCTAATAATGTGAGAATACTGGGTGACAAACAGAAAAAGGGTGTTCAAGGGGCTGATTCTAGTTATAATAATGGAATACCAACATAAATAGAATTTCAAAATCATCAGCGAAACTTGACATTTTTAGTACCATTCAGGTATATGGAAATACTTTTTCTAGTTTGATTCAATTCCATCCAATCACATATCATTAGCAAAGTGCCTAGATTTCAAAATAATTTCCAAAATTCCTTCAAAAGCAAGCAAACATTCATCTTACGTTAACCTCAGTCTAATGCAGAATCTTCTAAGTTACTGTCACCTTAACCGTTTCAAAGATATTTTGGTTGCTTATGAATTTAAAAATGATAATAGTACTCAAGGGCTAGAAATTAATCTAGTATTCATACAACATATGATTACTGAATAAAAATGGTGACAATCTTTAAATAAAAACTGTATGTTTTATTAATATGGACATGCTGATTAGAAAATGGCTAGTTTTGGGTGCCTGGGTGGCTCAGTCAGTTAAGCATCTGACTTAGGCTCAGGTCGTGATCTCACGGCTCATCAGTTCAAGTCCCACATCAGATGAGCACGACCCCACTTAGGGTGAGCTCTGCTTCTATCTCTCCCCTCTCTCTTCCCCTCTCTCACTTGTGTCCTCTCTCTACAAAAAATAAATAAAATAGCTAGTCCCTCTCCTACTTCTTTCCCAACCCTAAAGTTCACAGCCTTGTAGTTTGTCAACTTTTTAAAAATCTCTTACTATAAAATAAAGAGAAAAAAAATCTCTCTTACTAAAACGACAAAAACCTCTGAGAGAAGAGCTTTTTCTAATTCATCTTTGTGTTACCCAGGAGATCACTCTGCATATACTGGATCACTTCATAAAAACCAGATAACCAATGAAATCTTACTGTTTGTAATAAGTAAAACTACATTGTATCACAGCTCAGTACCTTAACACTAAAGATAGATGTATACCATATAAACCCGTTTAATTATTTTAAAGGCACATTTGGTACAAGAACAAAGACTGTAACACTGTCTAGAACCTCTACTCACCTAGGCCATGAACTGTATTGTAGTCTATGTCTGTCCCACATACATATGCACCAAAATGAGCAGATGCTATCAGAAGGCCACCTGAAAAAAATCACATAATTACGGTCTTTTAAACAGAAAGTCCCAGACTCTTGTTTCTTCCTCTATTTAATTTGATCCAGAGTCTTACTACCTAGCTGTAGGCAGAGTACCATGGAGTAACACTGATCCTGACCATATTTAGCAGGCCTCAGAACTAAAAAAACAAACCCCTAAGCTGTGCTCACTACAATGGTCACAACATAGGGAGTTAATGTATGTCCTGGAATCATTACTCTAAATGCACTACTTAGAAAATTACTTTTTGATCAAAATAATGTATATTTAGACGCTTTCATCTGATTTTGAGAGGTCTATACAAAGCAGCTTGATCCCTGCTTGCAAATAAGCACACAAAGCTGCTACATAAAGAGTTGGCAATAAAGAAATTCTGACAATTGGGCTCTATTCCCACTGAAGTCAGGGTTTCAAATAACTATAGAGGGCATAATTACTATGTAAGACATTAATCCCTACAAAAACTAAAATATTAAGACAAGAAATAGTTATTCCTTTAACCAATGAAGCAATTATCTTTTTTAAACTGTAAATATGAATTTCTGAATAACTATTATCAAGCATACACAAAAATAATATAACTTTTCTGTTTACTTAGTGTTGTGATCAAAGTAAGAACAAATGTCCCAATGCAATTTGACTGGACTACATAACTTGTTAGCCGTGACCAGCTCACATACAAAGAAAATCCTAATAAAGATTTAAAAATTAAAGAAGCTCTTTAAAGGTAATAACATTTTTAAATTGTTTAAGGAAAAAATCACAAAGTTAAGTATTTTAATAATTGTACTTCTCATTGAACTTTACTTTTTTTAATCATCCAAAGTAAAATGCTCTTTGTCCTAATAGCTAAACTGTAGAAAGGTATGTCAGTAAAACTGACATCAGAAATATATTCTTAAACTATGCACCAACTCAGATAAGGGGAAATAACTGTGTCCTTTACAAAGGTAATCTCTAAAATGAAGATGGGTAGTGCCTCCAGAGGGTCAAAATCTATAGAAGAACGGTGTTCCTTCCATAGCCATTTAAAACAGTCTGGGAACATGTACTTAAATATACTTTGCTTGTGAAAAATACTGTAACTGACTGCTATTACTGGAGTCCATGAAGAAGAGAAATGAAGGACTAAAAGTACAGCAGAAACCAAAACCTAGGTTCCCTCATACTACCTACAAGAAGCGTTTGTGTGAGAGGTAAGCTATGACCTCATTACTTTTGCTCTATACATGGAACCATCCATACTTAGGAAGAATACTGTACTGTGATGACTTGGAATACTCACAAAATCACTTCACCCAGATTATGAGGCATTACTATAATTCTGCCAGTTAAGGCAGATACTCACCTAGAAGAACTAGTTGTCAAGGGGAACAGAAAAGCTTTCCTGTGCTTCCTTAAACAGAACCTTATCCATTTGGTTAGAGTGAGTTTTGAGAAGAGCCAATTTAGAGTACACTGCTGAAAGGAGATGGATAATCCATTAGACGGCATCTGTTAGTTAACTCTGTGCCCTTTAAGCTTTCAAAGTTTTAAATAAAATCATTATAAATTAGTTTCTCTGAACTGGTCACTGGGTAATCACTGTTAATCATCTAGTTGTTTTCTTAATTAAACTGAAGCATTTTTTGCATTTAGTTCTATCCCAGTTGGAGTTTCCTTGATGCTTTCTGGTGGAAGAAGGGGTGATAAAGGAAGGTGAAGTGGTGAGAGGGCAGGTAATATGAATCACCCAATTTCTTATTATGCTCTCAAGCATACAAATACCACAAACTCAGTGTTTTAATATTTCCTTCCTTAAACTGTAACCACTTTAAGGTTAGGACAATATCTTATAGGCAAAAGGACACAATAAGTGGAACTTCTTTTTAATATAGAAACTAATGCATGACTTTCATCATTAGAGATTTAAGTGAAAAGCCTCACAAAAGTGTAGAAATGAGAAACTGGGATTTGGTTTTGCTGAAAGAAATGGAGAAAAGGAGGAAAAATGGACTGGAACTCTATCTACTTTATCCTTTTTAAAATAGAACCAAATCACACTAGCAGGCTGAGCAAAAGGATATCGCTAGAAAATAAAAATTTTACTAGATAAACTATGGAGCCAACAAAGAAAAGGAAAAGTAGACTACAAAGAGCTGTGGACAAAAAATGAGAAGGAAGCAGAGACTATTACAAAGACTTTTAGGGATCAATTATCTCTTCCCTCCTTGTCTCTTCCCCCTGGTCTCTTCCCAGGACCAGGACAGTCAGTTTCCCAAAACCTGGGACCTGTGTCTATCATTCTGCAATGATGAAATTCCAAAAGGAGCTACACTCCTTGCCTTACAAGATGGGTGTCATCTGAAGGTAGAAGCAGCCAAGGAGTACTTACTAGTCTCCTGGCTATATTCTCAATGACCATAACAGCTGACTCACTTGAGACGGGGGAAGAGAAAAGGAATCAGAAGTGTATCTGTCCTGAAATCACACCACATCTACCTAGAGCAACTGGCAGACACTTGTACCAATTATTTTCATTACAAAGAATTAAATGTTCATGATTTTAACCCTCAATGTCCTTGCCTGTTGTTACAATTTGCCAACAGTTGCAAATTAAGAGTATCTCGGAAATTAGCCAAAAAAGGGATTAGAAAATGAGTTCATGGCCAAATTGTTCATTATCACCATGAAATATTGGTTATATCTAACATCTTTTGCCAAAAAGGCATTCATGCTCCTAACAAAATAATAATTTAAAAATAATAATGATAACCATTACAGTTCACTGAATGTCTACCATGCATCAGGCAACTTCCTAAGGATTTCATATACATGTATTATCTCACTTAACTTCAGAATATATTACTACTACCATTTTATCAATGATGGAACTGAGGCTCAGACAAGCTAAGAATGCTGCCCAAAATGACATAATAATGGATAGAGTAAAGATTTAAACTCATTCTATTTGCTCTTTTCTCTACATCATTTAATTTCCTTTGGGGTCAGCACCCAACTGAAATGAAATATACATTTAGCTTACCAGTTAGATAAACAAAAGTAAAATTTGATATCAAACAAATGAAGTAAAGGGGCACACTCAGTTAATAAGACTTGTATACCATTCACAACTCTTGTATATCACAGGCAGGCTGGTACCATTATAGGTACTCATCATATTCATGCTCATCAATCGTATAGCTGTGCTCATATTAGAACAACAGGACATCCTAACTACTTAGAGGACTGAGCTGTCCCAATGATATGTATCTTCTCCCTTGGGGAAAAAAAATGGAGATACACAACTTTTAAAAAACTTATTAAGGAACACCTGGGTGGCTCAGTCAGTTAAGTGTCTGACTTCCACTCAGGTCATGTCTCACTGTTTTGTGAGTTCGAGCCCCACATTGGGCTGTGCACTGACAGCTCACAGCCTGGAGCCTGCTTTGGATTCTGTGTCTCTCCCTCTCTCTGCTCTTCCCCCACTCAGGCTCTGTCTCTGTCTCTCAAAAAAAAACATTTTTTTTAAATCTTATTAAAATGAAAGTTAACGTATTCACTAAAATGGAAAAAAAATGTGTTTCTGCAGCTCATACTGTCATCCAAGACAACAAAAGCAGACTGTCTAAAAGAAAAGGCATTTAGGCAGGAAAAGATTATGCTCTTCTTTCAGTTTCCCAGAAGCTTTCTACTCTATAACCTTGAGAAAATCACAGGTCGTGAGAAGTCAGTGGATAAAGCATCCAGGAAAGTAATACATTTTAATTTTGTGCCTTTAAAATGAGAAAGGATTGTATACACTTGACTTTGTTTTTAAATACTAGAAAAGGAAGCATAAGGATAAAAATATCATCAAATCCTTCATGAAAAACTACGGCCATGGAAAAGGGCACAGGGCTACTATTTCTGCAGTCCTTCGGAAGGTACTACCCATCAGTGAGACAAAAGGCCCAAGAAAGAGGACAAATGATACTTAAACTGTGTCTATACACAATTATGGACTATCAGCAAGTTCAAAACTAAAGCACCAAAAACTAAAGCTCGAAATCTATGTTTAAACTACAAATTACAAAAATATTATTTTAGCAGCATTTTTTGCAAAGATCTTCCTCTTTGCAATTTTCCATTAATTGTCCTATGTAAACAAGTCATATGACCAAGATATCCTAACCACTCTAAGGAGCTGCTCTAAAGCAAATTAGAGGCAGGTCTCCTTGCGTCTTAACCACACTGAAGGTAATTATATTTTGATTGCTGTGGCAGTTAGCATTTCACAATATACCCAACCTTGTATATATCAAGGGAAGGAAATTTTACGTATACTAGGAACTCTATTTTTAAACTTTATGGTGTTGTCTACATGTATGTAATACATATTAAATATTATGTGTATGTGTATGTATCTCAAAGACTTCTCAATTCACAGGAAAAGTTTTTAAAGTCCAAGAACAAATTAAAAATTAATAAAGAGTTTAACACTTGGAAAAAGAAATTAGATCCATTCCTCACAGCATACAAGAAAAACTCCAAATAAACCAGAGATTTAAAAGAAAAAAATTAAAACTATAAAAGCACTAAAAGAAAAACATAGCTAGATTCCTCTACATAACTTAGATGTAGGGAAAACTTTTGCATGACAAAAAAGCAATTACTTGCAAAGTTAAATGGCAAATAGAGAGAAAATATTTAATTTTGTGTGTGTATATACACATACACACAATATACATATTTATACATTTCCTATATAATACATATTAAAAAAAAACAGGGGGACAAAATGGAGGGGGTCTGGGTAGCTGAGTTGGTTGAGAAACTCTTGATTTTGGCTCAGGTCATGACCTCACGGTGGTAAGATGGTGACCCCCTGCATTGGGCTCTGTGCTGGGTGTGGAGCTGCTTGGATTCTCTCTCTCCCTCTTCCTCTGCCCCTCCCCCACTCATGCCAGCACAGCTTCCCTCTCCCTCTCTCAAAAAAAAGAGGAAAAAAAAAAAAACAGCAAAAAAAGACACACAAAAACAAAAAACCAGGAAAGAAGAGGGAAGGCTAATGTCCCTAACATACAAAGTACTTTCAAAAATAAAGAACATCTACATAAAAACAGGCAAAAGATATGAAAGATAATTCAAAAAAAGTTGTAAAAGTGGCCCTTAAAATATAAAAGATTATTAAACTTCATTCATACGAGAGATACAAAATAACACTGCATCAAGATAACATTTTCATCCAACGGACTGGCAACACCTGAAATCCTGGACAATGAACTGTGCTGGTGAGGCTGTGGGAGAACAGGGACTCTCATATGCTGTTGGCAAGAATATAAAATGGTTCAACAGAGAGGAATTTGGCAACGTTTAACAAAACTACATATGCACACACTCTTCAACCCAGCAGTCCTACTTTTAAGAATTTACCCTAGAGCCACATCTCCAACGTTATGCGAGTATATATACAAAAGATTATTCATTGCAGGCATTATTTATAACTGTAAAATACTGGACACTACCCATGTCCAAGTATAGGAGACGATAAATTATAGTACATACACCCATGCGTACGACTATAAAAAAGAATGAAGACAATCTCTATGAATTAACAGAAAGTGATTTCCAGGAAATACTATTAAGTGAAAAAAGCAAAGTTGTATAAGAAAGAAGTAGAAATAAAATACATATATCTGCTTATCACTGAAAAAAAAAAAACCCACACATGAACAATCAACTAAAAAAGAACTTGGTTATCTACAAGGGATTGGGCAGGGGGGAGGATGGAAGAGATAAGGAGAGGAGTGACATTTGTATGAGTACACCTCTTGTATAGTTGACTTTTGGAAGCAAATTGATCTTCTACACACTTAAAAATCTAAATCAACAAGAATGGAAGGAGGTAAAAATCTAAAACTGATGGCAAACAGAAAAAATGAACTCAGAACTGATTTGTAAATGAAGGGGGAAAAAGAAGAAAGCACAATATTTGACTTTATTGACTATTAGTAGGTGAGGTAGAGGAACTGAATACATATCCTAAAAACATATCATTTTGATAGTTTTTGTACTGTTCTGCTTTGGGCAAAGCAATTTTAAAACTATTTTAGATGCATTATAGGAATGAGCAAAAGAATACATGTGTGGATGAGAAAAAAACGGAATTCTCACTGTGAAAGAAGGCACATGTAAAAATGGAATGGGGATAGGCAAGAAAATCTGTCAGCATAAACTAGAATTTGTAGTGTACATGAAAAGTCACAATTTCTACAATATTTGTGTGTATATCTATGTACACACACAGTATATAAGTAGGAACATGTATCTGCATACACATTTATATGCATATTGTGCACATACACACATAAGTGTCCCAGCTTATCTGCTGAAAGGGTTGAGAAACAAAGACATTTAGCACCCAGACCTTGGTGGTCTCTAGTCCCATTCTCACTAAAAAAAAACAATGGTCCCTTGGAGAAATGACTGATTCCAGGATTTGGGAAGGTAAAAAGATAAGCCAGAAAGTAAAAAAGTGCTCAAAAGTAAAAGACAGAAACATGTCACAAAGACAGATCCAGTGCAACAGGGCTCTCACTTGGCAAATGTGGGACAATTTGAGCAACAAGATAATTAAGTAATGAATTATAGACCACTAAGGGGAAAAAAGGGAATCTACAAGTCTATATTAATAATACATACATGGAGAAGAAATGGCTCTTGCTTATAATAAAATGAGTGTCAAAGGGTTATTGTGTGTGGGGGGGGTGCTGTTATTGGAAATCATCCCATTTGTAATCATCAAAGTTAAGACTGGTTCAGGCAAGAATCATCAATGAATGCTAAACTTGACAACCTGACAGGGTTGAGGGGTAAGTTAGATGTGGAATAGAATATTTACATAGTCTTAACATGTCACCATAAAAAAACATAAAAGGAAAACAAATAATAAAGCAAAATGAGGCCAAACGTTAATAGTTTAATCTGGGTCAAATATATGCAAGTGTTCTCTGTTCTATTTTTATTCTTATATCTTTACTATAAGTTTGGCATTATTTCCAACAAGACTTTCATAAAATAATAGGGGGAGGGGGCGCCTAGGTGGCTCAGTCCGTTAAGCGTCGGACTCTTGATTTCAGCTCAGGTCATGATCTCAGTGGTGGGTTCAAGCCCTGCATCGGGCTCTGTGCTGATAACGTGGAGCCTTGTTGGGATTCTCCCCCCACCCGCTCGCTCTCCTCCTCCCTCCCTCACCCGCCCTCCCCTGTGCTTGCTCTCTCTCTCTCTCTCTCTCTCTCAAAATAAAATTAAAAAAAGTATGGGGGAGCACTTAGGATAATGAAGATAAGGAAGAAACAAACAGGTAGAATGTTGGATGTGGGATATATGGAGACATTGGTGGAGTGGGAGGAGAGAGACTCACTAGCAGATTAATTCAACAACGAACACAGAAAATCATTCCAAGTTAGAAATCTCTTGACTTTGATACTATTTCTTCCTAATCATGTGGACACATTCCTCAAGTTAGTTTATGGTATAACAGCTGGCCGACAGATCCTAATGCAGAAAGAGACAGCTCTAGGATAGTAGTCATGAAATTTATACACTGTACAACCTTGGCCAAGTCACATAACCTCTCCCTGTGCCACAATCTCCTCAGGAAGCTTTTTTCTTTTTAATTCAACAATGTGAGCTATTGCATCAACACTGCTTCCCAAGTTTCTGATGAGGAAAGACAGCTACAGGGAGAAACTCCAACCACAAATATAACGTGTTCCTACATAATCTGAATCACAAAGAATTTAGTCAGACAAACCTAAACTTGAGTATTCCCTAGGTATGAGTAAGATCCAGCAAAAAATGGGATGCAGTAGGAAAATGTCTTCACACTTCAGGACTTCTACACACAGTTAATTATAAGGACATCTAATCGAGTGTGTACAGAAAACCCAGACTGCAGCCTCAGCAGCCAGGCTCTAGCCCACTGGTAATTAGTCACTTTTCTTATTTTCACACTTACAGAACTCTACAAATCAAATCAAAGATAAGACACATTGCCCATTTTTTTCCATGTAAGTATATGGTTATCAATTTTAAATGACGAACACATTTTTCTGTCTTGTCACTCAAGTCTTTTTTCCACCCAAGAGTTTTCCTATTTAAATAAACTATGTAGCTTTAAAACATTTCCACAGTGCATGGTGTTGCAATGGATGGTGTGCTCCTCCACCTAGTGGCTTACTCGGGGAAAAAGTTCACAAAATTATATCAGCATCCCCTTTGAAGTGGCAAAAGTGTTATATACGGGGCTAATTACACAAATATGTGATTGTCTCTTAGTCACTGTCTAATGATAATTAAGATTATTGTCCAAATGTACTAATCTTTCAGCAAAAATATTACTATGATCTTGACTAATATAGACAAGTAACATCTATGCACTATTTTAACAGTTAAATAAAAATACCTGTTCCAACAAATGGATCAAAGACAATATCATTTTCTTTCACTTTTCCATGGTTGGCCATGATAAATGATAAACCAGCATCCATGCTTGTATTTCCAATAAAGTGTCTCTTTTTAACACTGTATGACTCAATAAGCTCTCTCTGTCCATCTGCAATCTAGATCAGAGATTCTTCAAATTAGTGTAACTGTATAACAGATTTAAGATCATTATTCACAATAAAACCACAGGATCTGAATGATAAGAAGTTCCTTCCACTTACCATTGCTCTAAACTTGTTCCTTTAAAAACTGTGATTGAAGTGATTATGGACCAATATCTTGTATTTTTTAGTGTATTGCAACTGACTTTGACTTTTCAAACTAAATTTGAATTGAATTTGAATGCAATAATTCCAGGGGTTGGTGGTGAATAAATTTTACCCACCTCTTTTTTCTCCTAAATAACAATATTCTGTAACATAAGCCCCAGCTTCCATTACCCACTTACAGCCTTAGGGGAAGTGGGCAAAACTGCTCTGCAGTCATTTCATTTCTTTTCAGAAGGTAAGCTTAGATTAGAGCTCCACAAATGAGATCCTCAGCTATCACAGCACTCTGCCTTCTCTCTGCTTAAAAAGTAATTCAGACTTTCAGACAAGCCTTACAGTATTTTTTCCTGGCCACCTCCTACCTAGGCCCTATATCTAACAAGTCTCTTGCACTTCACAGGACTCTCTGAAAAAAACAAAAACACTTAACCATGTATTTCCCCCACTGATTTTAATTCATACAGTAGTTCTGAGTCTTCAAAGGTCTGACATTAAGCTTTTAAAGAAACAATCTGAAATAGGTAAAAAGAACACCTGCTTGCTTACCCATCTACCAAAATAAATATTATGTGGATTCTCAGGGACGCAGTTTGGGTCCAAACCATAATCCTCCAATATAGAGAATATATGCTGTGGCTTCTTTAAATTCACTTTTCCTTCAAATGGCAGAAATTCAAGTGCCTAAAAAATAAAATTCTCATGTCCCATTAGAATATTAAAGGAAAAATAGTGCTTAGAGAATAATACCTATCTTGTAAGTTTGGTATCAGGATTAAGACAAAACATGAAAATTACATAAGACACAGTGTGCTACAAAATAAGCACTTAAAGAGTTGAGAACTATCGGTTTTTTTGATTTTAGCTAAATTCACTTACATCTATTCGTTTGACTTTTTCTTCTTGTGTCAATGTTTTATTAAATGTGTGAATCTTTATTTTATATGTAGAATCTGAATGTAGAAATGGAACCTAAAAACAAAAGCAGATAAATTCTTTTAAACTTAGTAATTCTACAGTATCTGTAGATATACTTATATAAAACCACATTTCACTACGTACCATTTTCTCCACAGGGTAGTTTTTAAGAGAACTATACAGCTCTTCTGGAGATTTTCCATGACCCCATAGTTCAAATATGGACCTAGGAAATAAATCATCAGTACTAACCTCAGTAATCAGTTCGTGCAGTAATATATAACAATTACTTATCTAGCTCTTTCTGCTTGCTCCACTAATACAATTATTACCTATATATTCTAAGCTAGAAATGAATAATGTGTCCTAAAAATCAACATAGCTTTAGTCCAAATTACACAGAGAAGTGTCACTTTACACAGGAGGGAAATGTAACATAACTCAAGATTTTTCCAGGTTTTCATCACTGTATTCTTATACTAGAATACAAATCATGCAGTAACATTATTTATTTTAGTGAAACAGGGTGAAAAACTACAGTAAATCCAATTTTCCCAAAGTCTTCTCCATAAAAAAGAAAAAAGACCAGTTAAAATGTTATTATTATTAATACTTAGCTATTACTTACTAACCATTTAGTAACTAATAGTTACTTTCCTAATAATTACAAAAAGCAAACTACTATAAAAAAAAAAATCCAGGGCACCTGGGTGGCTGTCTGACTTCGGCTCAGGAAATGATCTCATGTTTTGTGGGTTCAAGCCCTGCAGTGAGCTCTGTGCTGACAGCTCAGAGTCTGGAGCCTGCTTTGGATTCTGTGTCTCCCTCTCACTCTGCCCCTCCCCCTCTCGTGCTCTGTCTCTGTCTCTCAAAAATAAATAAACGTTCAAAAAAATTTTAATCCTAAAGCTTCCACTAATTTCCAGGAACATTTAGACAATTACAAGAAAATTTCATTATAAACATTACAAGCAAGAATTCATTGTAATGGAACTCTTATCTACACAGTAGCACAGTTTTGTGGATCTAAATTCAAACTACTTTATAAGTGCAATTAATGCTGCCATTAGGATTAAGATTATCCTTTGAAAACCAATGCTTCCTTTCCTTTCCAAACAAGAGATGATAGTCGGGATTCCGCTCTCTAACAAATAAAATATCAAAACATATCTAATGGCAGTCCTCACTATTTGTCATTTCAACTTGAATCTGCTCACCCACCTAAACACCATCTATAAGAAAAACATCTTCAGATTGTGTATACTTTGGTTATAATTCAGTGTGGCATTTATCCTATGTAATACAGCAATTACATCTTATACCATATTCCTGTTTAATACAGAAATTTAAAAAAATTATCCCAAAAGAAATATTTATGCGTTCCACCACTAAGATTCCCCCACCCTCAGTTTCAGCAGAGAACTCCCTGTTCTACTACCACCACCCAGTGGCAAATTCATGTAACTGCAAGATGCCGAGAGCTCCCCACAACAGCTAACCCCTTCTATTCTCTGCCAGTAGAGCAAAAAAGGACAGAATAGTGTAAGTATGGTGTACAATCTGCAGTAAAACATCGTAAGTTTCTCTTACTTGGCACACACTGTCCGTTTCATTAAGTTTCTGGCAATATCTTCAGAGGGAATGCTAAGAATCCAAAAAGGAGACTGAAAAAATAACAATATACAACTTACTTGTAACTGGTTTAATGGCCTCATATGCTTCTATTCAATAAGGAGAGATTCCTATTTGCAACTTCTATGATCTAACTCTAACCAAAATAAAAACTGTTCCAATAGTAAAAAAGTAAATTATTTTAACAGGTTACCTGTTAGGATACTAAAGTTCAACATCATAACATTTTTTAAGTGGCTATATATAAGTGCGAAATCAGCAAATATGAAGTTAAAATTAATTCTATATTTGCTCTCTTATGTATTTTGACCAAAATAATTAACGCATAAGATGCATATTTTACCCCAAAGTATAATCTCAGAATTTTTTGTTATCATTCCTTATAATGCAGCTATTTTATTTTTAACTTCTAATTAATGTATTTCTTGAATGATCCCTCTTTTTTAGGTACTTGTGGCCATCTGAGGGGGTGGAAAAGGAACGCTTTGAAATAACTATGATGGAAAAGCATACGGTATGTTATTAAATTGTCATTATTTATTATTATTTTATCTAAGGAAAAAAGTTCCAGGTGCATCAAGAGGGTTTACCAATTCCCTGTCTCAACCCTCAAGATTAAGGCACTTTTCATCTCTACCCAAATAACACCTTGCCAGAACACAGAAAAACAAAACAGCCTCCAGACTTCAGTTTATCACCTTCCCCCAATTATATCTACACTCTCCCTCTTTTTCTCCTCCCTCAATATATGGAAGTCAATCAGGAGTAAAGTCCAACCTTAGCCAACTTTCAGCTAAATTCTCTCATCTTTTGGAAGAAATCCTCCCTTCCACACCCAGTTTTCTTCTTCCAGTATTTATACTAGTCTATAGAAAAATTCAAAATAATCCAAACAGAAAAAAGATGATTACTTCAGTACTATTATTATCAGGAAAATTTTAAAAGCACTCCGAATGAAATGAAATCATTAGATAAATAATAGTAGAACTAATCAATGGAAAACATTATATAACCCTGTTAGTGATGAAGGCTATGTAGCAATATGTGCCTCTATTAACAATATCAAGTGAAAAAGAGACTGCAGAAGTTCATATTTTAGAACTGAAGGGGAAAAAGGCATATGAAAAGAGATTGAAAGGCAGTACCCTCAAATTATAAGTCATGTGAAAGAAAAAGCTTTGTGAATGATTTATTTCTATTTTCCAAACTTCTCTAATACACTGACAAACTATCAAATACAAAATACAAAGCTCATCAATTCACACTCTCATACATGCACAATTTTAATTTTTTAAATAATTCTCAAGGAGTCTGAAATTCCACTAAATTCTAAATTCTAATCATACCTCATCAATGGAAAACAGCCCTTTTTTCTAATTAAGGGACAGATACCAATTATGGTACAGGTGTTGAGTTACAAAAAAACTAGTAAACATTTATTATTGACAATAAATGACTTTCCAAAATCACAACTTTTTTCCCCAAAATACCATTTATTCAATTACCCACAGAAACAGATACAAGTAGCCATACAAATATAAATTTAAGATTTGCAGTTCTTCTCTTCAAACACAAGGTTCTATTTATAAATATACTGCACATGGTCTAATGAAAAATATAAATTCAACTTACCTTTCCATAAGTTTCCTGATTACTGGTGAACTGACCTCCAAAAAGTGAAAGCAAAGACTTTATTTCCTATATTGAAAATATTATAGAAAGAACACATTTTAACACAGGGAACTCAAAGTCTATTAACAGATATAGGTATAATTAAATCTTTTTAAAGAGTGCGTTGGTGATCTACCTGAGGCATTTAAATTTCAACACCAGACCAATTACAACTCTAGGCTCTGAAAAAATTTTACAGTCACAACCAGGGTAAATAATTTCTGAGAACTTTTAGATGAAAATTGCCAAAAGACTTGGTCAGAAAATGCCGATATTAGAAAAAATTGGATGACAAAAAATACAGATTAGCAAATCTGACAACTGATCAATAAAATGAATTATTAAACAGATGAGTTGAAGATTTTTAGATAAGAAATAAGTGATTAACCAGGAAGCATCACTGTGGATTCATTAAACAGAGTTAATAGCAACTTAACTTCCTCCTCTCTGGATAAAGTTACAGAGCTAGAAAGAGAACACAAGAGCTACATTAAAAACATCAGGAATGCAAAGCTGAAATCTGTTCAGATAGTGTGTATATTCTATGAAGCAATCACTTTGCATTGTTAAACACAAGAGGACTACACAAATTTTACCATTTGCACAGCTAACAAATTTTCTCTCCTCAAATAACATAAAGCAGGTAGAATCCCACTGGTCTCTGTCGGTCTTATGGAGGTAACCTAATTAGAGATGTGTCCCCTGTGCTGGGTGCCTATAACCCCCTTTCATCTCAACTACAAGGAGCCTTGAACACCAAGCTCATCATCAGCCACAGCCACCATGACACAGTATACCTAGAACACCTACATCCTCCACTTCAAGACCACAAAGAATGGAAGGTTTGAGGAAGTCATGCCTTTTCTGTTTTTCCTTTTGTCTATGAGACGAATCCTTTTTTTTTTAAATCCCTGGTATTAGAAAGAGCTAAATTCAATTGAATTATATATGGAGAGACTATGAACTAGCATAGTCTATCAGTAAATCACTGAAAGTAACCCAAAAGTCATTTTGCAGCATGGGTGATATTAAATAGGAGGTATCATTGGACTTAGGAGTCAGATGGACCACAATTTTATTTTCAACTCTTCCAAATAGGGACCATGTGGTTTTACAAAAGACAGTCCCCTCCAACTCTTAGTCCTCTCACCTGAAAAATGGGAATCATAGCTACTGCATAAGGTAAGGAGCTCTGGGGAACAGGAGCCCAGAAACCAGGGTGTTAGTAAAGGAATCAAGATGATGATCACAACACTGAAGTCCAGTGGTTCAAGAAATCAAGCAAGGCTGACACTTACAATTCTTAAAAGGAAAAAATGAAGTTATACATTAAGTTACTTTGGTCTAGAACAATTATTGTTCGTTCTATATTAAAGCATACTGTGAAATCAGCTTTACATTTTTTTTAATATTTATTTTTGAGACAGAGAGAGAGAGAGAGCAAGAGTGTGCGTGTGGGAGAGGGGTAGAGAGAGAGGGAGACACAGAATCCGATGCAGACTCCAGGCTCTGAGCTGTCAGCACAGAGCCAGATGTGGAGCCTGAACTCACAGACTGCAAAATCATGACCTAAACTGAAGTCAGACACTCAACTGACTGAGCCACCAAGGCACCCCAAAATCAGTTTTACATTTAAAACATCAAAGTTTGCTCTCCTGAGATACCTTCTTAAAAATCAGTAACAGGCTGGGGCACCTGGGTGGCTCAGTCAGTTAAGTGTTGTGAGATGGAGCACTGACTGGGGACTCTGCACAGAGCCTGCTTAAGATTCTTTCCCTCTTTCTTCCTCTGCCCCTCCCTACTTGTGTGCATGCTTTCTCAAGAAAAAAAAAAAAATTAGTAACAGGCCAAAAACCCACAAAGGTTTTAAAAATATTTAAAACTCCTAATTTGAAAGAAAAGTGAAGGATTACTAAGTTTACGGCATAGCATTAGCTCCACTACCCAGAACTTAAGCAATGACTTAAAATTGAGAGTAAATATGATAACCCAAGTTTCAAATTTATGAGCAAAACCTGTATTAAATTACTCAATCTACTTGGAAAAAGTAAAACACAAAATCTTTACTCTTCTTATGGCAAACTCACTTTTGTAGTTGGAAATCTTTCTCCATTAGAAACAAAAGAATTTATATTGGATATAAAAATAATGCCCTGATCTGGGGCATGCCTCATGCATTAATTCATATGAGATTTTCAGTTCTTTTAGCCACTCACTTTTTCATCCACTTTGTTTGTTTCAGAGCCAGTAATAAAACCCAGATGTCCGAACTGTACTTTTAGTACAATAAGGCAGGCGCCAACTAAAATTGGCCCTGATTAACTCTACAAAGGTAAAACCAGACCACACTTACATTCCTAATCTCTCGTTTTAAATCATAAAGGCAGCTACTCATTACAGCTTTCCTGCTTAGCAGTTCTCATACAGCAGACTGGCTCAAAAGTGTAGACGGTCCTTCTGATTCCCTTCTCCAAAAGGATCCTTTCACTCAATTCAATACTTACTGAAAAATGAACTTGTGCAAGGCACTAAGCTATGTAAAGATAAACACACATTTATCCTGAGGGAGCTTACAGTCTAGTAGGACAAAACATTCAATCTAGTAACTGAAATGTGAGGTGTAAAATAGTGAGTGCTCTTAAAGAAGTAAAAGCAAAAACGTATTATATTAGAGTTCAAGGGACAAAAGATTACTTCAGTTTTAGAAGTTTTCATGGAAACTGACTTAGCCCCGTAATTCGTGAAGAATCTGTACAGAAGAAAGAAGATTTCCACTTCTGGTGATGGCAAACTAGGTAATTCAGATAAAGCCTTTTGCTGAGAAGAACTGGAGAAACCTGGCATCTGCCTGAAGGCATGGAGAGATTGTAAGAATTACCAAACCAAACTCAGGAGAAGCCAAAAAACCCAAGGTGCAACCACTTGCTTCCTAGGGCATTTATCAATTCCAAAAGCAAGTGTGAGGGTAGAAAGTCCTTTTGACAGCTTACTGGAGCTAGAGAAACAGAAGAATATTGGACCGTCCATGGAGAAGAAAGATGGCTTGATAAACTGCTCCGTTTGGACTAAGATCCCCAAAAGATCCATTCGCTGAGCATGTGTGAATCAGAACAGAAACAAAACTTAATACCAGAAAATGAGTTCAAGTCATCCTAGATTGGTAACGTTCCTATCTTCAAGAGGATTTACATCATCCCAGTCCTCATGTTATTTCTTCAAATAACTTTACAAATATATCTAGCATATATTTAAAAAAATAAGCCAGCCCCCATATGAAAAAGAACCAAGAGAAATCATACACAAAGGTAACAGACCCACAGGACTTCTTTTATCCTATTTAACATAACTATGTTTTCTATATTGAAGGGGATGAAAGACATAATTAAGAATTTTGGTAAAGGATGAAAACCTATTAAGGAAGTTGAGGATTTGAAAAAGAAACAAGTAAAAAACTAAACCTGAAATAGAATAAATATATGGGTAAATCTCAATGAATACTGACTATGTAAAATCAATAGATTGAACACTGAAACAGGAAAGGGCCAACCAGACAAAAAGCAGCACAGGCCAAAGTAGGAAACCTGAGGGCATCATTCAGGGAATAAGGATTTACTTCTGGCAGCACTGCGGTGGGGAGGTGGGGAGGGAGACAGAGAAAAGAACCATGCAATGGTAGGCTAATGCCAGACTAAGAAGTTGCAGCCTTGGGACAATGAGAATGTAAAATAGACCTGAGATTTTTGGGAGGTTAAACTCGTACCAGGGTAAGACACAGACTAAGAATAATTTAAGAGGGAGAAAGAGGCAAAATGTCCAAGCACTGGGGATGCTGTTAAGACTATAACCTAGCCACTCACTCTCACTGCACTGGCTGACTAGGGAGCATGCACCCTGCTTGGCCTCCATTTCCACTTCTGTATCCCACTTCTGTATCCTCTAAGTGATATCCTCTCTTTGGTACTGCAGAATTCTCTAAAACACCAATGATTACTGGTCACTTACTGGTTTTAAAAAGTAAACACAACTGTCACTTCTTGGCTTAAAAAAAAGAATCAATGGCTCCCCATTAAACCTAAAATAAGATTCAAATTCCTTGTAATAGTTTCAAAACACTCCAAAATCTGGATCCTACCCACCTCTCCAGCCTCACTGCCCATTACTTCATCCTCACTCCCCACACACCCCACACCCCCACCATAATCAACTCCCTCCATGCCTTTACACTTGCTTCTCTTACGAAGTGGGCTTTCCAGTCCTCTTTACCAACAAAACAACTCTTTATCAATTCATGTCTATTACAATACTTCTTCCATGAAGCTCTATGCCTTGCACCCCTATCTTGCCAATGCACCAACCCAACAAAACAGTAATCCTGAATCAATGCCATGGTCTTCCTTCATAATTCCTAAGGCCAGTAAACTGAGCACAAATGAAGAAAATCAGAGAATCTCAGGCACAATACAAATATATGATCTTCACCCTCAGCTGGATTTTCAGCATTTGCTCTAACACCAGTGTTCTCAACTTTTTAACTGATCAGCTCCCTCTTTTGCTCTCAATGACTATTTTAAATTAAACTATGTTCTCAATTTCTCCACTCAACTGCTTGGTCCCTAATCTCTCAATAAATAATCCTAACTCATTCATTACCTAGAAAACAGACCCTCTTGCAGCTACCCTACATCCAAACTAACTCTCCTTTGTCTGTTCTCCCCTTGTAGTGAAAGGCCAACACCCCCTCATTGTGTCCTTATAGCCATTCTCCCCTTCTCTTCAAGCTAAAAACTTTGCTCGACCCTAGGCCTCCCTCAAACTTTAACAGTCAACAAACCAATCTCTTGTTTCTTATGCTCTAGACTGCTATAGGAGCAGTCTATCTCCCCTTTTTTCTCAGTGACCATTAAGCCAAGCAATCTAGCTCACCCTCCTAAAATTCTACACAACAGATTTAGCAAAATTCTTAAAAATTTACCCTCCTGATGTCTGAGTCCTCACAGTCTTCCTATTTTGATACTTGCCTATCTTCTTCATGACCTCCTTTTCTAACTTCCCCTCAGTATCAGTGCTTCCAAGCACCTCCATTTGGCCCATCACTCTTTCGACTCTAAATAATTTCACTTTCTCTCCTAGTATTCATTTACTACCAGTATTCATATGCAGAAGCCTCCCAAACATTTGTTATCAGTATACTGTACTCTGTGCATACTCATATATTCACTGCCCATAGTCATCTCTACTTGATATTACACAAACACATCAAATTTGGCATAACCCAAATTTAAATCTTTTATCTGCCTGTGCTCTACATTTTAAATTGAAACGCTCTTATAGGGACCCCAGGAGTCATTCTTAACTGGCCCCTGTTTCCCCCGTGTTCAATCATCAAGTCCTGATGATTTTAACACCTAAAGATTTTCTCAGTCTATCCCATCCTCTTACCCCCTGTCAGAGTTCAGGCCTCCTTGATCTATTAACAAAACTATGCCAACAGACTCCCAACTGGTCTCTGAATCTAGACTCAAATTCCTCTCAAATCTATCCTCATTATTGCCACCAAAGTGATTTTTAAGGAAAAATGTGATTGTCACTTCTTTGCTTAACACTTTTCAGTAAATTTCCCTTACAAGCTAAACGAATTTTCTCTTCCCTTTCCGGGTATTCAAGGCTTTGCATTTTTTGCACCCTATTCACCTCTCCTGCTTGCTCTCTTCTTCTCACTCTCAGCTACATATTTCATAATCCAGTAATAATGAATTGTAATTCTAATTTACTTGTTTCTCTGCTTGGCCTGGCTAACTCCTATTCATACTTTAGTTACTGTTCAAGTGTCATATGGAAGCGATCTTAAAGACCAACATCCTCCACTCCACAGGTGGATTCAATTCCCCTTCTATGCGCTCATATTTCCCAGAGCATTATCACTGCACTTACAAATGTTATTTCATTATATAACATTTATATACATGTTTATATTTATACATGTTTATACATCTGCTCAGCCCTTAGCCTAAACAGTAAGCTCCTTGAAGACAGAGTCTTTTTCATCTTTATATCCCCAGCGTCCAGCACGTGCAATTACAAGTACTCAGAAAATGTTTCTTGAATGAATAAAACACTTCTTCCAACTTCTCCATCATCTAACTCCTACCACCTACTACTACCAGCATCAGCAATCCCCCCCCACCTCGCCCACGGGCTATGACCTGCATATTTGCCACTTAAAACACTGTCTTGAGCATTTACTTCTGTCGACTGTCTATTCTCCACTAGACGAAGAGCTCTCCAAGCAAGAGGACCGGTCATATTCACCTGCCTAACTCCAACACCTGGCGCATGGGCTTCTAGAAGAATGAATGAAAATACTTAGCAAGAGTGAGAGAGTCTGTCTTGGACTTGTCTCTCACACACCCTCCGCCAAGCTCAGATCCTTCCTAGGGACCGAGGGACTGGGGACCCGTGATACCCCCAACAAGCACACACCCCCGGATCCCTGCTTGCTCAGGCTGGGAAGATCGCCGCCGCCCGCACACCAACCCCCACCGTGCCGTCCTCTCCCGTCCCGAAGTTGTGGAGGTCGCTGCGGGCTCACCGGCAGGCGGAACTCCAGGTGCTCTTGAGCCATGAGCAGCAGATATCTATTCAGGGAGCACGACAGCGCCATTGCGGCCGCCCAAAGTGCGCCTGCGCGGCTCGCGGAGTTTCCCACCTCTTCTCCTCCCCTCCTCACAGAACCTTTTCTGCTGAGGCGGAGCCTGAAGGACCGGAAGCGGAAGCTGGGGGAGGCGGGCGCTGTCCCGCGGTTCCCGGCGCTGGGACGTTGAGCTAGGCAGCTGCCGGCGGAGCGATGGCCGCTTGCGAGGCGCTCTCTGGTTGCGTGCCGAAGTACGAGTAGCTAGTGTGATGGACCGTGTTGTGTTCTGGAGCAGATTGTGATAAAACAAGTAGTTTCCATTGATCCTCCCACCAGGAGCAACTTCCAGTCTTCTCTACAACAATTTAAATCCTCGTTCTTCAAAACTGGACTGGAATTTCACCTTTTCTGTGCAGACTTCTCTATAACCACTCCACGCCTGGACGACCTGGACCACTCATCTAACATGTAGTATACTTTTTGTAGTTTTTCAGTAACTTTTAAAGCATACATAGCGTCTGCGCCAATTACAATAAGCTCTTGACTTAGATCATCTTTTATAGGTCATTCTGTACCTCCCCAGAAAACACAGTATCATCCTCAGAGGAAGTACTCAGTAAGTAGGAGGTCGTGATGTTGGACTCACAGGCTCCGTCCACAGCCAACTCTATATTAAAATGATGGAAATGCTTCTAACTATTCACACTGGCACAGATTTCATAGCAGCACATTAAGTAGTAGCATATTCATAAATTTTTAAAATTTGCATAGTCCATGTATATATGTATTGCTTTTGAGAGTACTGAATCCTTTGCCTTCATGAGAGCGATTTCTTTTGCATCCCACCATAAGATTGTGCATAGTACAAGAGTACTGATTATTCCCAGCACCATGTGCTGGAAATATACTAGATATTTAGTAGAAGTGATTAAGAACATATTCTGTAGTGTCAGTCTTAGGTTCAAATCTCAGCTTCACTATTTACAATCTCTAGGCTCTTAAGCAAATTTCTTAGCCTCCTTTGACAGCAGTTTTATCTAAATTGGAGTACTACTACCTCTCTCTAGGGATTATTAGGATTAAGTGGAATAATGTACATAAAGTATTTAATGTTAACACCTGGTATATTGTACAAATATAAGGAGTGGAATTTCAGGAGACTTTTCTTAAAGTGTGAAAATTTCTCTTAACAAGCAATCTTTGTTAGGAAAATGTCTTGATAAGTCCACTTAAGTGAAAAAGTGAGTCTCTGAGGAACATAGATGTCTCTTGGCTCCAAGACTTCAGAAAAGGGATAAAAATACTCTGAGACATAAGAAGAGAGGTCAAGGCAGTACAGAGAACCAATAAAACAGCAGGGGAGTGACATGTAATGCTTGATATGTCCCATTGTCAAAACTTGTCAGAATTACCAAACATTAAATTTTGATGGGGCAACTTTTTAGGGGATATCATGCCTGGATTAATATGATGCTGTGCAGAGACAACAAATGAGAATGCACAGTCTAGGAGAACCCAGACAAATTCAAGTTTCACTGATTGTTCACATGAGTTTCCTTAGCTTCCTTTAAGCTAAAGTTCATGACTAAATCCCCACTAATTCTCCACTCCAGAAATGAGCTGTTGGATAGATGGTCTGGGGAAGTAGAAATTAACCCTGCACAGGCCAGGCCACTAGGGTTAGTGTGGAACTACTCATGAGATTAAACAGCCTTTGAGGAAGTCACAGAGTCAGAGCTTTTCCATGGTTTTGAGCTTAGAGTCCTTAAGCAGCAGCAAGAGAGTACAGACTTTGAAAGTTGGTGTTTAAACAAACATCTAGAGGTTTGAAGTTTTTTTTTGTTTTGTTTTGTTTTAATTTGTACTGGAAGGGGCAAGAGAGTTCATAGTCAGTCTCTGGGAACTGGTCTAAAGTTCCATCCATGCTTCATCTACCAGGGCAGGGCAGACTTCTTAGAAACTTGGCTCCTCCTGTGAAGTGTAGGTTCTGTGCATAGAAGAAATGTGAAGAAAAATGGGCTGGAGATTCAGCCTTCTGTCCAGGTCATCCTTAAATTCTTAATGCTGCCACAATTCAAATAATCAAAAGCCATACATTTCCATACAGATGTAAGATGGCATCCTCATTGAACTAGGCTAGAGAACAACTCTCTCCATTTGTTAGCAACTTGCTGAAATAGAAACAGGTTTCCAAAAAGAGCCTAACCTAGGGCCTACCAAAATTAGGGATGCCTTCTCTCCTTGGGCAGGTCCTTAATTTGGTTCTTTTGTTTACAATGAGGTTGAGATTATAAGATACCAAAAAATGTTTCACTCTACTTGTATTCCACTCCAAATACAAGGCCAGGTAAGACCTGGATTTCATCCATACTGCTCCAGGCTTCAACCTTGTAGCTTAGGTAGCTTTGCACATTTTTTAATGGGACCCCATTTATATTTATCTTGGGCAGAAATTGTGAACCAGAGGTAATGTAAGTTCACAGCGCATTTGCCAGGTTTGAGCCAGGCCTTTTGTCCTTCCTCCTTCCCTCCTACTTTCCTTCTCTCCTTTCCTTCCTTCCTTCCTAAAATATAAGAAGCAAACATGATTTCTAAACAAAGAAAGGCTTTTGGCAAGTAATATGCAAATATTAACATTTTCAAAGTAGGTGTGCAACTTACCTTCCAGAAAGGTAAGATTCTTGTTTAAGTACAATTCCCAGGAATCACCATCTCTTGATCTTATTTAATTCCCATGAGTAGAAAAATTATTATATATAAAATAGATGGCCTCAAGTCCCATAAAAGGGTGTGCTCAGTTTAGTTGGAATAGTAAAAATGGTTGGCATATGGGATATAAGTGCAGGAGATGAAGCTGAAAATGCTGTTGAATAATTTTGAGGAACACAGTGAGTTTTTCATAAGCAGGAAAATTCCATAAGGTCATAATATAGAAAGAACTCTGATAGAGGCTGTGCTAGAAAGGAGGCAACTAGAGGCATGGAGCGCAGTCAAGTGATTCCACAATGTTCAGAGCAAGAGACAATGGGTGAAAATGCAGAGAGACACTGGATACTGAGAGGAATGAATTGATTTTTGTTTCAGACCCCTCAAGGTAACATCATGTCCAAGGGCAAATTGTTTGGGACCAATGGGCTGAGAGAATATTCAGCCGTACATGTTCTGTACATTGAATATACAAAATGTTGAGAATACACTGGAGGGTGGACACAGACAAAAGCAGGGAGATAGAACAGAGGCCAACTGCAATAATCTAGACACGAGATGATGAGAACTTGGCCAAGACAACAGAAGTATGAGTGGTGGGAAGTGGTCAAATTCTGAATATAAGTTGAGAATCCTGCTAAGGTTTGCAAATGGGTCAGATATGAAGTATGAAAGACAGGAGTCAAGGATAACTGCAAGATTTTTGGCCTGAGCAGCTGAAACACTGCAGTTGCCATTAAGAAAGATGGGAACAATGGAGAAGAATGAGCAGGGAAGAGGGAAATAAGCCTAAGGTGCCTGTTTCATATTAGTAGAAAATATAATACATTTACCTAAAAGAAAAATTGACTTAGGGATTGGTTTAATTAATGGATGATGGTTGATTGTGGATAATTAATCATACAAGGATCTGATTCTTATTTTTTAAATTAATTAATTTTTATTTTTGAGAGAGAGAGTGTGTGAGCTAGGGTGGGGCAGAGAGAGAGGGAGACAGAGGATCCAATGCAGGCCCTACACTGTCAGCGCAGAGCCTGATGCAGGGCTTGAACCCATGAACCATGAGATCATGACCTGAGCCAAAGTCAAACACTTAACCAACTGAGCCACCCAGGTGCCCCAGGAATCTGATTCTTCTTCATTGGAGGTAGACTTTAAGTTTATTTAAGCTGAATCAGAGATATGTTTTTTTGTATTTATATTGCTAGAATAAAAGCTGCTTCATAAGCAGATGAATCAACAGGTAGCAGCTTCATTTTAGTGAATCAGAATAGTGGGCACTTAATGAAAGTATGGGCATCAACTTTTGTAGATGGTTTTTTCATATCAAAATCTAGAAATGTATGAGCACAGCAATAATAAAGACTGTGCTTTTGACCTTGGATTCTTAGAAGAAGAGGTATGTCTACAGCTCTGTCAGTGAATCTTTTATACATTAGGATCAGTCAATTTATTATATATCTTTTATTTGAACCTCTGTTTTTAGTACTATTTTAAAAATTCCAGATGACTTTTTAGGACTTAACCCCAAGTATCAAGGCTGGTTCAACATTCAAAAATCAATGTAATCCATTACATCAACAAGCTAAAAACAAAAACAAAAAAACACATGATCATATCAATTGAAGGAAGGCATTTGACAATGTCTAACACCCATTTATGATAAAAACTTTCACTGACCTAGGGCTAGAGAGGAACTTCCTCAACTTTGATAAAGAATTTATCTAAAGAATTTAAATTTCTTAAGAATTTCTTTAAATAATTACAGCTAACATCATACTTAAGGTCATAAAATCAAAGCTTGCCCACGAAAATTAGGTATAAGGAAAGGAGGTCCCCTCTTACCATTCCTTTCCAGCATCATAATGTAAGATTTAGCTAGTAGAGTAAGGCAATAAAAGGAAATAAAAGGTATACAGATTAGGAAGACGTAAAACTATTTTTGTTCACAGATCACATGATCATCTAGGTAGAAGATCCAAAACAATCAATTAAAAAAAAAAAGCTGAAACTAAGAAGCAATCATATAGTGAGGTTGCAGGATACAAAATTAATACACAAAAGTCGACTGCTTTCTTATGTATCAGCAATGAACAAATGAACATTTGAAATTAAAAACACAATACCATTGACATTAACACCCCCCAAAATTATGCACTTAGGGATAAACCTAACAAAATATGTATAAGATCCTAACAAGGAAAACTACAAAACTCTGATGAAAAAAATCAACTCAATAAATGATAGTCCATGTTCATGGATAGGCTCAATATTCCATACTGTTATGATGTCCATTCTTCCCAAATTGAGCTGTAAACTGAATGCAATCTCAGTCAAAATCTCAGCAATTTATTTTGTGGATATTGACAGATTGATTGTAAAGTTTATATGGAAAGGAAAAAGACCCTGAATAGCCAACACAAGATTGAAAGAGAAAAACGAGGTTGGAGAACTGACTCAACCCGACTTCAAGACTTACTATGATGCTTCCAGTAATAAAGACAGTGGAATTTGTGAAAACAACCAGATCAGTGAAACAGAACAGAGAGCCTAGCAATAGACCCATATAAGTATAATCAACTAATCTTTGATAAAGGAGCATAGGCAATACAATGGAGTAAAGATAGTCTTTTGAACATATGGTGCTGGAACAACTGTACATCCACATACATAAATGAATCTAGACACACCTTATGACCCTTACAAAAATTAACTCAAAATGGACCATAGGCCTAAATGTAAAACACAAAACTATAAAACTCCTAAGATATAATAAGGGAAAACCTAGATAACCTCAGATAAGGCAAGATATAACACCAAAGTCATGATCCATTAAAGAAATAACTGATAAACTGTACTTCATTACAATTAAAAATTGCTCCGTGAAAGGACGATGTCAAGAAAATGAAAAGACCAGCCCCAAATTGGGAGAATATATTTACAAAAAGGCACACCTGATAAAGGACTGTTATCTAAAATATACAAAAGGCTCTTAAAATTCAACAATAAGAAGAAAACTCAATTTAAAAATGGGCCAACCCAGACATACCTCCAGAGAAGATACACAGATGGCAAATGAGCATATGAAAACATGCTTAATATCATACGTCATCAGAGAAAAGGAAATTAAAACAATGAGATGCAGTGGATACCACTGCACACTTAGTAGAATGGCCAAATCCCAAACACTGACACTGCCAAATTCTGTCAAGGATGTGGAACAAACAGCTCATTCATTGCTGGTGGGAAATGCAAAATGGTATAGCCACTTTTGAAGACAGTTTGGCAGTTTTTTATAAAACTAAACATAGGCTTATCATACAACCCAGTAATCATGTTCCTTGGTATTTACTCAAAGGCACTGAAAACTTATGTCCACACAAAAACCTGCATACAGGTGTTTACAGCAGCTCTATTCATAACTGGCAAAACTAGGAAGCAACCAAGATATCCTTCAATAGGTGAATGGATAAACTGTAGTACATCCAGACATTGGAATACTATTCAGCACTAAAAGGAGATATGCTATCACACTATGAAAAGACAGGGAGTAACTTTAAATGCACATCACTAAGTAAAATAAGCCAATATGAGAAGGTTATATACTGTGTGATTCCAACAATATGACATTCTGGAAAAGGTAAAGCTACACAGAAAGTTAAAAGATCATTGCTTTCCAGAGGTTGGTGGGGGATAGGAATGAATAGAGCACAGAGGAATTTTAGGGAAGTGAACATACTCTGCATGATACTATAATGACAGATACATATCATTATATATTTGCCCAAACTCCTAGAATGTACCACATCAAGAGTGAACCCTAAGATAAACAATGGACTTTGGGTAATTATGTTGTGTCAATGTAGATTCATCAATTGCAACAAATGTACCATTCTGATGGGGAATGTTAATAATGGAAGAGGCTATGCATATGTGTGGGTGGAAGCTATATGCGAGATCTCTGTACCTTCTGTTCAATTTTGCTGTGAACGTACAACTGCTGTAAAAAATAAAATCATTAAAAAAACACATATATTAAAAACTCCAGAGGCAAAACTTGACATAGTATTTTTCCATATTTATTTAACTTTCTTTAAGCTAAGTAAGAACAATAGCTCACTAATAATTTTACAATTCTGCAATTACAAACAAGTAATATCATAACATGCATAAATAATGCTCTAGATAGTACTTTAAACATTTTAAAAAGAAGTTATGAATTTTCTGCTGAGCTAATGTTATGGATAGCTACAAAGTTACCAAATACTTTACTGAAAAGGCTCAGTGAATTTTAATTGTAGTAACCTTATTAATCTTTACAAGTAAAAGAGAAGTGCTGCTAAGAATGTGAGGATCAAGGGTTTTCCAACAAAGAAGGAAAACTTAACTGTGAGAGGGTATAAACATATATAAGTTAAATCAGTTGGCTAATCATATTTTTGAAGAGTCCATAAGACATTTGAGAATTCCTTAAATACCTTACATGTTATTATCATCATACTGTCAATTATATCATTGCAAACTCACATAGTACAACATGTTGTACATGCAGAAAATTCCTTTTCTGGAAGTGGTCATATTTGAGCTGATATCTGCAAACTTGCAACTGCTTATCCATGTAGGTGCTCAGTGAGCTACTTAACAAAGCCGTGCTGGAAAGCCTGGGAATCTAATTTTGAGAGCCCATACCCCTTACTTCCACTTTCAGTGAATAAAATGGAATGTAAAACATTCATTTCAATTATAAAGTAAATAATAACAGAAGCAGAACTCAAGAAAAGTACATGTGGGTCTCTCAGCCTAACCTCCCACTGTCTACCTGCCTGAGTCTTAAATATTCAGTTCTACTAACACCTGCTCTCAAAATTATATTCCTTTCCACAGCCTCTTCTGTGGACATTATAGCACCTAACACCCTACACTACAATCACTGGTTTTGTCTTCATATTAGCATTTGAATACAGACTGTCCTCTCTCACTTCTGTATTTCCTGATCCTGGCAGTGTCTTGTTAAATGCTCAGCAAATGTTTGCTAAATGAATAAATGCATATTTATTTCAGATGTTGTAACTAAATAGTCCAGATGTTGTAACTAAACGTTGTAATAATTATTTCATTACATAAAACCATGCTTAGTATCATGCCAAAAATAAGAAAGAAAACGAATCATCACAGCCTATTTCTAACATCAAAATTTTAATCCTTGTGTTCATTTATATTCATGTACATGGTATTATTATTATATGCTGGCAGAAGGTAGGATAAGCTTTCAGCACCTACTCTTCATTCACATTCACTATTGTTAGTGTAGATCAACACAATTTCTAAAGATACATGTCTCATGAAATGATATATCAATAATGCTAACACTGTGCTATTAAAATAAATTTTCTCATCTAAGCTTATCTATCACTACTTTCTAATCAGGATTTTTTCATGATAAAAGCTAAGCATAACCACTTTTGAATTCTACTTTTCCTTTGGTACAATAAACAAACCATAAAACAACAGTTTCTATCCAGTTTTAAAACATTATTATAACCACTTTATATTTCTTCCCCATTTATGTTCTTACAGGTAAAATTCCATTACAGTGACTTCTCTTGGATAACCAAGTTGATTGTTCTTGTAAATTCACCATTAGAAATTATGTATATTATATAGCTTTCAGGAATTTATTACAAAAACATTAGGCTTTAAGAAGTGAAAACCAGCACCTGAAGTCTGAGTAAAAAAGAACACATATACAATTCTTTCCATCAACAAGAACAGGGCTCACTATGTAGTACGGTGCTCTTCAATTTAAATTTTATGTGTAAAATTATAGAACTGTCAAAAATGGTTACTTCCCCCCCTTCATAGTAATAAAGGCTCCAACAAAGTACTTTCTATACCAGTTTATTCTTCGTAAATAAATCACGATTATAATTGACTACTAGAAAAATGAAAACATTTGAACTTTAAAAAAAATAGAGCCCTTCTTGTTTTAACAAGATATTATCTAAAGTATCTTATACCTTACACATATAACCAACCATTAAAACAAAGAAGTCAGTGACAAAGTATCCATGTAATTGTATTGCAGATCTCAAGAAAACAGACATTCAGAAAAGATTTAAGACTACCCAGTAATAGCTTCTCATAAAACCCAACAAACCTTACAATTGTAATTAGACTTGAAAGGGACGAAAATATTAGTTTATGATGAGCCAAGATTAGGAAAATCTTCCACTGTTGACATTTTCATGTTCTTAGTTTTTCAATCAAGCAATCAGCCTGTAATTTTGAAAACATAACATATTTTTAAATTCTAATTATTACACCCTACGTGAAATAATTCTACTGGCATTCCTATTATAATAAGTCATAGCAGAAGTGCTGGATATTACATATTCTGTTCCTAAAAATATCTTACAAAATTTCTCAATATAATAGTTTTATAAACTATAGTAAAAGTATTCCATATTGTATATAAGTAGGCAGAATTTTATCCACAATGCATATTCGTTAACAAGCTTCAATGAGAAAGGGAAAATAAATATAATACTAACATTTTAAAAAGTAAACTAGATGTGAAGGAACCCTAAATGCATAATAGTAAGTAAAAGAAGCCAATCTGAAAAGGCTACATACTGTATTGCTCCAACCATAAGACATTCTAGAAAAGGCAAAACTGTGGAGACGTTAAAAAGATCAGTGGCTACACAGGATTTTTTAAGGCAGTGAAACTTTTCTGTATTACACTATAATGGTGGATACATGTCATTACACATTTTTCCAAACCCATAAAATATACAACACCAATAATGAATCCTAATGTAAATTATGAACTTTGGGTGATAATGATGTATCACTGTAATTTCATGGGTTATAAAAAATGTATCACTGTGGTATAGGATGTCTATAGTATGGGGGACAGAGGTATATGGGAACTCACTTTCCATTCAGTCTTGCTGTGAATCTAAAACCACTCTAAAAAATAAAACCTATTTAAAAAAAAAGCAAACCAAAGTCTTCTAGTTATTATTTCAAATACTTTTTTCATCTTATATATCTGACACATTATATAAGAGATTTTGAAATAAACCTTAATATCTTTCTACTAATTTTTTCATCTCATAATTATATGTCGTCATAATTTCATCGTCATAATATATACTGACAGATTTAAGAAGAGTTCAGATTCACAGAATGAACCATTAACAGATCTTATAACATAATGTCCATTCATTTTTTCTAACTAAAAAGTCATGTAAGGAAATATAGTTAAAAACATTACAAAAATATATTTTAAGGACTTTTTTATTATAAAAGCATGGATCATGTAGCAAATCAAAAATACAAATAAGGCAAAAATCCCTTTTTTAATTACACTGATTTTTTTAAAGAGACCACACCAACTGCTCTGTCAAACATCCACTTTGTATTTTGCGCGCGCGCACACACACACACATCTTAAATTATTTTTAAATTAAATAAATCATCTGGAAAAGTTAATGAGAGGGATAAGTTTGAAATTTTCCAGAAATCATGCTCTTTAATTTCTTGTGTACCATGACAATAATAATAATATACACTAACAGTAATTATTTCATTTGTAATTCAGTGATAATTTGTATATAGCAACTACAGGTCACCTTAACATCATGGACACAGAGCAATTGGTATATTACTAGTCACGTGGCCTTGGAAGAGCAGTCACTTACCAACTAAGGTTTGACTGTCAGGATGAATTCAACTGAATCAGCTGAATTCTATTCTACTTTTGCACTAGCAAAAGAGAATTCTGCAATTTTTTAGGCTCAAAGCTTCAACCTCAGATCGGACAGGTGATGCTACTACTGCAGTCCTTTTCTAAACTAGAAAATTACAAAAATTCATCTCTATAATGATGATAACTAAGGCAGCAGGTAAAAATATTTACTAGCACTATTTGTAAGGTAGTTTTAAGTGCTTTACATATAAATCATTTTATCAATTGTCTTATCAACTCTACAGGTAGGCAGTATTTCTTATACATAGGTAACAGATAAAGAACTTGAGCCTTAAAAAGTTTAAGTAACTAGCACATAGTACCTTAAATAACTAATGGAGCCACAATTTAAATCCAGATCAGACCCTGGATTCAACTATTAATGTTGTGGTTCTTATCATATCATACGCTCTGCCTGCAATGGAGAGACTTAACCATAGCTTCTCTTACTACAGATATGATAACCTGGAAAATCCCTCAAATTAAAAATATTATTTTGGGTATGTGTGAGCAATACATTAAAAGAGATGATCAAGTCTATGAGGGCTGTAAGTGCCTAGTGTTGCCAAGAAAAGAAAAACTACAACAAAAAGGACAAATATTTTAAGTAATTTTATATGCAGCTACTACAATAATAACACTTACTGTGATAAACCAATAGGAATTCACTTTATAAACCAATTTTGATAAGAAGCCAAGTTGATCGACAGGTGCCAGGACATGAAGGTGCAAGTGGGAAATGGAACAAAATGGCGGCATATGGAAACCCATTCTAAAACAGAAAGGTAAGAGATACTTGGCAAATCAGTTCTATGATAGTTTAAAACTATTTTTTTATGATAAAACATATAAATATTAAGGACGTCCCAAACAGGTTACCTAGGGTGGACAGATTGCCACTCGAATATCTTTTACCACCTTCTTTCTATACTTCAAAGCATTCACAGTTCCTCCTCTTTTCATGTTGAAGTTCACAGTAACAAACTCTTCATCAAGGAAGGGCTTAAAGGTATATTATGCCTCAGTAAAACCTTGATGAATTCTGAGTTGGCATTATGTTTTATCACCTCAGTCCTTATAATTTTAACTTTTAATTCTCCTAAGATATGGCTCTGCAATGAATCTTTAAAAAAAAAATTACAGGACACTCAAGTAGAACAGTTCCTTTATTCCAAGACATAGCCAGTAGATGGTGTGCTTTGTCCTTTAATAGTGATTTCCTTACCAACCAATATTACAGTAGTAAGATTAATTATATCATTATTTAAAAATTTTTATCACTCAAGTTTCTTGCTTAATAATGAAAACAAGATGCTAATATTCATAATTTGTTTTATAAAACATTTATAGGAGAATTCCTTGGACTACTAACAAATTCCTACTAAGAAATTTTTTAATGTGATTCTACCTCTTAAAAATCTGTTCATAGTTTTCTAAGTCCACTTAGCAATTCTGAGTGGAGCAAGGCATACCTGTAAGAATAATCCAAGCCTGGGAATATTTGCTTGCTCAAATATTTGTGAGTCTCCATTAAAAAAAAAAAAAAAGACTCCTGTAAGTGGGCGTGGAGTGTAGGAGGAAGGCATCGGAGAGGTGCTATACTACAGCAACAGTAGAGCTGACACACATGTAGAGTCAGATACACATCACAGATGGAAGAGCTTCCACCACTACTTAGAAAAGCAGACTAGGTTTTCCCTCCGTGAAACAGGAGTTCACGTAATATAGAATCAAGTAATCTAGTAATCTAAAAGGTAGAAGAAACCCAAGGGTTCATTCAACCCTTTCATTTCAAAGATGGGGAAGCCAAATCCAAAAAGTAGGAGACTTCCCAAGGTCCCAAAGTCAAGCAGTGGTAGAGATCAGATCGAGACTCAGGGCTCTTGATTCTCAGGGCATTGTTCATTCTTCTAATACGCACTCCCATGACTGGAAAGGCAATGTGTGGCTTTTGGCCAAAGGGTCTCAAATACCATCTGTTCCTTGTCATTATCACTCTTGAATAGCGCTTAACAGATTTCAGAGGATTTTCTCTCACACAAATCTTCTTTGAGCCCATAGGTAGGCAGAGGAGGTGTTACTTTGGAGAGGTTAAATGTCTCAGGTAACACAGCCAGTACAAGCACAGCAGCAAGTAGCCCAGATAATATTAGAATTCAGATCGCTTTCAATTCCAGTTCAGATGTTAGAAGTTATCTCTGCTACGCCTGCCTCGCTACTCCTTTGGTCACACTAGGCAAAATCAGAAGTCTTTTAAAAAGGGAAAAATCCCACTATTTAGATTAATTAGTTGCCAAATCGAACATTTTAATTACATGCTTTTTGCTCAGACTTTGATGAATGCCAGAGTTCAGTTCAGCAGGCAACAAATTCTAGTTAGTTTCACACAAGTATAATAATACATTTTTTAATTATATAAAATAAAATATTTTCTAAAGAAATTCAATTTACACACAATTTTATAGAAATGCACATCTTGAACAAAGAAAGGTGGACTCAACTATTTTACCTATGCACTGATTAAGTGCACTTGTCTGTCTAAACTACGAGTGGATATCATTAGAAAATGTTGAGACATGACAGGAAGAAGACTTATTTGTTAAATTTACACTACCAATGAACAATGCATGCTTACTCTCATGAAAACTGCATGTCAACCAGGCGCTCTGCTGCCTCTGCTCTCATTTCCCACAAGGAAACAATATTTCAGAAAAAAAACAACTGCATATATTGGTTTCTATCTGGAAGTATACATACCTCGCATTTTGGAAGTCAGTGAAATTATTCCTTTCAAGAATGCTTTTTCCAACAGTTACCATATTCTCAACTGTAAAACAGGAAAGAAACAACATTATACAGTAGGAGACATTACTAAGTTGTAATTAATATTAACTTTTACGGTCCCAGTCAAAAGCTGTATCAAATGGGTAAATGTTAAAATGATCTGTTTAATAGTTTTAAGTTACCGAGAAGTTTGCCCATCAGCACTGAAATGAAGGTTCAACCTATCACAAAGTGTCATATATAGCCTGACTTTGAACAGCTGTTGAGTACTATCAAGTGACTACTTAGGACATCTGCTTCTACTGAGGTCTAATTCTAATCATACGGAGACCAAAGTAATAAACGAAAAAATGCTTGAATTAAGAAAAGACTGACAGGAAAATTTTGAATTTGTCTTTCAGCCAAAATTAGAGATATGAGGGGTGCCTAGGTGGCTCAGTCAGTTGAGCGTCCAACTTCAGTTCAGGTCATGATCTCACAGCTTGTGAGTTCAAGGCCCGTGTCAGGCTCTGTGCTGACAGCTCAGAGCCTGGAGGCTGCATTGGATTCTGTGTCTCCCTTTCTCTCTGCCCCTCTCCTGCTCACACTCTGTCTCTCTCTTCTCAAAAATAAACATTAAAAAATTTTAAAAAAACCCACAAAATTAGAGATATGATAGCACTTCCTGTCAGGCCATCTTTGACTAGCTAAATGTTTGTATAACTGTTTTGGCTTCCAAACTCTGCCTTACCATCTTTACTATCTTGGTGCTTTATGGCCTTTGGATGGATATATGCTTCCTCATGAGAAAAATTTTGGTAGTCTGCAATGTCCAAAGCACAATACCAAGCTTTAGACCCCTTTTATTTCTGAATGGTGTACTCAAGTATTTGGAAGAGGAAGAAATGAGAGAATCTACAGAGGATGGTTATTATAAAGAGGCTTATAAAATTATTGCTAATGTGTACTTCTCTAAGTCAGGCTTGAGCCAAGAGGTCGACAGACTACCATGACAGAGTCAGTAGCATATCATCCAAAGAAAGCTCATTACTTCAAGCAAGACTGTATCTTGTTTTCTTTTAAAAATACTCCCAAGATCCTAGACATGGGGGTAACGAATGTTTTTTCTTTTAACTGCTTTAAAGCAATGCTTTTAACAGTACCATATTATAAAGTGTGTAGACATAATATATATGACAACAATAATACATAGTGTTGCCAAGTTACATTTTCCATGAATTGATACAATGGGAACTCTAAGTAGACTGTGATAATTATACAATGTGTATTTTAATCTCTCTAGAGCAACAATTTTTTTTAAAAATGTGAAGAGGAACACATGAAAAGGCAAGAGATAAATTAAAGTGGAATTATAAAAATATATATATATCTGACAACCACAAGAAGGCAGGAAAGAAACAGAGCAATAACAACAAAAAAATAGGACATAGAGCACTTGGGTAGCTCTGTCGGTTAAGTGTTCAACTCTTGATTTCGCCTCAGGTCATGATCTCACAGTCATGGGATGGAGCCCCATGGCAGGCCCCATGCTGAGTGTGGAGCCTGCTTGGAATACTCTCTCTCTCTCTGCCCCTCCCCAGCTCATGCTCTCTCTTTCAAAATAAATAAATAAACTTAAAAAAAATGGGACAAACAGAAAACAAATGGCAAGATAGTAGACCTAAATTGAACTGTACCAATAGTTATATTAAACATTTATGAACTAATGTTTATAGTCAGATTTTCACACTAAATTTTAAGTATAATAATAAATAAGCAGGACCCAGATCTATTGCTGTCTTCAAGTCTTTAAATATTAATATCCAATTGGTTAAAAGTACAGAAAAACATACCCAATGTGAATAAGTAATAAGAAAGTTAAAGTAGCTAAATTAATATCATACAAAATAGACTCAAGAAGTATTTCCAAAGATAAAGAGGGACATTTTACAATGATTTTTAAAAAAAGGCTCAATTCATTGAGAAGGCATGACAATCATAATTATGTATTCACTTAAAATCAGACTCAAAATACATGGAGCAAAGCCTATTGTCTCCTTTATATTTCACTGTTACCTACTCTGTTATGTTTTTCTTTATACTTAGTTTAGACCGATTCACCTTTCTAGTATCCTAAAGCAGAAACTTAAGTCATTGGTTTTAAACCTCATTTTCTAAAGTAAACCTATATAGCTATAAATTTCCCTGCAGGCATTGTTTAGGCAAATTCCACAAATCTTGATATGTTGGATTTTTGTTACCAATCAATTCAATATTGTTTTCTTTGACTTATTTATTTAGAAATTATTTAAAAGTATGTTAATTTAAAAATATTCAGTGCTATTCTAGATTTTATTATTTTTCTACTTTAATTCCATTGTCATCAGAGAACATATGTTATAAGACTTCAATCATTTGAAATGTACTTAGACTTATTTTACTGCTCAGAACATGGTCTACTTGGTGAGCATGTGCTCTTAACAAATTGTGTATTCTATAGTTAGGTTGAGTTCTACAAATATCAATTATAATCACAGTGCTTATGACAGTGTTATTGAGCTCTTCTATATGCTTATCATTTTCCCAACTTTTTAAACTGTATAAAAATATTAATTGCAAGATCTTTTATTTATTTTTTTTAAGTTTATTTACTTTGAGTGAGAGAGAGAGAGAGAGAGAGAGAGAGAGAGAGAGACCAAATTCTAAGCAGGCCCCACACTGCCAGCATGGAGCCTGATGTGGGGCTAGAACTGACAAACCCTAAGATCATGACCTCAGCTGAAATCCAGAGTGGGAAACTTGATGGACTGAGCGAACTGGGCACCCTCAAGAACTTTTAAACTTTTATTACAAAACTATTAAAATACAAACAAAATCAGACAGAACAGTAAAATGAAATCCCGAACACCCACCATGCTGCTTCAAAATTGGTAACATTTTATTTGCAACAATTACAACAAACTTTCAATAAAATAGAAGAAATATTAGAAAAACAAAACCAAGCATGAACATATTTTTTGCTCCTTAAAAACAGTATAAAAAGGCATGGTAGCTGATGCTTGATACTAAATATTGCATATATGTTGGCCTTTACCTGCTGGAATGAGTATGAAATGTACTCATAGAACTTCAGATGACTGACGCATTTTGCAATATTGAGAAGAAACAATTTGAAAACTGGTAATTCAGTAGCCCAAGCACTAATGAACTACACATCAAAGTTTTCCCTCAAAGATATTTCTTAATCACCTTCAAAAAAATCTGGCCCCTATCTTATCAGCGACTTAAATTACTGACCAAACTAATCCCAGGCCCTGTTGACAAAGGCTATCAAAGCATACATGAAGTGAACTTAGAAATGTCTTAGAAAATGATAACTGGTGACTCTCAGAAATCATGAGTAAGAAAATATAGGATAATCCTGGAAGGACAAGATTCAAAATCTTCTTTTCAGAAGTTAAAAGTTCATTGCTAAATCTCATTACTAAATTTTGGTGTTAGTTCGTCTACACCAGAAGCTTACAAGGCAGTACCAATACGTCTCACTCCCAGGCAATATGAGCTCCGATGCCATATCACAACTTATTTGCTTGTAATTTTAATAGCATCTTCCATTTCCAGAGTCAAGAAAAGCCATCATTTAAAAAAAAAACATAAAGAGGCATTATCTTTTAGGGATTTTAAAGATTAAATAACAAGATGTCTGGAATTTGCTTCAAATCCACTGTGGGAGAAGGTTAATAGATGAAAAAGATAGGCCACAAGTTAGTAAATGTTGAGGTTGGGTGAAGAATACATGGAGATTACACTATGTTCTTTATTTTTGTATATATTTGAAACGTTTCATAGTGGAAATTTCAAAGAGTCATAACTTTTCATAATACCTGGCCAATTGTCACTGCCATCACTGATGCCAACTGAAAATGATATAACCATGAAGAACATGGCCGTTCTCTTACCCAGTTCTATGTGTTCTTTCTTTAGCTCTCTGCAGTTTCCAATATGCTTCTTTGGCACCACAAGATAATGATGAGTTGCTGCTGGTTTGATATCTTTGAAGCAAACTAGGTCTTCATTCTGAAGGAAAACACATTTGTTAGTAGATTTTTTTTTAAAGAACTTCCTAAAGCTGTTCTGAAATGTCTTGAATACCATAAATCTCAGTCTGATAGGGAAATAGAACTTACATTACAATTAAGCCCACCTGGGCAATTTTGTGATTATACATCAAGTCCACAAAGACAAGCTTTAGTGCCCTTCATGACATACTCATTTGTTCCAGAAAATGAAAAGATTTATATAAAGCTAATTTCAGGAAAACAATTATCAGTGAAGTTCATTAAAACTTCATTATCAACTATGCCAGAGTTTTATTTTATTTCATTATATATTTCTCTATCTCTACCTACCTAAGGGTTTTTCACTCTTAATATCTGTTAATTAATAACAGTTTGACTACAGAAACATAGCAAGATTGATAAAGTCTTTTTCACATATACTTTTTTACAAAGTAGCATATTCCTCAATTATAACAGGAAAATCATGTAGCATCAACATATACAGAGATTACCTTTTTAAACATTTTTACATCAATTGTATATAAATACTTTTTTGTTATGTTTACAGCATTAAAAAGCCTTTGAAATTCTGAAACAAACTCCAGTATATTGTACTAAGAGTTCAATCCATTATATCAGAATATAAATTAGCACAACTACTGTGGAAAACATCATGGAGGTTCCTCAAAACATGAAAAATAGAAATACCATATGGTCCAACCAGTTCCACTACTGCGTATTTACCCAAAGAAAATGAAAACACTACTTCAAAAAGATATATGCACCTCTGTGTTTATTGGAGCATTATTTACAATAGCCAAGTCATGGAAGCAACCCAGGAATCCATCAATAGATGAATGAATAAAGAAGATGTGATGTATATATAGAATGAACTACTATTCAGCCATAAAAAAGGATAGGATCTTGCCATTTGTGACAACATGGATGTACCCAGAGGGTGTTGTTATGCTAAGAACAAACTGGTGGGTTGCCAGAAGAAGGGGGGGGGGTCAAAATAGATGAAGGAAATTTAGAGGTACAAAACTCCAGTTATAAGTTATGGAGATGAAAAGTACAGCATAGCGAATATACTCAATAATATAATAATGTTGTATGGTGACTACATTTACCATGGTGAGCATTGGGTAATGTATAGAATCATTAAATTATTATGTTGTACAGCTGCAATTGTCACTACATGTCAACTACATTTCAATAATCATTTTTTAAAAGCCAAAATTAAAGTCAGTATCAATCAGTATATCAATAATCAGTATATCAGTAAGTTTCTGTCTCAGAAAAATTCCCAGAATGCTCCGTTGCTCATTAGTGCTCTGTTTCAGGATCAAAGATTCAATTTAACGAGGGCCTCATATCCTTGCTGGTAATCTTGGTTTCAATGAGAACAAAGGTGACAGTCCATACACCATGAACTTCCATAACAGTATCCATACTGCTCATCACTTAAGCTTCAGGTGACTGACAAGTCAACTTCTGATAAGACCACACTTCAGAAAATGAGACTTTTTGTTCCCTTTGGTCTTCAGTAGAGCCAGGACTGAAATAGAAGGCAGCAAAAACAAGGTATTTTGTCCCTTTCCTATCTCAAGAATTCTATAAAATGCCCACAACATTACTTTATTAAAACAGTGTTTGGAGCGCCTGGGTGGCTCAGTTGGTTAAGTGTCTGACTCTTGATTTTGGCTCAGGTCATGATCTCACAGTGAGTTCAAGCCCCATGTCGGCCTCTGCACTGATAGCATGGAGCCTGCTTGGGATTCTCTGACACACCCCTGCTCACAATCCCTCTCTCTCTCTCTTTCTCTCTCTCTCTCTCTCTCAATAATAAATAAACATTTAATAACTAATACTAATAATGTTTAATCATTGACTTTATTGCTGTCCTCACTAAACATACCATCAGCCCAGATTTGCAAAAATGTAGAGGCACAACAACACAAAAATCTTGAATATTCTCCAGCTAGTAAGAGTAACTTCTCTATGTATCTCTTTGAATTAGTATTTTTGTATTCTTTGGATAAATACCTAGTAGTGCAATTGCTGGATCATAGGGTAGTTCTATTTTTAACTCTTTGAGGAAACTCCATACTGTTTTTAGAGTGGCTGCACCAGTTTACATTCCCACTAACGGTGCAAGAGCACCCCAATGTCTATAGCAGCTTTATCTACAATAGCCAAATTACAGAAACAGCCCAAGTGTCCACTGACTGATAAATGGATAAAGAAGACGTACGGTGTGTGTGTGTGTGTATAATATATATATTATATATATAATGAAATATTACTCAGCCATAAAAAGATTGAAATCTTGCCATTTGCAATGATGTGGATGGAGCTAGAAAGTATTATGCTAAGCTAAATAAGTCAGAGAAAGACAAATACTGTATCATTTCACTCATATGTGGAATTCAAGAAACAAAACAAATGAGTAAAGGGGTAAGAGAGAGAGAGAGAGAGAGAGAGGCAAACCAAGGAACAGGTTAACTATAGAGAACAAACAGATGGTTACCAGGGGGGACATGGGTAAGGGGATGGGTTAACTAGGTGGTGGAGATTAAGGAGGGCGCTTGTTGTGATGAGCACCGGGTAGTGTATGGAAATGCTGAATCACTATATTGCTGAAACTAATATTACACTGTATGTTAACTAATTGGAATTTAAACAAAATCCTTTTTTTTAAAGAGTAATTTGTCTTTAAGATGAGGATAGAGAGGGAGGGAAATTGTTACTTTTAAGATCCTGTAGTAAACCTATGCATTTTAATTAGCCTATGCAATCAATGATTGAATTAAGAGTTCTATAAAGCTTTCTAAAATATTGAAATTGGCCCTCTGATGTTATCCTCTCTTCCACTGCTACTACTAAACAGCCATTATTTAGACTCTGTTTTTTTTTTTTTCAGAGAGAGAGCACAAGCAGGGGAGGGACAGAGAGAGAGGGAGATAGAGAAAGAATCCCAAGCCCAAGTGAGGCCCAAACTCACAAACCATGAGATCATGACCTGAGCTAATAAAATCAAGAGTTGGGCACTCAGCCAGCTAAGCCACCCAGGTGCTCCTATTTAGACTTTTCATTTTAAGAAAGATTTTCTCGTGGTGCCTGGGTGGCTCAGTCGGTTAAGTGTCCGACTTCAGCTCGGGTCATGATCTCACGGTTTGTGAGTTCGAGCCCTACATTGGGTTCTGGGCTGACAGCTCAGAGCCTGGAGCCTACTTTGGATGCTGTGTCTCCTTCTCTCTTTGACCCTCCCCCACTTGTGCTCTGTCTCTCTCTCTCAAAAATAAATAAATGTAAAAAAGAAATTAAAGAAAAAGAAAGACTTTCTCCTATTGCAAAGATACAATGACAAAAAAATATGAAATGACACATGTACAAAGCTATCCTTTACAGCATGATTTGTGAAAGCAAAACAAACAAAAAAGAACCCAAGGGTCCATAATTCAACTAGGAGACTGGTTGAATAAATTATAGTAAATACATACAATGAAGTAATATATAGCTATAAAAGGGAATGAAGATCTTTATATACTTATGAAATGATTTCTGAAATATATTTTTTTGAGAGAGAGCATGCACGTGCAGGGTAGGGGCAAAGTGAGAGAATCTTAAGCAGGCTCCACACTCAGTGTGGAGCCCAACATAGGGCTTGATCCCATGACCCTGGCATTGTGACCTCAGCAAAATCATGAGTCAGAAGCTCAACCGACTAAGCCACCCAGGCACCCCTGAAATATACTTCTATGTTGAAAAAATAATAATAAAGCAAGAAGCAGGAAAGTTGTTGGGCCATCTTTCAGGTAAGAAAAAAAATACAAAATTAAACGTACACATACATATTCTCACAATGGAAGGTCAAACCAAAAATATATTTTTTAGTTTCTCGTGAGGGAAGAGCGACAGGATAAAGATGACAAGAGAACGGATGCTAGATTTTTCCAAATGTATTTTGATTTACAATTTTGACTTTAAAACATGAATATATAAACTACTTTTTGGACTTAAACAGAAAAAAATTAATCCCTAAAAACTGAAAATAAACAGAAACAAATAAACCTAAATGTATGCCACATTGATAACATGACCACACAAAGAAAGATATTTCAAGTAACTCTAAAACATAAAATTTTGACTCTCCATTACTGACAACCACCAAATGAGAATTTTCCCTTTATGCTTTCAATGCAGATCACAGGCAAGCTTCTCAAGTACAGAACATGCCATATTTATCCTTGAACTTCAAGTGAATAACACATAGTAAACTGAAACAACTGTTTAATAAATGTGAATAAAGACAGACGCTTAAATAGAAAGATAAAATTACCAATGTTCCCTCCTCTACTCTGAAAGAAAGAAAGAAAGAAAGAAAGAAAGAAAGAAAAGAAAGAAAGAAAGAAAGAAAGAAGAAAGAAAGAAAGAAAGAAAGAAAGAAAGAAAGAAAGAAAGAAAGAAAGAAAGAAAAAGAAAGAAAGAAAGAAGGAAAGAAAGAGAAAGAAAGAAAGAGGAAGGAAGGAAGGAAGGAAGGAAGGGAGAAAGGAAGGGGAAAGGAGGGATGCCTGGGTGGCTCAGTTGGTGGGGTGGCTGACTTCAGCTCAGGTCATGATCTCACAGTTTGTGGGTTCAAGCCCCGTGTCAGGCTCTGTGCTGACAGCTCAGAGCCTGGAGCCTGCTTCTGATTCTGTGTCTCCCTCTCTCTCCGCCCCTCCCCCACTCACACTCTGTGTGTGTCTCTCTCTCAAAAATAAATAAACGTTAAAAAAATTTCTAAAAAGAAAGAAAGAGGAAAGGAAAGAAAAAAGAAAATGGTGTTGGGGCACTTGAGAGGCTCAGGGAGTTGAGCGTCTGACTTTAGCACAGGTCATGATCTCGGGGTTCTTGAATTCGATCCTCACATCGGGCTTGTTGCTGTCAACGCAGAACCCACTTTGGATCCTCTGTCCATTCTCTCTCTGCCCCTACCCTGCTTGCTCTCTCTCTCAAATAAATAAACATTTAGAAAAAAATTTTAAATGGTGTCATTATAGTTTTTACATATTTTCCAGTAAGAGATAGACTTTACATGATCTTTCAGTCTGTCCTTGCAAAACACCTTAAGTTGGAATTTTGGCCACTGTTTGATTTTAAGTGTTTCTCAGCCTTTTTTCATTATCATCCCCCTAAGGAAACTTTTTAGATTTTTTTTTCCCCAATTGCCCTCCTCCTCTGATATTTTAGAACCACGGCCATTTGGACATCTGTTTATATCCTATATGCTATGCCTATATTTCATATATATAAATAATAAGCTTTTTTGCCCCTACCCCCGGCAAGAACATAAATTTTTACCACTTTTGAGCATGTACAGGTTAGACAAAGAGCTAGTCTCTCTTGACTTCACCATACCACTGAATCTGAGCATGTGTGCTAAGCATCCACTTACATACAGCAAATAAACTGCGGTGAACAAGGTAGATGGGTACTCAACCTCCATTCCAAATACTTCTGTGTCTTTAGTGCTACAGAAATTTTACAAAGCCAAAATCCCCAGATGGAATTCAGATCCTGGCAATTAGATGTACTTCAGACCTAGATGCTTTGACAAGCTAACCTGAGGCAAAGCCATCTTACTGCTGCTTCTGCTAGTTCCAGCTGGTGAACTGGTCAGCTGTCGGGCTACCCAGTTTCCCCTTTCTTCCTTTTCCCTCCCATTCCTATCTCTAGTCAACAGCTTCCTGGGAGTCAGGAGACACACAGGAGACAGCCCTTGTTTGGTTGCCATGGCCTACCTGTGTTGAGCCAGCAGAGCTCTGCCGCCACATTGTTGCTCAAGGTGGGTAGAAATATGTAGGTGCTACTGGCCTTTATTGTTTGGAGGTCAGAAATGGAAACATCCTGCAAGAGGCGGAACAGCCGTGCACAGCGAAGCAGAATCCAACCCAAGCTACCCATTGTATTCGCACAGGAGTCACCACTCAACAGCGGCAGTCACACCGCTTCCTCACCTCCGGGTCACACCTCAAGAGACCTCTTCCTGAAGTCTCAGCTCCAGTGGCAGTCACCTGCCTCCTGCCTTCGTGACTGTGGCACAGGAAACGGCTCCTCAGGTCGCCAGTTCTGCAAGTGTTGTTCTGGATGTCATTCTTGAAGGCTTTTCTAGATCCTGTTCCTTCAGCCCTGGCAACAACTTTTTTGCCAACTAATTCGCTATATTAAATCCATTTCTGCTTTAAATAACTAGTTTTTCTTTCTGCAACTGACCCCTGGCTAGTATCTAAAGCAAATTAAGAAGAAATAACATTTGAAAGAACATTTCAGTACCATGCCATCTGAGGTTTGATTAAGAAGGGGGAGGACATCAAAGTCAAACTAGTATTTCTTCAGTGAGGTCTCGAGCAAGGTGAAAATAGACACCTCGTCTTGTGTTTCTCAACCATTTCTTCACTGTCCCCCCTCTAAAAACATTCTTTTAAAAAAAATTTTTTTAATGTTTATTTATTTTTGAGAGAGACAGACAGAGAGACAGAACGTGAGCAGGGGAGAGGCAGAGAGAGAGGGAGACACAGAGTCCAATGCAGGCTCCAGGCTCTGAGCTGTCAGCACAGAGCCTGACACGGGGCTCAAACTCATGAGCTGTGAGATCATGACCTGAGCTGAAGTCAGACGCTTAACCAACTGAGCCACCCAGGTGCCCCTCTAAAGACATTCTTAAGACTTTTTTTTTCTTGATTCCACTGTCATGATATTTTAATACTGCAGATATACTCTTTATCTGTTTGTGTCCAGTATGTTTACCTTTGTCTCATACAGAAAGAGTTAAGATACCGCCCCTCAAAAGCCAACTTTCATCCCCTCAGGAGTGATACCTCCCCCACTGAGAATGCATGGTTTAGTATTTGCTTAGTCTCAACTCTGCAGTATACAACCAGAAAACATTATACAGATGCTTATGGAGTGAGGAACCTTCTCTAGCTTTTGCCAGAAAGGTTTCTCAGGCTAAGCCACACATGATGATGGTACCTCCAATGATTCTAAATCGAATGTTCACCTTTGTACTTAATTATCAGTCTACTCTACTTTATATAAACCCAATAGTTTCTAAATATTTATTTCTAAAAATAAACTTATATGAATTAATATAAGAATATAATGTGTCTAATGCAAAAACACAGGCTAAAAATTAGGTTCTTTTTTTTAAAAAGATAAATCTTTAACCTTTAATGAGCTCTTATATATCAAGTCATTCTAGATTCAACTGTAAAAAGATCTGCACCTTTTTGAGGCACTGGGGTACAAGCATGTACATCTTGCTTATGTTCTGTATTGTATGCACTACTGTAAATATCCATCCTGTGCCCCCTAGATAGAGTATAAATTAGTAAAAAGTACTTATTTGTCTAATTTCCTCTATAAACATGTCCCAGCCTCTTCCCATAATTCACTCTGAAAATTTTCTTCACAAAGAAAAAATCCTGACCTTTGGCCAGGAAAAACAACAACAAAAAAATCCAACTGTGATACAAGTTTGGGCCATCCCACTCCCCCTCCATAACTATTTTTAGACAAAGTTTTTACACTACTAGTGTCCATTATCTACTAGTTTTCCTCAACATTGGTATGCAAAATTTAAAAGTTTCTAGGAGTCTACGCAATACTGAATTCTGTGAAGTTAAAAAAAATTCACTTTACCTCTTGGAGCCTAATTTTAAACAGCAAAATAAGGAGTGAATGAAGGAGAGCTCAGGGGTCCCTCCTGACTTTATGGATCAGATCAACAGAGGCCTCTTGACAGACAACTGATGTACTGAGTCCTTCCCCCAGTCAGCTGCTGCCTGTCTTCACTCCTTCCCCTCTTCGGCACAGATGTCCAGGTCTATCGCTTCGGCCCTCTCTCCAGCCATAAATTTTTTCCTTGGTTCCACTGCATTTCCATAACACCCACAGAGCCAGACCCAACTCTAGGCTGACACAACTGTCCACCTTGTCTAAAGCTAGATTAGGACTGTAGCTGGCGCGGTAAAAAAAAAAAAAAAAAAAAAAAAAAAAAAAAAACTCGAGGCGGTAAAACCGCCTCACCAAGTACAGGGCACGGTTAAGGGCGTCTCCTCTGTATTCATGCCACCCTTTAGATTATAAGATCTGAACACTGACTATCCTTTATCTTATTCGCCAGTGAATCTCCCACACCAGGTGCTTGGAATAGATTCCAATTAACTTAACGAATGCATTAATGATCACTAAAAAAATACCAGAATCTCTGGAGCTGATCCTCTCCAAAGGCTGATTCTTTAAAGGCAAGTAGAACCGGTAGAAGAAAACGTGTAGCAGATATCTGTGTTCAAGTATCTGAGCAAAATCTTAGTGCTCCGAAAATGTGCATACATTCCAACTGTCAACACCTGTAGGAACTGGACCCTGCAGTGGAAATCTGCGGCGATTAAGAAATAGTTCGACCTCTGCCCTGCTACCCTCAGCCTCATTCCAGTCTAACAAAGAGCTTTTCCCAATTACCATTATCTCTTTTCTACCAGTTTTCTCCCCAGTAGCAGTATCAGAGCGTGCAGAATTTAAAAGCAGTGTCTAGAAAGACAGGCGGTGGGGGACAGGGCGGAGGAATCCCTCTAATAAAAACAGGTCACAAATGCTTTTTTCTGCCAACCACCTATTACTTGCAGACAGAAACCGAAGTGTTTGGCTTTATCACTACAGTGCCCACCCCCCACCCCCCTCACTGCCCTTTCGGCACAGCAAGGATACTGCTGGAGACAGTCCCCACTCCGAAAGAAGCAAGTCTGTCATTTACACCAGGACACCCCGGTCCACGCCTGCGAGGCCTCCCTCCCTCCCGACAGCCTGACACGACCCCACCGCGGTCAGCCACAGCAAGGCCTCCGACCCAGGGCTCCCTCACCCACGCCCGGTCCACTTCTCACCCCACCTCGCAATGCAGGAGCTCGGTTCCCGGTTCCTGCTGCCCCGCGATCCGGCAGAACACGCACTTGCTACTGTAGTCCTCGGGCTTCGGCGATCTTCCGACAACTTCGGCGGTCTTGGATGAAGACACCTTAGGTTCCGCAGTCGCCGCTGCCTCAGAGCCAGGCTCGGACCCCAAGCTCTCGCACCTCTGTTCCTCCGCCATCGCACCCGCCCCCGGTGGCCGCGAGCTATGACTGCTCGGGCACCACTGGCTCTGCGCAGAGTCCGCCTCCTGCACCTCTTCAGTCTTACCTGGAGGCGTCGCCCTTCGCCTGCCGCTGGGAAGGGCAGGGAGTTGGGCGCACGCGCTGATCCAGGGTGACAAGAGACAGAGGGTGACGCAGGAATGAGCCTCAAAGCCAGAGGCCACGAGGGGGCGTGCGAGTACGCACAAGGGTGCTACCGGGAGGAACGATTGGTGGCTACGGGAGTCGCCCCGCCCCCTGCGTCTCGTTGGTAAAGACACACCACGTCCTTGGAGACGCAGAAGCGCGCACCGTCGCGGTGACATCACCTGCGCGCCCTAACGTCTGGCCAAATGGAACTTGGTGGGTACGCGGACGTCCTTTTCCAAAGCTGCGAGTTCGCTTTATTTTGTAAAAAAAAAAAAAGAAAGAAAAAAAGTTTTAAAAATTTCGTAGGTTTTAAAAGAATGAGCACAATTTCTAGACCTTTCTTTCCAACATAGATTATATTTGGTCTTTTCATTCGTGTGTACATTTTCAGCCACGATGGTTTGCTAAAGCTCAAAATATCCAAAACTGAACTTCATATCTCTCTTTACTTTTTTGTCGGTGACAGCACCAGCTACATCAAAATAGCGGCCTTTATCTCACATTCCTCATACATAGGTAAATGCGGAGGTTTGTAGTTTATAATCTGTACTAGTCCAGGAATCCATTGCTCCTGCTTCATGCTTACACTAACAGTAACCCTCTAATTAGTTTCCCTCCTTGATTCTCCTTTCAGTAATTATCGCACCTGAAAGAAGAAGCCTCAGTTAGTTAATTTGATACTCAAGGTGGACTCTGATTTGACCTCAACTTTCCATTTTGTAATACTTGGCATTTGCTGAACAACAAAAATGTGCCATGTGTTTCTCTTAATTGTTACAACAAGCAAGGTTGGTTTTATAATCCCCGCTACAGAGATGAGGAAACAAAACTAAGATAAAGATTTGTCTAACTCCGGGATCCACCAGCCTTTTTGAACACAGAACTCTTTTATTAACACTGAAAAATTTCTTTGACTAGCTCGTTATAGTATCCTTGTTATTTGTTGACTTAGAAAATACATAACAAAACCCTATTGTGAATGCAGTCATTTTTTAATGATTTCTGTTGTATTAATTGAAAACATTTAGGGCCTGGGCGGCTCCGTCTCCGTCAGTTAAGCCTCGGACTCTTGATATCGGCTCAGGTCAGGAAATCACAGTTTGTGGGTTCAAGACCCCCACAGAGCTGACAGCTGTCAGCACAGAGCCTGCTTGGGATTCTCTCTCCCCCCTCTCTTCTGGCCTTCCCTGCTCACTCTCCTTCTCAAAAATAAACTTAAAAAAATAGCATTTATATGTTTTTAAGTAGTTGTACATATGTATTCAAGACATTTTTCATTCCTTTTGCAGTTTGCCAGTGGTTTGGGGGACCACTGTAATAGCTTCCTAGCACCTCAGGAGTCCAAGGCAGGGTTCAGAATCAATACACTACTTTGCTTTACTTAAATATACACTATTTCCATGCACTGTAATATACCTTCACATCACTGTGTTTTTATCCACACTTTTCCATCTGAAATACCTTTGTTTCCATCTCTGCACCTTCACCTTCCACTCCACTCCTCAAATGCTACCTCCTTCATGACATTTTTTTTTACTTAACTAAACTGAGAATAAGTACTTCCTCTTGTGAATTCACATAGAAGTTTTTCAATACTTGTAGAACTTAACACTTTGTATTATATACTATTTATGTAGATTTTTTTTCTTACTAGAAATTATGTTCCTTGATAAAAAGAACAAGGGTCTGAATCTACTGTAGTGGCTCGTATAGCTCTTTGCATGTAGGTAGACACTTAACAATTGTCTAATGAATAAAAGTGGTTAGGAATAAGGTTGCTGCATAGGAGTGTTCATATTGCACACTGTACAAGAATGCCATAAATAAGAATGCGTTAATTTACATCATAGAATAAATATTGTCTAAAATCACAGGCAGGCCTAAGCGTTCTGGAGCAATGGAGAGCTGACTCCTACAAAACCCCACATGGGGTGCATATGACCACACACACACACACACACACACACACTCAGGAGACCATTCACCTACATACTGGCACACACCTGCACAAGTTGCACCTGTCCTGACTACATTCTTAGTGACACCTGTGATTGGTGTCTCCCCTACCTGGTGCTTTGGAAGACTCGCTTCCCATTCCCCAACTTTGAACTTGATAGCGTTGTCTACAATGGAAGTGGGTGAAGAAGCAACACAAACTATTTAAAACTTGTCTGGAGTGTTGGTGTGGGATCATGCAAAAGCACAGGCAGTTGTGTGCACACAGAGCAGCTACGGGTTGGTGCTCTGGTTAGCTCCCCTGGGAATCAGCTCCCCTGGGAATTTGGGTTTTGTGGCAATAACTACATTTTACTTGTGAAATGGAGTGTTTTCTGATTTCACAAGGGCACCATATGGGCTAGTAGCAGCCTTGCTTCAAGCATGCTCTGGAGTCAGAAAATTCTACAACTTACCATCTGTTAAGATTTGGGTTAAGTTATTTATCTTTCTGTGTCAAGGCTTTCTTCACATATAAAATGAGGATAACAATGATGTTTAACGTAAACATTATTTTGAGAACTAAAGCCTGCCAGCCTGGCACAAAATTCTCAATAAATGTTAGAAGTTGTTACCAATAGGTAGTGATGGTGTGTAAGACAGTTTAAGGGATATTATGGTTTACTTGCATTTAAATACAGAAGGTTCAGTGCTCCTATTTAACACAGAGACTGATTAGGCTTTTGTAATATCCTTTCCTCTCCCCAATTTTCCCCTCCCCTCCCTTCTCTCCCACTGACATACAAAAAGCTGTACATATTTAATTAAGTTCTTCTTTTTGGCTACACTCACCTCCTTGGTGATCTCACACAGTCTGTGGCTGTGAACACATGTATGCCAATGACTCCCAAATTTAAATGTCTAGTAGAGACCTCTTCCCTGAACTCCAGACTTGGGTATCCAATTGCCTATTCAACTACCTCAAGAACATGTCTAACATATATTATAAACATGTCTGAAACTAGGCTATGGGGAGAGCTCTTTCTTCCTTTCCCAAACCTGCTACCATCTTACTTGAGGGAAAACTCCATTCTGCCATCTACTGAGGACAAAAATTTTGAGGTCATGTTTGATGCTTCTCTTTAACTCCATATCCAATCCATAAGGAAATTTAAAGTACATCCATAATCTGATGTCATCACTAGTGTCAACCTTGACTGAGCTACCATTCCCTCTTATGTGAAATTATTCAATAATCAGATTGTGTCAATCCTCTGGTTCCACATCCTTCAATGGTTCTGTATTCCACTGAGAGTAAAAGCCAAAGTAGTTACCTATGAGGACCCATAAGTGTCAACATTAAAAGCCACCTGCCCACCTCCTCACTTTCTGACATCAGCTACCACCAACATTAACATCGCTTACTCTGCTCCAGTCACACCTGACTCCTTGTTGTTACTTATGCCAGCCAGGCGTGCACCCACATCTAGGCATACTGTTTGTCCCTCTGCCCAGAACACCCTTATTTCTACTACTGGCAGTGCAGATCTCCTCTAACCTTTTTCAAGTCTTTGCTCAAATGTTTCCTCCCCAATGAAGTCAGTTCTGACCACCTTGGCAAAGTACCCCTCTTTCTCACCCCCTAGCTCTCCCTTGCCCTTGTTCTGTTATTTCCATCATACCCTTTACCTTCTAGATATTTATGTTTAAATACTTAAATATTTAATATTATATGGTAATATTATTATATATTATTATCATCTGTTTCATCCTTATTGAATGTAATCTCAAAAATTCTCAGGAATTTTTATCATTTTTGTCTGTTTTAGGATCACTGAAGGATCCCCAGGGTCTATATGTGGAATATAGATACCAAGTGTAATCAAGGACAACTCCAAGATTCTTAGTCCTGAAACTGGAAGGTTGAAGCTGATATTTACTAAAATGGAGAACTCTGCAAGAGCAGGTTTGGGAGCTGGGAAGCCTTGGAATTCAGTTCTGGGTTTATGAATTTGAGTTGCTATATAAGTTTCTTTTTAGAGTACTATTTGTTGCAGTCAACAACTCCAAAAATCCTAATGCCTTAAAACAAATAAGTTTATTTCTTGCTCACCTGTGTGTCTGCTGCATGGTGGCTCCGGATGTGCGAACTTCATCCCATGACCCAGGCAGAAGGAGCAGGGATGGTTCTAGCGTTAGAACAGAGGGAAGAAAGAGCACAGTGGAGCCACAAGATGGCCCTTAAGCCTTCGTCTCAGGACTGCCACAAGTCACTTCTACTCCTGTGTCATTGATCAAAGCAAGTCACATGGCCAACTCTGACATCAGGGTTAAATATAATCCTAGGGCTGGAAAAGGCAAAAGGCAAAAAATATTTTGAATCATAATACAGTGCACTGCAGATACCTATTTGACATTTAAGTGGCAATGTCACTAGGTAGTTGGATACATGAGCCTGAAGGTCAGGAGAGAAATCCAGGCTGCATAGATGAATTTTAGAATCTTTAAGCATGTAATATTTACATGCCCCAAGTTAGAAGAGATCACCGAAGGAGTAAGTATAAGTAGAGAAAAGTTCAGAGGACTGAGCCAGGGGCACTCTGGCAATATAGAAATCAGAGAAGTGAGAAATAATCAACCATGACTGAGAAAGAGTGTCCCAGGAGAAAGTGGTGTGCTGGAGGTAAAGCAAAGATGGTCTCGGGTAAGAAGGAGTGATGAGCTCTGTCAGAGCCTGCTGATAGGATACAGAGAGGACTGGGAATTTAGTGGAGGTTGTTGGTAAAGCTGCAAAAAGCAGTTTTACTGCTGGGTTGGGGAAGAAGCCTCATTCTAGTGGGTTTAAGAGAGAATGGTAGTAAATGAAGTAAAGGGAGCAAATGTGAACAGACCAAACAGATTATTCACAGGGAAAAAAAAAAAAGGTACTGAAAGAATGCCAAAGACACAGGTACCTGGGAAAAATCAGAGAGGCAGAGATGCTGGAGTGTCTGAGCACAGGAGCAGAGTGGCTATTGCCAACTCAAATACACATCATTTAAATGCATCTACTCCAGTGTCTCCATTCCTCGCCCTCTGAGGAAGCTACACCAGCTCACCATCCTTTACCAACCAACTAACTCCATCTTCATTACATTCAAATTTTTCTTTCCTTGTACCTCTTCGCTAAACCCCTAGTGTTGGTGTGCCCCAGGGTTTACTCCTTGCTCTTCTTCTCTATCTGCATTCACTTCCTTGATCTTATCCAGTCTCAAAGCTTAAAATATCTATATGCCATGACTCCCACATTTCTAACTTTATTCATACTTTTCTCCAAATCAGAATCCAACTGCATACTTGGTGTTTCCAATTGGGTGTCCAATAGATTCAACTGCTGATCTCCCTACTATAAACCCCTTATTTACAGACTTCTGACCTTGGCTGATGGCATTCTGATCCTTCCATTCCTAGATTCTGTGACTCCTCTGCTCAAAACCTCCAATCCCATCAGCAGAATGATTAAGAAACTTGCCCAGTGTCATCCCATTAATCAGTGACAGAGATGAGACCCCAACTCAAGCAGCCTGATGGGAACCTGTGCTCTTCACGGCACTTTGATGCATGAATATTCTCAGTAGGTTACACGATCTTATGTCTAGTGTGAGTCCTGTTATATAGACATATGGGTTTGTAAGAAAATGCTGAAAGCATATATACCAATATATTTGCACTGTGATCTCTGCATGGATAAATTATGGTTTGATGTTTTTCCTTAATTTTATCTGTATATTTTACATCTTCAACAATGAAAATAGATTACTTTTACCAAAAGGAAAACATCCTCACAGATTTTTTTAAATTCAGGATTCCAGATGAACTTCATTCCCTTTAGTCATTCTGTTAAATACATAAACATCTCATTCCATAAATTTTTGAGTTGTTCAACCCTGATATCAGAAAATACAGGACATTTTCAGGCAAATTCAGGCAAATTTCTGGCAGAGATGGGCTATCGAACTGGTACAACTATACATCTGATGCAGTGTAGTGTTTCTTTTCCTTTTTCAGTGAGATATGGAAAGTGTGTTGGTGGATTTATCTTAATCTCATACTGTGTCTCCACAGTAGACACCCTTTTCCACATCCTAAATAGAAATTTCCCAAACATAAATACAAAGACCTTCCCTGGATTCTATTTTATAAATGGAAATAACTTTTTGCTATTTCACCAGTGTCTCAAGAATAGTCGATTTTTCTTTCCTTTAATTTTTTTAATGTTTATTTTTGAGAGAGAGCGAGAGAGAGAGAGAGAGAGGGAGAGAGCACAAGCATGAGTGTGAGTGAGGGAGGGGCAGAGAGAGAGGGAGACAGAGAATCCAAAGCAGGCTCCATGCTGTCAGTGCAAAGCCTGATGTGGGGCTCGAACCCAGGACCTGTGAGATCATGACCTGAGCCAAAGTCAGATGTTCAGCTGACTGAGCTACCCAGGTGCCCTAGGAATGTTTGATTTTTCTGAAGGTAAGAGGAAAACAAGAGTGAACACATTTCTCCTTCCTTTAGAAAAAGAGTATAAAAGGAAATATTTCATGGCTAACATGGCTATCGCCTGGTATTAGATGTGTACTGGTGTCCATCTGTTGCAATGACTGAACTGTCAGGCAAAGGAAGGGGAGGGAGGAGTGCTTGTCTGTGGGAACGGAGAGAAATTTCCAATTTCTGATTACTGGGCTGCTGTACTTAGAACTCTCTTTGAATAAATATTGGCAAGTGGCCCAGAGTCCCAACTTGGCTGTTTGAGCTTTGCTAAAGTGCTTGAAGGAAAGTCCTGAACCATTGCTCTTAAATGGAAACTGTGTAAGTCATTTGTAATGGAAAGAATGACCAAAAAAAAAAAAAAAAAAAAAACAATTCCTTCTTACAACGACTTTGATTCCAGCTATTTCCCTGATAAATTATTTTGTTTTTGTGTACAGAGAGTAATGCAACCATTTCTGCTTTTTTTTTCCCCATAGTGCTTTCCTGAAAGCCATGTCTACAAACAAATTGTTGTAAGTAATTCTTACTTTTTATCAGGAACAAGGTTACACTTGGACTTTGGATTTCTGATAAAAAATTCCATTTGATATAACTAACACCCTAATAGTAGTACTAACTTACCTTTGTCTGGCATTTTATAATTTTCTAAGGCAGTTTCTTATATGTACATTAATTTGATTCTCTGACAATGCAGAGAAGTAGATATTATTGTCCCTATTTTAGAAGTGGATAAAATTGGACACAGGGAGATGAATCAGCCTACTCAGGATCATTTAATTGGTGGTTGATAGAGGGGGCTATCCTGCAGCCCTTTGAGTAGGACCAGAGGCACTTTCTGTTGCCCCCAATCAACAGAAGACAGCTACTGTGTAAATTAGCACACTCCCACCATCTTGAAGTTAATGTCAATTTTTAGTCAAATTCACACTTGCATTTCTTTATAACCTGAAGGCCAAATAACCCATCTACACCATTCATTCTTGTTCTTATACTTACACTCAAACTCTTTACTCATACACAAATTGCTTATGCTTCTTTCCCCAGCTTCTTTCCACTGCTGACCTCTTTGAAACTCTTAACACTGCAGAAGCCACAGTATCATCGCAAGCACTCTGTAGCCTCAACATCCTCACAGAGCAATGCCTTCACTTTCTTGCCTTCAATGAAACCCAGCATTCCCCCCAAAGATATCACTTCCCTTGAGCCTTGACAAACAAAACTGCTTTTCTTCACTGCCTTTCAACACTCTGAGAGATATGTGGAAGCAGTGTTGAGAGATATGTGGAAGCAGTGTTAGTATTCTCCTAGCTTCTAGCTGCCAATTCCAGGTGATTCCATTCTTACCTGTATGAAACTCCCCACTCTCTGCCCCATTTTGAGTCTCATGCTGTAGCATGAAGTGTAATCATCATCATTCACCAGCTTAAAGTCACTCCCCCAGATTCACTGAAAGCTTTAGCACCTGGCCCACACAAATGCTGCCAAACTCCCACTGTAATCTCAGACAACCTTCACGTCCATGATTCATAGCTCCTCAAGCACCTGGATTCCAGTGCCCTTTGCCTCCATTTCTCTTTAACACAACTCATTCCTGTGGCAAAATCCTGACTTTATGTTTACTTAGATGCTCTGAAAACCTGAACTCTAGTGACCCTTCACACCTCTGCAACTTTGACACTCTCCTGACTTCTTAGTAATTTCTGTTCGTGATCTTTCTTTAATTCTTTGAGTTGCCCTCCCATCTTCACTTTCATCCCTGCCCAGCAGAAACCCCAAAGGCCTGTAAATTCCCTGAATGGCTTCTGGGTACTCACCATGCCCTCCCTCCATCTTTGTTCTACTGCCAACCAACTCGCTCTCATCTGTGGTTATCTGAGTGGTTAAAGCCATGGGCTGGCGAAGCCTGTTTCTACCATTTGAAGCCTATTTCTACCATTTAATATTTCTACCTTGGACAAGTCATTAATTTTTCAGGGCTTCCATTTCCTCAGTTTGGAAATAGCGGCATCTTATCTCCTGACCATCATAAATTATTGTGAATATTAATTGAGATAATATATGTAAAGTGCTTAGAATAGTACCTATCTCATAAGCACTCAATAAATATTTACTATTATTACAAATAAACTGCTTTATGATGTTTCTAGAAAAATCACATAACCAAATTAATAAGTGCCAATACATGCCCAAATCTGCAAAGCAAAACACAATCCAACAAACATCCTCCTTTTTCACTCCTTCCCTAGATATTGACTGCTTCAGGAAGACTTTTGAGACAATATCTTTGTAGGTCCTGAGAACCTCTAATTTTATCATTTAATTATTTGTCCTCCACATCAGAAGTAGATAGGATTAACAGGCTGACAAATGTTTATTATTTGTAAGGCAGGAATAGCAAGGATTTTATGTGACCACTTCCCAGAAGACAGACTAGAAGAAACAGGCAGAAGGCATAAATAGACATCTCACAAGAGAAAAAACATGAATGACCAAGAAACATATTAAAAGATGCTCATCCTCATTAGTAGTCAGGGAAATGCAAATTAGAACTACAATGAAATAACCTTGCACACCCTTGAAAATGGCAAAAATGAAGAAATTTAACAATATCAGATGTTGGACTAGGTATTTTTATGATGGGCATGTAAATGATACAACTGCTTTGGGAAACATTGTGGGGGTTTGTCAACCCAAATATTCACACACCCCAGGGACCAGCAGCTCCATCCATTGAGACTCTCTCACATTTTGTCCACCAAACATAACAAAAAGCACAAAGCTGCAAATAACCCTATCCACTGACAGGAGAATGGATAAATAGTGATATAGTGGTATATTCACCAGAGGAATATTTAACACACACACACACACACACACACACAGTAAAATATAGCTGCAGTAACAACATGAACGAATCTTAGAAACACTGTTGAAGGGTAAAGAAAAAACAAGTAAATGTATGCATTACAATAACACTTTAAATATATTAATCTATTTATTTCTCATAATATCTCTTTGAGGAAGGTACTATTGCTCTCATTTGACAGATAAGGAAACTGAGTCACAGAGGAAACAGTTACAGATAAGGAACTTGCTAATAAGTGGAAGTTGCAGAATCTAGCTAACCTTTACTACATGCTTACATAGTATCAGACACTGTATTACCTTTTGTGAAAGATGCTCTTATAAAATGTCCTTCTTGGTTGTTTTTGTCTTTACCTGATAAATCTTCCTAAATCAACACAATAAGTTAGACTGGAGAATCCAGTTTATCATTTGACTTTGCACTCTTCTTTCAGTCCCGTAACCTAAGTGCCAACTCAATGGATAATTTTCTCATCATTTAAATGGTCTTCAGAACCATTTTCTAGGATTTGCTTTTGGAAACGAAATGTTAACTCCCAGCCAATGTCCTAAATCCCTGAGGCCGTGGAACTTCCCTACATTCTACATTTTCCAGAATGCCAATAACTAAGAGATCTACAAATGAAGGAATTCTTCTCCCAAGGGCAACCACCCATGCCACCACCACCACCACCACCATGCCCCCAAAATCTCATCCCGTCTTCTTCCACTTATACCCTAAGACTTAAAGGGAAGAAGCTGAGGAGCTAGAGGAAGGATCATTCCTTCCTGTACCACGGTCTTAAGAATCATGCTTGGAAGCTTGTGATTGAGCCTTGCATGGGGTGGAGGAGGGGGAAGAGAACCAGGAATCCAAAACCTGTGGTTTAGTCCCAGCTCTGATGCTTAGTTGTGGAATGCTGGCCAAATCCATTAACTTCTCTGGGACTCATTTACTTCAGTAATGCACTTCAGTTAAACTTGACAAACATTTATTTACTGAATGCCTCCTAGGTGCCATGCACCATGACAAACAGTGGGGTTATAAGGATAGATAAGACCTGAATAGCCATAGAGAAGCTCCCAGCCATTAAGGAGCTTTCTTTCTAGAGCAGAGAACAGTGGATTTTGGTGCCTCAGGTGGTGAAGCAGAGTGTGGGTAACCAGGTGGTAGAGATGTTGCTGAGACTATACAATATCAGTGTACTGCTGTGGTTAAGAGCTCAGCTCTGGGGTCAGTCATAACTAAACATATCCTGTCTGTAACCCTCATGAGCTCTGTGACTTCAAGCAAGACTTCTTCTCCTGAAGAATCAGTTTCTTCATCTTTAAAACAGAGGTAATAATTATACTGTCTTCATTTTGAGGATCAAATAACACATATAAAAATGGAAGGTGAGTTATGATCAATAAATGTTACCTGACCTCCTCATTCTCCCCTCAGCACTATTATTACTGTTAACACATCAGTTGTTTTTTAGCAAGGCATTGTGACATAGTTTGAAGATCCAGGAAGTTGTCCATCAATGCTGCTCAGCTCTAGCTAACTCACTGGGGGAGTAAGATGAACATTCAGTTCTCGTCCAAAATCCTTTCCTGAAGACACTGACATGCGTTAACAGGATGATGACTGGCTAGTGCAAAGTGGAATTGATCTTTGAGGAGGTTATTTCTAAATACTCTGAAGTATGAAAAGGGTATGTAATTTAGCATAGCATAAGAGGATGAATTTTAGATAAGGTGAAGGATTGCATTGATACATACTTTTGGAAGATGTTTAAGTGAGGAGTGGAAATCATCCTGAATAAATTTCACTTGATCTAAAAAATTAGGACTCAGAAGTTATAATGAGAGTGATTAATAAATATGACTACAAAGAAATTATAATTAAACTCATGTATATTAAAAATATAACCTGAATGAAATATATATTTTTTAAGTTTGTTTGTTTATTCTGAGAGACACAGAGAGAAAGTACAGGAGCAGGGGAAGGGCAGAGAGAGAATCCTAAGAAGGCTCTGCGCTGTCAACACAAAACCCAACTCGGGGCTCGATCCCATGAACCGTGAGATCATGACCTGAGCTAAAATCAAGAGTTGGATGCTTAATTGACTCAGCCACCTAAGCTCCCCCTGAACAAAATATTATATATATATATATATATATATATATATATATATATATATATAAAACAAAATGTTATATATATATATATAAAACAAAATGTTTTATATATATATATATATAATGTGTGTGTGTGTGTATATATATATATATATGGCATAGGGCTAATTTTGTGCCTATACAAAGAATGCTTACAAATCAGTAAGATGATGAAAACTTACCAGAAAAAAATACAAAGGACTTGGAGAACATTCAGGAAAAACAACAATAGCCAATAGACGTGGGAAGATGTTCAACATCATTGATGATTAGAAAATGAAAATGAAAAAAAGATACCATTTTAGCAAAGATTAAAAAGAGATGGATAGAATCAGTGTTGGTGAGAGTGTGAGGTAACAGGTATACTCATATATAGTGGGTATAAGCAAGTTAGTGTAACTTTTGTGAAGGAATAATTAATAGTAGCTTTTTAAACAAAAAGTGTAGTATAACTCTGACCCATTGCTGAAAATTATCGCAAAAATATATCATTCATAAATGCACTATATACACTATATACAAGGATGTTACTCAGAATTATTTCTAATAGCCAAAAAAATTCTATCAGTGAAGAACTGTTTAAACAATGACAGACCCATGCAATGAAGAATGAAGTCCATATACTGATACAAAATGTTCACAGTATACTGTTAAATTTAAAAGACAACTGAAGAACAGTATGCTTCTGTTAATGTGAAGCAGATATAAATAAGTATATGTGCATAGAAATGATCCAGAAGGAAACACAAGGAAGTTTGGTGCTTTTTACCTCTGGGAATGTAAAGAGGAAAATGTCTGCCTTTTACTGAATTGCCTTCTGTGCTGTTTGAAAACCTTACCGTGAACATGTATTACGTTTGTAATTAAAAAAGGAAACAAAACCTTAGTAAAAATATCTAACGAGCAAATGGGAGCCATTGCGATGTGTCTGAAAATAGTGAGCATTGTTTTGAATGTTCTAATCATCATGGTGGTCTCTAATCATGGGTGGTCATTATAATCATCTATTATTAGTAAAGAAACTGAGGCACATGGAAGTTAAATTACTTAACCACGTTCACATAGATAGTAAGCTCTAGAGCTGATTTTCAAACCCAGAATGTTTGGCTCCAAAATCCATGCCTTAGGCACTATGCCTGCTGCCTTTTGAAGTCCTTAGAAGCTTTGAGTTCTACCTGGGTGATCTGATAATATGACCTATGCCATATACCGTGAACACTCCCTGTGGCACCCAGGTCACACCTGTCCACTTTTCTGACCCTTTGGAGGACTTAATAGGGAAACAAGATGCTACAAGAGAACAAGACGAGGCTTTGCTGGGTATGAAGTAATAACGGGGCCTTTTAACAACTCTCAAGGTTGACACAATACCTCAGCACAGCGTATCTTTGTAGCAATATTCTTATTGTTAACTGAATGAAGCCTTCAAAGATGAAAGGGCTGGTCTCAGTCAGCTGTTAGGTAAAATGTGGTTGATCCATCAGCCAGTGGAGATTGAGGTTAAGCCAATAATGATTGCTGTGGGAATAAAGGCTGAACTCATCGGCTGAATTCCATTGTTTTCAAAGTATGTCAAGGTAAGGAGGATTATTTTTTTAGCTGCTGAGACATGAGAAAACATGCTGTATCATCCAAGTTTACTGAACGCGAATGTGTTTCTGGTTGGTGTTTCTTGTTTAGCATTTTTCTCGAGGGTTATTACCAAGAAGCTAAATCTGGATTCCTTTTTGTAACCCTAGAAGTGGATTGGTTGATCGATTGATGGGCCTTTGTTGATCAATAAATAGGACACTAAGATCATCTAATGGTCTCTAATGCTTTTTGATCACCCTTCATTCTAACAGATATTGAAAACTTTTTCCACATGCAGGGTTCTCTGGGTGTACAGGTAGCTACAGGGCATCCCAGCTGGCAAGCTTAGTAAAGATTGGTCACCAAATATACCTATTTGAGGCACTCTTGGTAGTTTATTATTCGTTGATGACTCTGAAACTGCATGCACAGTTCTGTGTAAGGAATAAATTGTTTTTCCTTCCTGTGGTTCATCACGCATTGTGGATGGGTGCCTGGTGAGCAATATGGTATCCTATAGGACTACCACTAGCAGTAGAATGTCAAGTGTAGGAACAAAACACATGCTGGTGGCCCTGGCAGAAAACCTTAATTTGAAACAAGGCCTGGGAGAGGTTTTCAGTGATTCTGTAAAGATTCAAGTTTTCAGTGTGGAAAGATTCAGGGAACTCAGCTTCCTGGTTATTCACCTAAACAGTAAGACACACACTGTTACGTTAGGTGGTGCCACACGTGTAGATAATGGCAGAGATAAATGAAAAGACTCAGAACTAAAGGTTCTTTTCTGCTGAGGGAATAACAGTCTGAGTTGATTGCTGGTGAGTTACTGATGAAATATGATTCAGCTGTGCCAAATCTTCATCGAGAATGGTGCTATTCAAAATGGCAGCTGCTGGCCACATACGGCTAAATTTAAGTGAACTAAAATTAAAATTCAGCTCCTCAGTTACCCAAATCCCATTTCGAGTGTTCAACACTAGTATGGTAGCTAGTGGCTACCATAAAGAACAGTGAAAAACTTCCATCACTATAGGATGTTCTATTGAGCAGCACTGATTTAGAAAATAAACAATAGTTCCACAAAGATATTTTATCAAGAAATGCCATTTAGGTGGTTTGATTGACCACACCAAGGAGGCCCTATCTAGTGTTTATTCTGAGATTTGAATTGGGAAGGAGGATAGTAAGACCTTAGATTTTGGTGTGAATTGTAAAGACTAATTTTCTCAGTAAAGACACTTTTGTCAGGGAATCACTATGGGTAATAGTTCTAGGCAAAGAGGTGGGAGCAAAGGATGTGATGCTCTGAGGTTAGGGTTTCCTCAGAATGAGAAAAAACTGTGTGACCCAAATGGGAGAAGGAAGTGGTCAGAGACACTTTTGATATTTGCATAAGGGGCAAGTGTAACTGACCTAGAATTTCTGGAACTTCCTTTGGCTTAGACCTTCTTACCTTTCTTTGTATGATTATATTGGTAAAAATAAGTTAGGCATCTTAAAAAGAACATGAATCATAGCTTCTCTTTCTTAAGAGACTCTCAATGCCTTCCTCAAAAGCAAAGTAGTTCTTTTGTTCATCTTGTTTCACATGGCTTTAAAACTTTAAAAGTAAATAAAGAAAAGGACATCAAATAAAGGGCAATAATACTTCTTACACTCATTCAGGATGTCCCTGGTGACTTGTAGCATGGGCATAGATCTAAATCATTTTCAACAGAGTCTAGTGAGACATTAGGTTGCCCCCTCGCCCCCTAGTCTTTTGATGTAGGTTCATGAACTGAGAAACTGAGAAGCAATGAAGACTGATGTCTTCATATGTAGGGCCTAGAAGGCAGAGACAGGATGGCTGGGATCAAAAATATTGATCAGAGGGTAAGATCCTTCACTGATATTAGAAGTAGGTCAAGAGAGATGTTAAAAAGAGCTATTCAAAGAACAGCTAGACAGATTAAGAACAGAGAAACAGGTAGAGTCAAGAGTTATCCCTAGTAATTATAACAGGGGTTTTTATGAGCTGATGAGAAAGTTAAGAGGGTGGCTACTGGGAACAAAAAGGGACTTTCCAAGGGCAGCAGTAAAAACATGAATACTGGACCTTGCTTAATCTTGCATATTTCATCATCCTCTCACACAAGTAAAACTTCTAGCATCCAATAAATACCTGTTGAATGAATCCTCAGGAAAGAAAATCACACTGGATGCATAAATTCCTTTATTGAAAATATTGGGCTAGCACTGCATTACATATACTCAGTATCCATAAATGAAGGGCCACACATTTCTGATTGGACAATACTGTTTTAAATAGAGAACACAGCATCTGGATATGCTCTCACAAGTATAATATCATGGACTAAACTAGGTAGGAGTGAACTATATGCAAAATGACCATTTTGTTCGTTAATAGCATATGGTTGCAAATGGCATAAATGGTAAACTTGATCATCATGAGACATTCCTGATATCTCACACCAACACATCGTTTAATGAGCAGATTAACGTTAAACTGTCAGTATGTTGTTAATCAAAGAGTTCTCAATAAGAGAACTTGGGTGAAAGCACACCAGGCTACATATTTAAGATTTAATAGAATTCATTTCAACTTGCATGGAATGTGAGTAGGGTAAAATAACTGCTGATCTGAAAAGAGGCCACTTGGCAATTTGTTCTCTTTTGTAAATATTCTAATAAGAGAATAATCTAAAAGAAATATTCTGCCAGCTTAAGGCTAACATTCTAAAGATGGTTTCATTTTTTAAATGCAAGTATATAAATACTACTTGTTATTTATTTTCCCTTTCAAAGATCACAGGGGGTGTAATTTATGACAGACCACTTCTCAGCTTTGGCTATTATTAAAAACTTTTTCCATTAGCAGTCTTTGGCTTTCATAAAAGTTTGGCAATCAGTAATATTGTTTAGTTTTTAACAAGGCTTTATTAGCATTTTTAACAAAGAGTATTTTATGATGTGAAAATGGGTTGATGTTAGAAATAGTTTTTACTTTTTATTCAAATTTTGGTATGAATGCATTTCTTTGCATTGCTTTTTCTCAAATAAAAATCTAGAAACCAAGACAATTGGGCTAATTTGACATTTTTCATTTGGTATAAAATATGCAGAAATGAAAACATTCAGTCTCTTTGAAAACAGAGGCCTGTTCATTAATTTAAGAACTTGGGGGAAAATTATACACAAAACACTATGAAAATAAAGTTTTTGTTATTAACACACATGATCTTATAAGAAGCAAAAACACTTTCTGTTCAAAGCAGGGTTTGTTCTAAGTCTAGATTCAGAAAGGTATCCATTTCTGTAAATATCAATTTACAACTGTGAGAAATGGCTTCTTTACAATTATGTTTAGAGTAAGTAAAAATGTACCTTTTTAATGGAAAGATGGCCTATAATAGTCAAATCAATAAACATTGGTAATGAGTTTTTAAAAATTCAGAACTACACATTATATATATATATATATATATATATATATATATATATATACACACACTGCTTAAGACCTATCACCCTAAACAATCAGGGCAAAAGAAAATTCAATATAAAACTATATAAATCAAATGGGTTTGTTGCCAAAACATAGCACAAAATGTATACATTTCTTTATTTCAAGATTTGACACATTAAAAGAAAAACTGCCAACACATTTTAGACAATATACTAGAAATAATAAATAAGACAATTAAAAAATCATATATTCCCTTTAAGTGCTGAGCACTTCCAATTTTTCTAAGTGAAACTAAGCCTTTCCATGGCAAACAATAGTATGCTGTACATTTTGGTAATGAAAATTATGTTGATAAATACACAAGGCATGTATATATTTCCACAGTATCTTTTTTTTTCACAGTTACCAAAAATAAAAATTGCATTCAACTCATACATCTATAAATATTTTGATTCCTCACTGCATGGATCTGAAGGAAGTGGGAGTATAAAGTCTTTCAACAATCTAGACTTTAAATTTCTTTCTTCATTGTCTGCCCTCCACGTGGACCTTTCAGAAACTCTCTGCGATGTGACCATCCATGCTCTGAGATGATGGCAGAAAGAAAGCGTTATGGTGGGATGAGGCAGTCTGGGCTGGGGCTAGGTCTTCCAGCCAGCTTTAGGAGGGCTGATGGAACCCAGTCTTTTTACTGTGGCATTTTAAGGCAGTCTGAATTTCACTCGAATGTCCATACCTCGAGGTCTTGAACTATGAAGTCTTCCTTTTTGGAAAGAATATCATTATTGAAAGTGCTGCAGGAGTTGCTTCGTCCATGGTATAAATCAGCATCTAGCCATAAACCGAATCGTCCCCTGAAAAGATCAAAGATACAAAAAAGGTGAAAACATTTCAATCTCAAGTGGCATACCTTTTACCCTCCCTCAGCCTATCTTCTTTCCTTTATGCTATAGACAGACAAAACCCTAAACTGCTTGTAAAACAAAGCCTACATTTCCTTTATTTCACTTAAATGACCCATCTTTCCCAAAAGACAAGTGACCGTAGTCTGTCATTTAGACACATAAATAAATCATTTCATCTTTGATTCTTAGGGTCCTGTGTTAGGCCACCGTCTTAATTAGTCTAAGCACATGGCCTAGCTAAAATCACCTGATACAAGGTTTTGGTTACCTGGGTAAAAACAGACTCCCACACAGGTCAAATGGTAAATAACAACAACAAAACCCTTACCCTCCACCACCAAGTTCCAAAGAACTTATGTCTCCATTGATAAAGTATGAGTTTTCTCCACTCCACTTGAAGACCTTAGGATAGAAACATAAGACAGAGAACAGACATTTCAATCTGGAGAATCAGTGAAGAGGGAATTATTAGGATAATACCTCTGTAGAGAAGGGAACTACCCATTAGCTGAGAAAGTTCCTAATTGGCAGATTTTTTCCTACACCAGGATGAGATCTTCAAAGGGGTTATAATAGGAAAGACCTCCCAAGCACATATTGGCTCTGACCTGCTATCCCTCCCTGGGTCCCAGAACATGCACAAGAGCAGTTTCCAAGGCCCAATGAGGGACCCTAAAAGCACTTTGCGTGCTATAGCCATGAAAGGCTGACCCAGGCTAGAGTGAGTCCAAATGAGGTTATGGGACAGCTGCTGCTCCCATGACAGTCTCCCACCTCCAACCCCACCCATACTCCTGACATGGTGACATTGGGAATTTATGTATTTCTATTTGCATACCTTGAAATTGGGGCTAAACGTGTACAGAAAAGTTTCGCCTGTGCCGTAATAGTGGTCACTGAACTTGAAAGGATGAGTTGCATATGCTCCAAAAATCTGTCAGAAGAAAACACAGACACATTATTCACTTTCAAACCTAAACGTCCCAAAGAGTGGTGTTCTGAAATATTTAACACAATCCTGCTCTGAGGTATCATTAACCCTCTTTCAGCAAAGACCATTACTAAATTAGAGTTCTTAAATAAAAAGGCTAACCAACAAACAGATAAGTAAAATATCCCTAGTTCTAATATCCCTAGTTCTAATTGAAACTCAAGTGGCTTAGGGGAGACTTATTTGACAAAGTCCAACAATTGTTCCAATATTAAAGAACTTCCAAAGTCTACTGTGGGGTCAAATTTCCTTTAGTAAATACAGGTAACATACTGGGAACATCAAACAACAAGAAGCAACTTGCACACAGAAATGAGTGGTTGAAAGAACAAAATTATGTGTCTTATGTGTTTTATAAGTGAATTCATGGCCAGATATTTCCCCAGAAATACTAAAAGTTTTCTTGTGATTTTTAAAAATGAGTTCTCAGTATGCTTATTAAAACTGTATCCTTAACATAAGTGACCTAATATCTCTTAGCTGAAATGACTTTTAAGAAAAAACTAATTCCATAATATAATGGGCTTTAGGGATGATTTAGATATATTTGAACCAATGATTTTTCCATTTTTCCTTACTGGGGGTTTGAATAAGCAGGTTTTCAGGATTACATGTGCCCACTGTCCCAGCTTCCCATCCTTCTGCTCAGATCTTGAGCAGTGCTTGCAAGGGTGAGAGCTGGGAAGAGTGAACATTGTACTTTAAAAACATCCCTAAGTGATTCTGATATACCTTCTACTTCAAAACCCACTTGGGAAACATTGCTTCAAATGGAGGTTATCTTAGCATAATACCCTCTAGTTCCATCCATGTTGTTGCAAATGGCAAAATTTCATTCTTTTGATCACCAAGTAATAATATCCTATTGCATATATATACCACATCTTCTTTAGCCATTCATCAATAGATGGACATTTGGGCTCTTTGTGTAATTTGGCTATTACTGATAACGCTGCTATAAACATTGGGGTACATGTGCCCCTTCAAATCAGCATTTTTGTATCCTTTGGATAAATACCTAGTAGTGTAATTGCTGGGTCATAGGGTTCTATTTAAAAAGTTCTATTTTTAATTTTTTTGATAAACTTCCATATGTTTTTCAGAGTGGCTTCACCAGTTTACATTCCCACCAAAAGTACAAAAGCATTCCCCTTTCTCTACATCCTCGCCAGGATCTGTTGTTTTCTGAGTTGTTAATTTTAGCCATTCTGACAGGCATGAGGTGGTATCTCATTGTGGTTTTGTATTTCCCTGATGATGAGTGATGTTGACCATCTTTTCATGTGTCTGTTAGCCATCTGGATGTCTTCTATGGAAAAGTGTCTATTCATGTCTTTTGCCCATTTCTTCACTGGATTATTTGTTTTTTGGGTGTTGAGTTTGATAAGTTCTTTATAGATTTTGGATCCTAACCCTTTGTCTTATATGTCATTTGCAAATATCTTCTCCCATTCTGTCAGTTGCCTTTTAGTTTTGCTGATTGTTTCCTTCACTGTGCAGAAGCTTTTTATCTTGATAAGATCCCAACAGCTCATTTTTGCTTTTATTTCCCTTGCTTCCAGAGACATGCTTAGTAAGAAGCTCCTGCGATCAAGGTCAAAGAGGTTGCTGCCTATTTTCTCCTCTAGGAATTTGGTGGTTTCCTGTCTTACGCTTAGGTTTTTCATCCATTTTCAGTTTATTTTTGCATATGATGTAAGAAAGTGGTCCAGTTTCATTCTTCTGCTGTCACTGTCGTTTTCCCAGCACAATTTGCTGAAAAGACTGTTTTTCCATGGGATACACTTTCCTGCTTTGTTAAATATTAGTTGGCCATACATTTGTGGGTCCATTTCAGTTCTCTATTCTGTTCCACTGATCTGTTTTTGTGCCAGTACCATAGTGTCTTGATAATTACAGCTTGGTAATACAGCTTGAAGTATGGAATTGTGATGCCTCCAGCTTTGGTTTTCTTTTTCAACATTACTTTGACTATTTGGGGTCTTTTCTGGTTCCATACAAATTTTAGGATTGTTTGTTCTAGCTCTGTGAAGAAGTGCTAAGTGAAATCAATCAGAGAGAGACTAATAGCATAGGATTTTACTCATATATGGAATTTAAGAAACAAAACAGATGAACACAGGAAGGGAAGGAAAAATAAGATAAAAACAGAGAGGGAGACAAACCTAAGAGACTCTTAAATATAGAGAACAAACTGAGGGTTGCTGAAGGGGAAGTGGGAGGGGGGATGTGCTAAATGGGTAATAGCCATTAAGGAGGGCACTCATTGGGATAAGCCCTGGGTGTCATATTGTAAGCGATGAATCACTAGGTTTTACTCCTGATACCAATACTACATTGTACGTGAAGTAACTCAAAGTAAATAATTTTTTTTAAATGGAAGTTATCTGAAAAATGTCATCACTTTTCAAAATTATTGTAATTGGATCATAGTCATAGTGGAATCTCTTCTTTACCAATTACACTTAGTTCCTAGCAACCTGAAATACTAAAAATTAGGTAGGATAGAGGTCTAGAAACTCTAACTAATGTTCTTCATACTCCCTGCTACTAAACCTTTCCCTAGAGCTGCTAGGAACAAACAGAAACAAAACAGTAACAAAAACATCAAAAATCCATTTCCCTTCTTCTGGTGATATTTCAATAAAAGAACTAAAGTACAACTGTGAAAGGCATCTTTTTTCAAAAGCATGTGCTTAAAATAGGACAAGAAGGGCAATGGCCACAAGTGGAAGAAAGTTATTCCTTTTCTGCTCAGTGAATAGGAAAAACTACCTTACCCACTCACCTTTTCAGAATTCTCATTATATTCTTTCTTACCTAACATTTCTTAGCAATCATGAAAACCTATTTAAGAACAGGTTTGGATGATACTGTTCCAACTTATATGTCATTTGCAAATATCTTCTCCCATTCTGTCAGTTGCCTTTTAGTTTTGCTAATCATCCTACTAGAGATTGGATGATACTAAGGAATTACTGTTTTGTTAGGTATATAGCATTGTGGCTACAAAAGAAAATGTCTATTTTCTTTTTTCTATTAATTTATTTAGAAAGGAATTGTATGATATGTATATAATGATATTGTTGGGTCTATACCATTAAAAATTTAATATATTTGGCAATAACAGAACAAAGGAATCCTTGGGGAAAAAATTAAGACCCCCCCAAAAGTGGTAAAAAAAAAAAAGGTTAATATAACAAAATTTATAAATGTATATTTGCTCTCCTTTCTTCTCTGAGCTTCTTTAGTAGAAAAAAATTATATAAAGAATCATAACAATTTATTATTGGGCTTTTAATATATATCAATGTAATATATATAACAAAATTATCACAAAAAGTGGAAAAATTTAAGCAATATTGGAGTAACATTTCTGTACTTCACTGAAATTAGGATAGTATAAATCAGACTTTATCAATTGCCTGATGATTGCTCTATTTCCCACAATGCCTCATGGCATATATTTTTCCACAGCCTAATTTGACTAAAATTGAGCCTCTTTGCAGGGGTTTCTTTGGCCAGTTTATGAAGTTTACCCTGACTCCAGGAAGGCCCCCATTAATGGTCTCTTTTCCTGGTTCTTCCTGGTAGACTAGATGGTCTTTAGTTTAGCTTGTTGTCTTCATGCAGATGCCAACCTCCTCTTAATTGTTTACCACCAAAATTTTCATCATTTTCTAGAGTATCCTTTGGCTTGAACTTCTCCATTTTCTTCTAAATAAAGTCAGTTCCTTTGGGGAAAGCTTCAGAACTCTTTGTCCCCCCCCCCCCCCCCCCGCCCTGCCCTTTCTTTTTAGATATTCATAAAGAGTTTAAAAATTTTTTATTGAGATTAAGTTGATAGTATAATATTATGTGAGCTTCAGATGTACATTATATTTTGACATCTGTATTCATTACAAAGTGACCATCTCCAGAGATCTAGTTACTACCCATCAACCATACTTTTGACCCCTTCTGCTCACTTTGCACACACCCTACCCCCCTCTTTTCCCTTTAACCACCAATCTGTTGTGTCTGCGTTTTGTGTTTTTATTTTTTTGTAGTTTTAGACTCCACATGAGTGAAATCATACGATTTCTGTCTTTCTTCTGACTTATTTCATTTAACATAATGCCCTCAGGGTCCATTCATGTTGCCACAAATGACAAAATTTCAATTGATTTTATGGCTTAGTAGTATTCCAGTATATATATCCATCCATGTGTGTATATATGTCACATCTTCTTTATCCATTCATCCACTGATAGACATTTAGATTGATTTCCATATCTTAGCCACTGGAAATAATGCTTTGAACACTGGGATGCATATATTTTTTGAATTAATGTTTTCATTTTCTTTGAGTAAATTCCCAGTAGTGGACTAGGTGGATAGCATGGTAATTCTATTCTAGAATAGAAATTCTATTCTATTCTATTCTATTCAAACATTTTGAGGGATCTCCATACTGTTTTTCATAGTTGCTGCACCATTTTTCATTCCTACCAACAGTGTATTAGAGTTCCCTTTTCTCCACATCCCCACCAACACTTGTTATTTCTTGTCTTTTTGATGTAACCAGCCCAACCAGTGTGAGGTGATATCTCATTGTAGTTTTGATTTTCATTTCCCTAGTAATTAATGATGTTGGAACATCTTTTCATGTGCCTGTTGGCCATTTGTAAGTCTTCATTGAAAAAAATGTCTATGCATATCCTACATCCATTTTTTTAACTCTTTTGTTTGATTTTTTTTTTTTTTTTGTGAAGTCATATGGGTTCTTTATATATTTTGGATATTAATCCTGTGTTGGATATGTGATTTGCAAATATCTTCTCCTGTCCAGTTAGGTTCCCTATTGTAGGTTCCCTATCCTTTGCTGTGCAGAAGCTTTTCACTTTGATGTCCCATTTGTTCACTTTAGCTTTTGTTTCCCTGGTCTCTGGAGAAAGATTCACAAAAACATCACTAAGATAGATGTCACAGAGTTTACCAACCATGCTTTCTTCTATGAATCTTATGGTTTCACTTATTATGTCTAAAACTTTAATCCATTTTGAATTAATTTTTTTTATATAAGACAGTGATCGAATTTCATTCTTTTGCATGTGGCTGTCCAGTTTTCCTGGCATCATTTATTGAAGCCATTATCCTTTCTCCATTGTATGTTTTAAGCCCCTTTATCATAAACCATCTATATATGTGTGGATATATGTTGCATTGATCTGTGTGTCTGTTTTTATGCTAATGCCATACTGTTTTAACTACTATAGCTTTGTAATGTAGCTAGCAAGGAAGTAGCATAAAAACAATGGCACCCTCCAGTGCCTGTATCCCCAGAGAGATCTTCATCAGATCCCTGCCCCTCTGGTATACTCTTAAAACTAGTCAACAGATCTCCCTTACACCCGGCCCAGGTGTTTCTCAAGCTACTGCCTCTGTGTTGCGACTCAGAGCAAATGAATCCATGTGTGACTCCTTCAATGGTGGAACTTCTCTTTCCTAAAGCCCTTGTGCTCTCCTGGAAATTAGCCTCAGGTTTTCAAAGGCAGTTATTTTGAGGGTCTGCCTTTCTGGTGCAGGTCCCATAGGCTGGTGTGCCTAATGTGGAACCTGAACCCCTAGACTCTCAGAGAGAAGCTACATGTTCTGTGATCTCTCTTTCTCTTGTGGGTCGCTAGCGGGGTGGGGTGGGGTGAGGTCCTATGAAGACTGCTTTTCTGCCCCTCCTACCCATCTTGATGTTTGATGTGGCTTTTGTTCTTTTTTCTGTCCTGTATTACAGAAGATCTGTTCTGCTAGTCTTCAGGCCTTTTTCAGAGAGAACTGTTCTACAATTGTAACTTTGGTGTGTTCATTGGAGGAGGTTAGCAGAGCTCTATGTCTTATGATCCGCCTTTTCTCCTAGAGCTAGGAGCTAGGGGCTCTGATGGGTGAAGCACAGCTGCTGGTCTTGACTTGCCTAAGCTGGCATGGAATGCCTGCTGCAAGAGCTGAGGCAAGGGCTTTATACTCCTATATTCTCCCAAATCTAAGCTAGAGCATCTCCCATATGAATAGAGGTTGGGTAGAAGAAAAGAATCCTCTACCTCTAAGCCATATTTGCTTGGAATTTAGCCTCTGAAACACAGATCTTGGGTTAGGGGATAAGAAGTGCTGGGGACCTGCCCCTGGAGGGTATATCATAGTCCTTGCATGCGAGCTGGGGGAAGCGGGAGCCCCATCTTCTTGTCCACACAGGAGCTTCTGTCAGTCTGAACTGAGGGCTGGAGGGAAGGAAGCAGGTCGTGCTTCAGAGGCCACAGAATCTCACTAGTACTAGCAATTTATTAGATTTTCTTAAATAAATGTTTCTTCACTTGCTGTATGCCCTTAGGACAATTTTCAGAGACTCTAAGTGATCATTGTTTTTATAATTTCTACCAGGGATGGTTGTTTCACTGATGACGGATTCTGCAGAGCTCCTTACTGCTACCATTCTGCATATGTAATTCTTTGATATTCGAATATTACATAATCCATTCCCAGATTTACAGGTGTTGTTCTATCATGTTTTCAAACATAGCAAAGCCACATTCTTGCCTTGGGGGTTAATGGGGTGTGGAAAGCAGAGTTAGTATCCAGGTGTTTTCAAACACAAGTACCTCCAGGGTACCGGATTCAGGCTCCTGACGAATAGAGGAGACTTCAGGTACAGGCCTCACTTACATATTTGCTGACAGGAAGCTTGGTGAAATTGTGCTGCATACCTGCTCTGTGCTGCCAACAGATTCCCCAACAAACGTGGTATATTTTGGTAAATTAGGAGGAGAACTAATCTATACTTATGGTGGGGGTTTGTGTGTAGTCTAGAACTATCTAGCCATATCTCATCTAAAACATAGCATCCAATGTCTCAAACATTTCACTGAATCCCTAAGTAATTCCATTTTATACCTTTGTTATTATTTTTTAAATTTTTTAAAGTTTATTTATTTTGAGAGAGAGAGAGAGAGAGAGAGAGAGAGAGAGAGAATCCCAAGCGGGCTCTGCACCATCAGTGCAGAGCCTGATATGGGGCTCAAACCCACAAACCACAAGATCATGACCTAAGCTGAAGTCTGACACTTAATGGACTGAGCCATCCAGGTGCCCCAACTTTTGTTATTATTTTAATTTTTAACATGACTGTACCCACTTGGATCATGATTAAATAAAGTATCACCAATCAAGAAATAATAATAGTAACAATGGTAATAAACTACTCCCCACACTTCTTTATCTACAATAACATAGCAATAAAGTCCCAGAAAAGATCACAGTTGAGAAAGACAGTGCCTTCAGTACCCATCTCTCTGTTAATTTCCCCCAAAACAAAGTATGATAGCAAAGATCTATTCTCCTAAAATGATGCCAATTACATAGCTTCACAGCAAGCTCCCCAATGCTTACTAGTGTCCCACACATAACAGGCACCCATACCTTTTCTGAACATATGAATAAATGAAAGGCTGTAGAATAAAGCCTGCTTCAATGCCAGAAAGAGAAAAGAATGACATCTCCATCTTACAAATGTAAAGGAATTTCTTCTTGATATAACACAGACCAAACTTAAGTGAATAGTAGACGAGATGTTTTCCTTTGGTGGAGCAAACGCCTGACGGGGTAGTATACGAAAGAAACCTACACACATTCCACTCACACCCCAAGCTGACGGAGAGCAGCACTAGTGAGGGTACAGGAGGCAATATCTAGAATTCACCTCTACCCCCAAGACCCACTACAGCACAGGTGAAAGGGCAGTGAACAACGGAACAGAGCATTCTTTGCTATTTCATAACAATCGGGCCCCTAAGGTACAGCACACCATGGCCCTGAACGGCTCTCCATCTCAGCAACCATTCCGGCACGGTCTGTGGGTACTACCTCGGCTCCCTGGAATGGGTTCTGGTATGGCGCTAGAACTCACTGGAACTATCTCCCAATCCAGACTTGACTTTTCTCCAACTTTTCCAGGGTTAGGTTGTAGAATATCAACATTGCTTCCTACTGTATGGTGAGCGCTGGAAAAAAAAATTCCTTAGGAAAAAAAATTCCTTAGAATGACTGTATCTGGAGATTTGCTTCCTTTTCCTTTTTAGAGATGCATTCTGAAGTATGTAGAGGTGAAATGACATAATAATTGGGATGTACTTCAAAATACTTCAGTGAAGAAAAACCAACAAAGAAAGGCAGATGAAGCATATGGGGAAAATCCTGCTAACTGTAAAATCTGTTTGATGAAGAATTCTTATACTGGTCTCTCTACTGTTGTATAAGTTTGAAAATCTTCATCAAAAAAATGTTTTCTATGAGGGGTGCCTGGGTGGCTCAGGCGGTTGACTGAAAATCAGTCGTCTGACTCTTGATTTTGGCTCAGGTCGTGACCTCACGGTTCATGGGTTTGAGCCTCACAACAGGCTCTGTGCTGGCAGTGCAGAGCCTGCTTAAGATTCTCTCTCTACCCTTCCCTCTCTCTGTGTCCCTTCCCTCCCTCAAAATAAATTAATTAAAATTTTTTTTTCTATGAAAGAAACAAGCCTCACCTGATTATCCATATCTTTGATGACCAACAGGACAGGACTGTCTAGTGACGCTGACTTCCGATAGAGAGTTTTCAAACTGGTCCCATGCTCTAATGTGCTATATGCAAGTCTCCATGGATATCCTTGTACCCTCGCTGGAAGGCGTCGAGCCAGCTGCAAATCCAAAGATGGAGATGTAAATATACAGTTTGCCCACAAATCCCTCATAAGTGTGTAGCACAAAGTGAGCACCTGAGGCTCAAACTCAAAATCACACTTACTCACATGTTGTTCCTCTTTACTCTGGCAAATATTTGTCACTATAAACCAAGAAAGAGAAGGGAGAATCACTGCTTGATGGTGTTGACCTTGGCAGGGATGCCAGCCAGAGCACACACTTCCTTTCAGGACCGTGAATGAGGGGTCACTATGCAACTATGCATTTGAAGATACAGCACCCAGTATGATATGAATTAGACACATGCTCTCCCTTTTACACTTCAACTTGACCTTCAGCAAACAGTTCATGGTTCTCTGACTGTTCTTTCTAAATGCTCATAGGCTCAGAACTGCTACCGACAATGGTAGCTCCCCACAGAAGTGAGAACAAGAAACACAGGTATTTTATGCTAGTAGTCAAATAAATGTAGTCTGTCCTCATCTTGCTTGTATCTTTCACTTACAGTAACATTTAGCTTAAACCTGGCTGCCATAAATACCAATAATGCATATCTCTTCAAAAATACTAACAAAGGAGGCTATGAAGTAAGGAAGTTTTCAGAATGCTCAGCACCAGTTCTAATATAAGCATGAACTCCATCTCCATAACTGCTTGCTCAAGTCTCCTGGCTTTCCTGAGCCATCACAGGCTCACTTGCAAACTGAGAGAGTTGAATTCAATACTTTAGTGTCTCTGAAATTCAGGTTTCTGAGTGGGCTAATGGAAGAAATGCAAGAGATTCCTTACTCCAGTTCAAATATGGCACATTATAGTATTTCATAAAATTGAAGTAACAGATTTTCAGAAATTATGAAGTGAACAAAGAAAATTACAGAGAAAGGAAAATTACTCCTAGTGGTAGGTAGTTTTCATAAAGCTAGTAAAGTGTATTTGCTATATGACTTTTATTGAGCCCAGTAAGTTAAAAAAAAACCATTAGAACTCTAATAATCACTAGGAAAAATTTAATCCTTTCTATGGATTATGGTAGGACAATTTAAAAACTGTTTTGAAGACATGAAGTGGCTTTTCATTCAGGTTTAGGAGATGGATGTAGTTTCTGGCCAAGTCCCCAAACTTGCAAGAAAGTGACACAGAATGCTAACGTAACCTTTCTGAAGCAGAGAAAGGACACGGATATTGGTTAGGCTACTGGTGTTCTTTAAAACCTGGCCTTTTCTTTGCCCCCAGTGAGAGGAGCAAATGCAGTCAGGGATGGAAAATGCCTTTTTAAGGTCTGGAAGCCCTCCGCCCGAAGTCTCAGGGGAGAGCCCACCTGCTCGATGTGCATGTTCTCTAGGAGTGCGCTATGGGGCTGCAGGATTGGCAGGGCCACCTCGTCATCGTCTTCATAGTAACTGCAGGTGCTCTTCCTGCGCTTTGCCTCCTCAACGGTGATGATCTGGAATGGAGAAGACAAGCCCTCAAAAGCTGGTAGGTTTGCTTTTCCTTCGCCTGCTAAAAACGGTCTCAGCTACACAGTTGCCTAGAACAGGTGGAGCTTTAGCAAGAAGACATAAATTGAACCAGGGCTTTGGGAAAGGGACTAATTTCAACTTCAGTTTCTGAACAAATGCAGAATTTAACACAGTACAGCTGAGGCACTTAATATGTACAAATTAAAGTCATAGGGTTTCCACTTTTACTACTGCTGCCAAGTGCTCACTGGGGGTGACTTATTATGCATAACTCTACAGGTGACATACCCTTCAAATGCCCTAAATTATTCTCCTTTAGCCTGCATCTAAATTTGAATTGTTAAGGGACTAATCAGGAATCATTCTGTAAGTCTTCTATAAATAGGGAAAATGGTAGGTAAGATAAGGATAATTTTTAAATCAAGACTCCTAATGTTTTCTTTCAAGGCTGTGGCACATAGCAATAAACCCTGATAGAAATAACAGAATGGTAACATCTACTAGAAGCAACAATAGAAAGAGACACAAAGCTAAATTTAGTCTAAATTACAATTAGGTTACAATTCTTTATGTACAATTCAGAAACTATCAAAATAGTTTTTCCTTCAAAACTGAGAAACATGATTTTATACACTTTTATTATTTCACTGTAACTATGCTTATGAACAACCAACGTCAATTTCCATTTAAAATCTATTTTGGGGGGTGCCCAGATGGCTCAGCCGGTTAAGCATCTGACTGTTGATTTCGGCTCAGGTCATGATCTCAGGGGCTCTTGTGCTGACCGTGCAGAGCGTGTTTGGGATTCTCTCTCTGCTCCCTCCCCTGCTCGCACTTCCGCGCTCGCTCGCTCTAACTAAATAAATAAACTCAAAAAAATTATATCTATTTTTGCCCCTCCTGATGCCTGGATAAATCACTAAATTATTGTGAAATTCAATGAATACAGATATGGTGATTAATTCAGCAGAATACCTGGGTACTAAATTCAGTGACTTTTGCATCATGGAGAAAAAACATTTAAGTTACATTTAGTGAAAGTTGTCAGATAACGCACCACTCCATTTCCAATATGCACAGTGACAGATATCAAGTACCTGCCACCATCTGAGCCAGATTTATAAGTAAGGAAATTAGCTAATAAATTTTACTATCTTCTCATGGGAGATTTATCTAAAACACTGTCAAAGAATCACAAACCCGGCATTCTAAACATATTAAATAAAGCACATGTTTTTTAGTGAACTCCACCGTTAACACAGGTACAAAGAGGGCTGCGGAATGAAAAAATAATAAAATAGGGATTTTTTTTTCTTTAGTCCAAAGAGAAGGGGCAAACCATGTCATATCTGTCTCCCAGACATTCGTTTGAAACATCAGCATAATCCTTTCTCATTAGAAAACATTTGAAAACATACTGAGTGGCAGATCTCTGAGGATTCACTGGCACTTAATTAGCTCTCAGGAACTCCTACATACCTTCACAAAAGGCTCTTGGTCCGGTCTCGCACAATAGAAAATCTGAATGTCCAAGGGCAACCTTCGGTCTCGCATGGCGATAGGGGGAGAACTGCCTCCTTGCTCTCTAACGAGGAACAGCTTTTTTCTCTGCCTTCACACCACTGTTGCTTATGGCCACACTGAGCTACAACTGTTTTCGCAGTATCTAGTTTCCTGCATGATTGAGTTTCTGTTTCCCTTAGGAGAAGGCTCAACATTTCTACAGGAACACACCCAAATTAGGATTTAGAGCAAACACACTTCCTGTCAGGCATTGCTGTGAGGCTGTAAAATGACACTTTCACCTTTGAAACGGTAGTTTCCTAACTGCAACAAAACTCCACATTGTTTTTTCTTTTTTTCTTTTTCTTCTATATACTTTTCTTCCTTTTAGTCTTCTGGCTAAGCTAGCTCTTCTAGCCCTGCCTTTTCAGAGTTTTTTTTCCAGCACCTTCTCTAAAAGCTAAATTTCCATTTTAAATTTTATATATGTTCCCTGATATAGGTTTGAATTTCAAAGGAGGCTTTACCCAAGGCAGGTTTATTACACTTCCAACAAGGGCATTTCAACTTCAATGCCACATCATGTTTGTTGGATATGAGGACCTTAAAAGAAAAGGAAAACATCCTGGTTTATATGAGGCTGAGAAAAAGGTTACTTTACATTCAGTGTTTCAAAAGAGCTGGCAAAGGAACATTTACCTCCTTACCTTTTAGAGTACTCATCTTTTTTTTAAAATTTTAATGTTTTTATTTATTTTTTGAGAGGGAGAGAGACAGAGAGCATGAGAGGGGGAGGGGCAGAGAGAGAGGGAGACACAGAATCCGAAGCAAGCTCCAGGCTCTGAGCTATCAGCTCAGAGCCTGACATGGGGCTTGAACCCATGAACTGTTGAGATCATGACCTGAGCCGAGTTGGACGTTTAACCAACTGAGCCACCCAGGCGCCCCAAGAACTCACCTTAATGACTGATAAGCATGATGAGTTCCCCTCAGGGGGTTGGGAAAAAATGTAGATCACCATTGCATCAATTTTCAGTGATCGTTCTGTGACTCTTCCAGACCCCGAACAGCCTTTTGGTTTTGGGTACTGCTGAGGGCAACAGAGTGCTATAGCATAGCTCAAGCTCAAGCTGGGGGCAGTTCTCATGAGAACTCTGGCAGATACTCCATGACCAGACCCAGGTCAGCTGGAACTTATTTTCAATGCAAGCACCAGGACACAATTTGGGGCAGAATCACTCAGATTTTGTGCCAGTGAAACAGCATTCTCTTCAGTTCCTGGCACTTCACAACAGCTAGCATTTACTGATGTCTCTCTTGATGACGGCAAGTGCCAGGTACTTGGCCAGACTTGGGGACACAAAGCAGTCCAGTCTCAAGTCGGTGAAGAGACAGGAAAGAGACATTTATAAATAATATGAATGCCATTCCATGTAATACAAATGCTAATAGTAGCAACTCAAAGGTGGGGCCACCTAGAGAGTTCAGAGATGGCTTATTCACAGAGCTAATGGGGGCTTCAGTTTGAGAGCAGAGGTGTGATGTGGAGAGATGTCGGGATGGAGGATATAGGAGGAAAACAGGTGTGTTTGTTCTAGGTTCACCATGGCTTGGGAATAGAAAGGAAGAGAAGTAGAGATGAAGCTGGGGAGGGACAGAAGTGGAGAAAATAAAGAATCTTAATGCCATGAAGAAGCTGAGAACTTATCCTAGGGGTCACTGCTTCTAAAACCTGGCTATTCTTCAAAATCTAGGAGTTTTATGGGGTGCCTGGATGGCTCAGTCGGTTGAGCATCCGACTGTGGCTCAGGTCATGATCTCACAGTTCGTGGGTTCGAGCCCCGCGTCGGGCTCTGTGCTGGCAGCTCAGAGCCTGGAGCCTGCTTCCGATTCTGTGTGTCCCTCTCTGCCCCTCCCCTACTCATGATCTGTCTCTGCCTCTCAAAAATAAATAAATGTAAAAAAATTTTTAAAAAATCTAGGAGCTCTAAAAAACACATATGGACATTGCTCTCCCAGACCTACTAAATTTCTGTCTCTAGTGGTAAAGGGCTAAGAGTCAGTTAAAAAGCACAAATCACCGAGTGGTGGTTCTGATGATTGGCCAGGTGGGTAATAACTGTAGGCAATGGAGAGTCCCTGAGGGTTTGAAGCATGGAAGTATATGATCACATGTGTTATTTAAACAAGTTAAATAGCACAGAACATATATGGGACCTTTAAAAAGGATGAAGGAAACATCAGAAATCATTAAGTAGTGCTAGAAAAAATTTATTATAAATATTACCTGTCACATATCAATAAATCAACTGCAGATTGAGTGGGGTTTAAATAGATACTACAGGGCCACCCATACCTAAAAACACTACAGGGAAAACAAAAACAAAAATAAAACCAAAACAGCCCTTCCCCTGATCACACACATGCTTCTGTACATGTGTGTTATCTCTTTCTCAAGAAAAAATAGAGGAGAAGGGCACCTAGGTGGCTCAGTCCATTGAGTGACCGACTTCAGCTCAGGTCACGATCTCACAGTTCGTGAGATTGAGCCCTACATCTGGCTTGCTGCTATCAGCACAGAGTCTACTTTGGATCCTGTGTCTTCCTCTCTCTGCCCCTCCCCTACTCTTGCTCTCTCTCAAAAATAAATAAATATTAAAAAAGATAAGACAAAAAATTAATATCATTTAATTATAAAGAGCTCAGTATGATGAAACTATTAAGATTCTTTTAGGACTATGAGCAAAGGAAATGAGCAGGAATCACACACACACACACACCCAGAAATAGCATATATAAGCATATATATGTGTATTATAGCATATATATATATATATATATATATATATAAATAAATACACATACATTTTTTTCATTTATTCTATCCTCAACCAAGGAAATAAAATATATTTTTCTGCTTGCAAATTAGCAGAATTTTGGGGGTAATAACAGTACTAATCCTTGCTGCTGGAATAAACAGTGGGAGGGGTATTCCTCACATTTCTGGCAAGTTGTCACATATTAAAAAAATAGGATCCTTTAAATATTAATACTCTTGTATCAACTAATGTCACTTCTAGGAAACTAAGGGAACAGGTAAGGGTTGCAGATCATCTCATCCTTGTGAAAAACTTGAACCAACACACTGATTCCTAGAAGTGGGGAACTGTTAAATAAATTATAATTGAGATTTTAAATGTCATGCAACCATTAAAATGACGCTTAAAAATCTTAAATGATACAATTCTCACAAGATGTTAGGTGGGAAAACTGATACAAAACTATACATAAAAGATGATTGCCTTTTGCAAAACTAAAAAGACTCCCTACCCTCACCCCCAACCCCTAGAAAACCTCCTAAAAGAAAAAAGAAAAAAAAAGTGAATAAAATGCACAAAAATGTTAAGGGTGGTCACATAGTTTTAAATGTGCTGTATTGTACTTTTCTGTAGTTTCCAAATTTCCTACAATAAGCAGGTGTTACTTATATAAAATTGGACATAAAGCTTACTTAGAGGGTCTGTGTATAGGAGGACAGCATGGTGGTTGGATTGGGACTGGAGGTGCCCTTGGGAGTCCAAGTGAAGGGTGCAGACAGGCTGACTGGGGCAGGTTTGGTGGAGGGAAGCAGAGACCTCTGTACCATGTAAGATCACAATTAATAAAACTCTGACTAGATATGACGAAGGAAAAGAATCCAGGATGATCTCTAGGTTACTGGCATGGGCCACCACCAACTGAGATGGGAATACATGAGAAGAAGCAAGCGGGGGGTAAGATGTGTTGTTTTGGACATGCTGAGGATCAGACACCTGCCAACTTCTGGGGAGTGAAGGTCCTCTTCCCAAAGGAGGAGCAATGCTGTTGCCGCGGCTTGGCTTGACCGTAATGCTAGTAAGCGGGGCCTGCTCCTGCACGGGAGTGAGCGTGGCAAACATTCTTCTGCTCATTGCACTTTTGGACTCTCTCTGCCATGTGGCCAGAAAACAGGGATAAGGCAGCCTGATCAGTCAGTCTAGCCACTTCTCTCCAGTTATCAGCATGAGTATTAGCATAAGCATGAGGAGCTTGGAATAGGCCAACCAATTTCTTCTTCCTTCTTCACCCCTTCTTCTTTTCTTCCTCTTCCACTACAGATCTAGAGTACTTTCTTAGAAAGATTGGCCCTTTCTTTCTCCTCAGTAGCTCAGTCTGAGGCGGCCTTGGGGAGACTGCCCTGCCCCACACTAGATCTTGAAGCGGACCTTTCTCTCCCTGCATACCTCTTTAGCTTCTTTCCCTCTGGTACTGGTAGGTGTGGCCTCTCCTCCCACTGGGTACTGGGGTTGTCAAGAGCTGAGATTCAAGGATGGGATTAGTGGGGAGAGGCAGAACAGTCTTTCAAGGGGACTGCTCCTGCTCAAGATATTCAGGCCTCATCAGGCAAAGAATACCCCCCCTCCCCATCACCACCATGCAATCTAAACCTCTATGGAACTCCATATTGGAGCAAGAGGCCACAGCCTCAATAAGAAAATGGACATTTCAGGGGCACCTGGGTGGCTCAGTCAGTTGAACATTCTATTCTTAGTTTAGGCTAAGGTCACGATCTCACAACTTTGTGAGTTTGAGCCCCACGTCTTAGGTGGAGTCTCTCTCTTTCTCTCCCTTTCTGCTCATCCCCCACTTGTGCAGTCTCTCTCTTAAAAACAAATTTTTAAAAAAATGAAAATGTACATTTTCTGGCTTTGCTTCCTTTGTGCATATATCTTATCGGGACCTCTTAGACACAGCTGATTAGGTGAAGACAGAACTTGATATTCTTGTGTGCCTTGGCCAGAGTATCAATATCACACCACCTCGGCCTCATGGGCACTTGCAGCTGTGCCTGGGGGGCGGCTATGAGCTGTAGAGGAGCAGCTCGGGAGAAAGAGGTATGTTGTGCAGGCAGATGTGGGAGTATAAGTAGTAGTAAGCCACAGGAGTTGATGAGCTCATCCAAGGAAGATGTAACAGAAGAGAAGAGGGCCAAGGACAAACTCTCAGGGAACAGCACGAGAAAAGGAACCAGCAAAGTTGACTTGGAAAGACTGGCCAGAAACAGGAGCAAAAACAGAAAAAAAAAAAATCAGAATTGATATAAAAAGCCAGGGGAGGAAGAGCCTGATAGGCTCAAACAGCTTCAAATAGTGGTTTCAAACAAGAAGCTTTGTGAACCCCGGGGAGAAATAACAAGTAAACAAGTAAATGTGGGGATGATACGCTACAGAGCTATGAAGCTATGAGACAGGAAATGAGTACAAGCACACATATGAGAGAACCTCCCATTCCAGAAGGGATCAGACCTAAGCGGCAGGCTCATTACCCTGCTCATCCCAATCTGGCATTGCTGGAGAAAATCACCCCTCACTGCTGCCACTATAAACACGGCAGACCCAACAGGGCTCTCCATACCAGACAGCCGCCCCACGACAGTCCATAGTCAGCATTTATCCTAGTCTCCATCGAGGCTATTTCATACCTTCTCCATATTCCTCTAACTCCTCCTTCACTTCAGGAGATGACCTTCCTTCCACTGCAAAGAAACTATCAGATGAAAAAATGCAACAATTTACCACCACCGAATCTGCATTTTATTTGCACACATCCTATTCTTTTCTCCTGCCCACTGACTTGTCTAAGACCAATCCTATCCCTATCCCCACATTCTCTGCTGATTCTCAAGAGATCTGCTCTCCTGATCAGTCCCTTCCTCATTCCCTTATCTTCCATACCCTCTACCCTGGGGTTCCTGCTGACCTCATCCAAAAGGTTAAGGTCTCTCTCACAAGAGGGAAAACCTTCTCAACCTCACTTCTTCTGCCAGCTCACCACCTCATTTTTATTCTCCAGAACCAAATTTGAGTTGTTTGCCCACCTTTACTAGTTCTACTTATCTCCCACTCTTTCTCTGAACCACTGGAATCTAACTTTTGAACTTACCACTTTAATGAGACTGCTTTTGTCAAAGTTACCAACTACTTCCTTGGTTTTCAGTCCAAAAGACATACCTCAGTTCTCATCTTCTGACTCCTCTGCACATAAGTCATTTTGACTATGACGTCCCTCTTGAAACATTCTCTTCCCTTGGTTTCTAAGACATGACTTTCCTTGTTTTCTACCTTCTTCCCTGGCTGCCTTTTGTGGTCTCTACTGCCTTTGGCCCCTTTAAATGCAGGTATCCTCAACGGTTCTATTCTGAGCCCTGTTCCCTTCCCACTGTAAATACTCTCCTAGGATGACCTCATCTATACTCATAACTTCAACTTTGCCACTGATTGCCAAATCATATCTTTAGATATTTCTCCTAAGTTTTATTCTGTCTCTTGGACAGATTAGTAGACTTTCTACTAAAACTAATACTCTTGCTATGTTCCTATCTCAGTGAAGGGTAGGTACCACTACCCCTTCAGTTCCTACTCTAACAACCAAGAGATCAATCTCCGTATCTTCCTTAATTTCCACATATGATTACTCACAAAATACTGTGTATTCCACTTTCTAATTATCTTTCAAAAGCACTCAATTTTCTCCATCCCCACTGCCACTCTTGCAGCAACCATTATCTCTCAACATTGATGCCTACAAGGGCCTCCTAATGGGTCTTTAAGCCTCAAGTGTTGTCCAACTCCTCCAATCTCTTGAACATCTGCCAGAAAAGAAAGCTCTCTGAAATGCATGTGTGTATACTTCTCCAGACTCAAAACTGTTCAGTGCCTTCCCACTGCCTTTGGGAAGATAGACATGATTCATAGGTCCTTTGTGATGTGCCCGTGCTTCGCTTCCTTTTCCTGCTTCATTTCTTGCCCCTCCTTCAGCTTTGCACCCTATGGTCCAGCCACACTGAACTTGTTAGTTTATCAAATGCCCCAAACTCTGTTTCTCCCTTGGTCACTCCTCTGCACAGACTTTCATCTCTGGCCAGAACATGGCCCATGGCCCATTCTACCCCAACTGCCTGAACTCCCCCTTCTGATCTTTGTTCAGATCACTCTGGGCAGCTTTCCCTAATCTCCCTGGCTCCATTCAGGTGCCTGGCCCCATGCTCCTACAGCACTTGGCACTTCCCCTATAATGGCAATTATCTCATTATATTGTAATGATTCATCTGTACTCCTTGATGCTAAATTCTGCTTCTCTCATCCATTGTGTCATTGGGAAAGGCTTGGTAAGTGCTCAGAAAAATTATGAAGGGCTTTTCAGACCGCATTAAGGAGCCTGAATTTCATCCTGTACATAAAGGGGACCCATTAGCAGTTTTTAAAAAGGAAAGTGAAATGGCCCAGTAGCAGTAGTAGTGGTGGTGTTTATCTAACACATACAACTAGCTCTAATAGAGGAATAAAGTTATTTCCCTCTATAACTTCAAAAGTGCACAGGAAATCTAACTTCTTGCCAGGCAAGAAGTTCTTGGTATCTGGACACAAGAAATTTTTGATTGCATACTGTAATTTAATGGCCACAACAGTCTAGCCCCTCTTGAGTGCTCACCTCCCAGCTCTTGGTGGTTGGCTCACTGAAGAAGTTGTCAATCATGTTCAGTTCTTCCTTTTCCACCACCACAAAGCCTTGCTCTTTGGCATCTTTCCCATAAACGTCAGGAGACCACTGAACAAAGAACGTGTACAAGTGATCCACCCTGAAAAAAACGTTTGTCATAGGAGTTAACACCAAATCCACTTTCCTGGCAGGCAGAAGTAGGAACTTGGGCACTTGCAACCATCCTTGTCCTGCTTGGCAAATCCATTTTGCTAATTGGGAAATTACCCACTGTGAAGATGACCTCTATGAGTGTATTCCAAATTTGGAAAATAAGTCAACTAGTGAAAGTAGAAGTCCACTGAGAAGACACTGAGAGCCTGTCTTTCAATCTGAGGAAAGGATCAAGAGATTGGACATAAAATTGAAAAAGAAAAATGAAATGTTTACACCAAATATTTTCTCCTCGTTAGGTCTTTATTTATTGGAAACTTGTATTCAATGGAAAAAAATGATCTGAACCTTTAACTGGAAAAGATAAAAAATACTTCAGTGGGTTTTTATGTAAGTGAAGCACTGTTATAATTTTAACAAAACACCTTTAATAGCTACAAAGTAAATAATACTCATTGTTGTTTTGATATTAGAAAGAGACCTAATTTATTGACACGTGAATGTGGTTGGTTTCCTATTTCTCTGTTCTCTTACACATATTTAACACCTGGAGGTACTGTAGCATCTTACCAAACTTCATCAATAGAGAGATAGCTAATTCCCAAGCAGAGAATAAGAACTCTGGTCCCAGCACCTGCAATATCCCCCCAGGTCTGAGATCCCCCCAGGTATGAGAATCATAGGCTCTCTAATCTTCAATTCTACTCCAGCCATCGTAGTGGACAGAGTGAGTGACAGGTAGGATCAGACGATTCTTAAAGTCTTTTCTAATTATAAAATGGGAATTCCAAAGGAAGCCTACTGTCTGGGGCAATATTATTGCTAATTTTTAAAAAGTGATAATTATGTAAAAATATTATAACAATATTGCTATAGCTTGAATGTTTGTATCCCCCCAAAATTCGTATGTTGAAATCTAACCCCAAATGTGAACGTATTTAGATGCAGGACCTTTGGGAAGTGCTTAGGTCATGAGCCCTCATGATTGGGATTAGTGCCCTTATAAAAAGAGGCCCCTTTTCACCATGTGACACAGTGAAAGGATAATTGTCTATCAACAAGGAAATGGGCAGACAAATCTGCCAGCACCTTGATCTTGGACTTCCCAGCCTTTAGAACTGCGAGGAATACCTTTCTGTTGTTTATAAGCCACCCAGTCTTATGGCATTCTGGTATAGCAGCACAAACAGACTAAGACAAATATTAATATATTAATAGAACTAAAACAAAAGAAATGACCCCCATAATTCTGAAATCCCAATGGAGCAAAAGTTTATTAGGCTTCTATATTCCTATCTGTTCTTGTCACATGTATACAGTTTTCATTGTCATATCAGGACCCATATATAATTGTTTGCTATATGTAACATTCAATCACGCACATCTGCCATGTTGCTAGCCTTTGTCCGGATTTATATTGGCTCATTTCATGAAAGTATTAAGTCATAAATAGCCTGAATTCCTGCATTGTAGGATATTTAGCTTCTTCCCATTTCTTCAGTTGTATAAACATTATAGTGAACAACCTCAGGGTCTATGCCTTTCACCATCTTTTGAATTATTTCCTCAAGGTGAGTTCTCAGAAACAGGATTACTAAGCTAAAGGGCATGATTTTATACCTTGTGAGTCATCCTGCCAGGTGGCTTTTGAAAGGCTCACTAGTTTACTCTTGACACCAGCAGTTTAGTTTGCATTAAAGTTCCATACTAATCTTGCTTATTACCCTTTTTTTAAAAAAAGAGTTTAATACATATTTAAGTTTTACCTGATGCACTTGGCATTTCTCTTAGTGTTGGTGCACTGAATAATTTTCAAAGGTTTTCTTCCTGGCTACAGCTTTTCTTTCATGAATTAGCTCTTTGTGGCTGAGGATCAGTGTTTTCCTTTTCAGTTTGTGGGAACTTTTACGAATGTAAACATAAACCACTGTCAAACGTGTTTCAAAGCTGTTGTTTCCCTTTTTACATTAATCATGTCTTTCCTTTCATAATATAGGATTACCAATTTTCATATACTTCAAAAGTATATTTCCTTTGAGATTTCTCCTACTCCTTCAAAGCATGGAGAGTTGATATCTAAGACAAGGTGTGTATCTGTGTGTGATATGCTATCATTTCTATTTAAAAAAAAACCAGATATACATGGGTGTGAAGGTTAATTGTAGATGACATCAACTTGGCCATTTTGAGCTCGAACACTAGTCTAGATGTTGCTGTGAGGGTGTTTTTTAGATGTGATTAATTTAGAGGTGATTAATTCAGATGTGATTAATTTTTTAGATGGATTTAAACCAGCAGACTTTCAGTAAAGCAGATCATCCTCCATAATGTGAGTGGGCCTCATGCAATCAGTTGACGGCCTTAAGAGAAAAAGTCTGAGGACTCCTGAGCAAGAAGGAATTCTGTCTCTAAATAGCCTTCAGACCTGAAACCACAATATCAAATTCTCCCTGGGTCTCCAGCCTGTCAGACCCCCTTTGCAGATTTCAGACTCGCCAGCTCCCACAACCACGTAAGCTAATTCCTTCAGACAAATCCTTCTCTCTATATGTATTTATATATACATCCTTTTGGTTCTGTTTTCCTGGTGCTCCTGGACTAGTACAATGGACTATTCTGAAAGGATATAAAAAAACTGATCGAAATGGGTTACTTCTGGGGAATAGAATGGGGTGGGAGAAAGACATATTTTACATCATATATACCTTTAAGTTACTTTAATTTTTGGAATAGACAGGACATTTTTCTGATTCTAACATCAAAACTATATTTTAAAAAGCAAATAATGAGAAGTTTCCTTCTCACTCACATCCCTGTCTACCAAATTCTGTGCCCACTCTTTTCCCTTATAGGTGACCACTCATTTCATTTCCTGCATATTTTTGTAATGTTATATAGATATAAATAAACAAATATATATTCTTTTCATCTTCCATTTCTACAAAAAGCACTATTCTCTATCTAGCTTTCTTCATTTAACAATATATTCTAGTATCTTTCCATGTCAATATATAGATGGCTTCCTCATTCTTCCGTTTAGAGCGACACAGTATTTCACTCTGTGGATTAACCAGTTTATGTAATCATCCTCTATAGATGGACCCTTGGGTGGTTTCCAAGACTGTGTTGTTACAAATAGTGCTGTGACGAATAACTTCATATGTGAGTCACTTAACGTGTGTACACATATAGTTGTAGGATATATTCCCAGAAGTGGGACTGTGTTGTCAGAGGAGCAATTCCTTCTAACCTTTCTATATACAAACCATGTTGACCTTTTTAGGAATGATATCATTGTTTGTCTTCCCATCAGCAATAAATACATGCACACGCACACACACTCTTTTGAATAGCAGCGTTCAAAATCTTACACCATACAGTATAAGTTTTCCTATGAAAAAGTAGCTTAGAAAACAATTAATCACCACTCCAGCAAGATTTGATGAGTATACAATAGTAACTCCTTCAATTTCCTAACACTTAAAATTTAGTCTATCTCAACTATGTTTTGTAATAGAGACCCAAATATGCTTCGCTCTAACTCTTGGAAAGGAAGACATTTACTATGCTCATATCTACAATGAATAAATTATTTATTGGCTAGCTTTCCTGTGAGAAAGAGAAAAAGTCCCTGATACCAGCTACCCTGGGCCTATCAGCCAGGCCCCAGTGTTGTTAGGAGCTGGCCTGGCACTCATCGCGAGACCCTCATATTCTCCTGTTGAACATAAACAATTGCACAAACATTAACATCAGACGAGATCACTCTTTGACCATGATGAATCAGGACAAAAACAAGACCCCTCTGAGGTTCATATCTGAACACACACAAAAAAACATGAACATTGTCCAGCCACAAAAATGACCAAACAGCCCTCCAATTTGGGGAATGTGAGTGACTATGCTGCTTTACTACTTACAGCATTAAGCTCTTTAGTCTAGTCCTTCCTTCCTTCTTTCCTCTTAGATAAGACTTGTAAGACACCCAATCATAAAATGACCTCTGCTTCCTGATAGCATCTAATCTAGAACAAATGCCAACTCCCTTAAATCCTCCACTGAATTATCTAACACAAATCTAAATCCTTCCCTCCTTTCTAGCACCCATTTCCCGAGATGGCCCACAGTCCCATGGTGTGCATTCTCTCTTACACCAATGCATAACCCCAACTCATTCAACTTCAGGTGTGTTTCTGGTGGTCTCTGGCCAGAAGGCACTGCTTCCTTCAACAACTCCTAGTGTTGCCCTCAGGGAGATTACCTTCAGGTATATTAGAGCTGATGGGGATATTGGGTATCACTTAATTCAACTAACTCACTTTAGACATAAGGGAATGGGGGCTCTGAAGTCTACCATCAGCATCAGGTAGGACTCAGCCAGGACTAGATCTTCTGAGGTGACAATCAGGGTTCCTTCAATCATACTACAAAGCCCTCCCCTTATTCCACACTGATTTCTAAATTGTTTCCCAGTTAACTTCCCGGTTCTAACACCAGACACATTTTTTGTCATTTTTTTGGACCTACTTTCCATGAAGGACTCCTCATTTGTTCTCTAACATTTGACCCTCATAGGGAAAGTCGCTGTGTAAATATAAACACTGAAGAAGCATCCCAAGAAATGATTAAAGCTCATGCTGATACATATCCCTGTGCAAGACTGTGAGGGAATGAGGAATGAGGTACAGATTTGGAATTAAGATTTCATACTTTCTTTAAAAAAGTTTTGTTTATTTTTTAGAGAGAGACAGACAGACGGAGCATGAGTGGGGGAGGGGCAGAGAGAGAGGGAGACACAGAATCTGAGGCAGGCTCCAGGCTCTGAGGGGTCAGCACAGAGCCCGACGTGGGGCTCGAACCCATGAACCGCAAGATCATGACCTGAGCCGAAGTCGGACGCTTAACCAGCTGAGCCACCCAGGCACCCCCCCAGATTTCATTCCTTCTTAGACATAATAAGAAAATATAAATTGTGCAAACTGTGGGTCAATAAAGATTTTAATGAGAGATCCTATCCTAGAAATTGCCAGTCACTTCCCTTTTTGGTGACGAAGACATTAAGTTGCTTGAGGAGACCCTCTGAGCAGTCCTTTTAATTATGTAGATGTGAGGTGAGTAGGATATATTACTCTGGAGGAAGATATAACTGGACATTCCATCATTGACAACTTGTTCTTAGAACCCACTAGGAGGGGATGGGTTAGAAGGTAAGAGAGAGGGAAGATTTGTATAAAGTCCAAAGGATTTCCTGAGAAGGAGGAATCCTGTGCCTAATACCCTCTGTTTTGAAGTTCATGATTATTAAAGCATCTGATTAATTAAGGTGGTCCAAATAGAGGTAAACCCATAGGAAAGGGCAATATCCTTTTTCCCACCCCACCCGTCTTGAAAAGAAACTCTTCAAGGTAGTGGAGGGAATGGTGTAGATGGATATCCTGGGCTCCTTATGAATGCTATGATTATTTTGAGAATAGGTCAATTTGGGCATAGTGTGCCGATGGTAAAACTTAGACCAAATTGCCTGCCACACTGGGCATACCATGGAAGGAAATGGCTACTTATGTCATATGTGTACATGTGAGTTTCTCAGAAGCTGTTAACAAGGTGTATGGGTGGGGAAAAGGTCAATTTTGGCATAAAGCATTCTTGCCTGCCAGTGCCATTCTCTCTATAATAAATAGCTCAGCCTGGGGCAGGAATCTGGGGTGACCTGGTAAGAGGGCCTCTTCTCTAAACCTCTTCCCTTGGGACTGCTGGCTTTCCAGTGAGCGGTAAATCAAGACTCTGGGGCGCCTGGATGGCTCAGTCGGTTAAGCGGCCGACTTCGGCTCAGGTCATGATCTCATGATTCGTGGGTTCGAGCCCCTCATCGGGCTCTGTGCTGACAGCTAGCTCAGAGACTGGAGACTGTCTTTGGATTCTGTGTCTCCTTCTCTCTCTGACCCTCCCCTGCTCATGCTGTCTCTCTCTCTCAAAAAAAAATATATATATATATTAAAAAAAAAAAAAAAAGACTCTGGATTTGTTGCCAGAGTGAGTGTCCTATTCTTCAGCAGCTTGTAGTGTGTCAAAGAGCAGCCAGAGCAGCCCTTTAAACTGGGTGAAGCCCCGGGCGTTTTGGACTTACCATAGAAAAAAGGATCTAGAAAGGAGGGAAGAGGTATTCTCAACGTATCACATAAAAGAGGGTCAGAGTTATAAAATTTTTACATATTAAACAGAGAAGTGACCTTATTTTTAAACATTTTTTAAATGTTTATTTATTTTTGAGAGAGGGAGAGACAGAGCATGAGCCGGGGGGGAGGGGGGGGGGGCTCAGAATCCAAAGCAGGCTCCAGGCTCTGAGCTGGAAGCACCAAGCCTGACACGGGGCTCAAACTCACAAACTGCGAGATCATGACCTGAGCTGAAGTTGGATGCTTAACCAACTGAGCCACCCAGGCGCCCCAAGAAGTAACCTTATGTTTTAAGCAATGCTGATGAGATATATCAGTGACCTAAAAAGAAAAGATGTGATTCTCTGTCTCAAGGATGTTACATCGTACAGCAGCTCTAAGAGGCAAGTATTATTATGCCCAACTTAAAGATAACAAAATTGGGGCTTCGCAAATTCAATAATGTGCTCAAATACCCCATCTCTGGAAATGTTCCAGCCAGTCCAAGCTGACTGCCTCCTCTTTTATGAATTCTGAACCTCAAGGAAGACAGTACATTTTTGTACCTGTCCACAGTCAGATGTCTCATAGTATAGGTCAACTACTTCCTTGGCTTTGGGTTTCATTAATGAAGCTTCAGTAATACTAGTGAGGTGCTTTAGGTGGCCCTTATGGCACATGCTGTCCTCTAGCTATTCCTCCTCCTATACCTTCCATCAACAGGCTCACAGCACTGCCAAGACTCTGCTCCATGCTTGGACAACATCACAGGGCAGCCGCCTCACCTCAGCCGTGCTTCTGGGGATGGTTCTTCACTGGCTGCAATGGACAAGACAGAAGCCCTGAATGGCCTCCCTCCTGTCTCAGAGGGTAGGCTCGATCTCTGCTGCCAACAAAGTCACTCCAACTTTAGGAAGCCTCAGGTAAGTTGAGATGAGAAACCTCAAAAGTACGTTCCGCAAATGGGGCATCCTGATAGGAAATGTTCATGTCCCTTCTCTCAGATGTGCAGGGCGCTAGCACACCCTAATTTCCCTCAACAACAGCCTCTCACCTAAAAATTCATTCTCTCACATAGACATGGCCCTCATACTATGCCTCTGAAGGAAAAGCAGAAGAATGAAGAATTAAAATGGGCTGTGCCACAACAGAAAATTAAAGTTCATTTGGAAGCAATCTGATTACTTAATTCTTCGGCCTCTGGAGACCAAATGGAAGGAATCAATGGCCCTCTTTCTAGTTCTACTTCTGCTCAATTCTCCATCCTTTGTTTATTTTTACAATTTAATTGGGGGGAGCAAGGAAGAGGATATGACTTCATCTTTTTCCTTCTAGATTAGAGTGACTGTAAGTTTATTTAACTTAATTCTTGGAATGGTTCTTTTTGGCTAACTGGGTGTTCCTGGTCATTAGTTCCCAGAAGTCAACCCTGACCTCTGGAGACAGGCCTCAAAGTTCTGGAAATTCCCTCCTTGTCCCTCTGCAGACCTCCCCTTCACCCACTCCTCCTCCTTTCTGTTCGAGCTCTGCTCTCACCTTGACCCCCACTCTTCCTCTTTCCCCATTAGCTCCTCTTGGATTCCCATACTTCAGACCAATCTTTCCATCTCATCCTCACTGGCATGCCCTAGAAGTGCAGCTTTGATCCTCCTACCGTACCTGCCCTTCCAAACACCTTCTCACAGAAACAATCACCTTGCTGACTCCTCTCTTGGGATGATGGGTGTTGCGGAGTTTTATTTGTGCTTAATGGATCCACTACAAATCAAAAGCACCTAACCTTGGCTAAGAAAATCCTCCCTCCCCCATGGGCCTCCCTACTCACCCCTAACTCACTTCCTTAACTCTCTAAGCAGTAGCTGTTCCAGACCTCTGCTTTTGCTAGACCTCTACCTCACTCTCCTACCTGCCTTCCTCTCTAAACAGAGAACTCTCCACTGTACCATCCTAATAATGTACTCCCTTCCACCTTCCCTCTTAGCATCTTTCTCTTCAGAAGAGGAACTTCTCTTTTACCCATTCTAACCCTCTTGGTCTGTACTTTGGACAGTCCTGACGCTTGGTGAATTTCCTCCATTATTTCCACCCCACCTCTCCATGCCCTATTTCCTTCATCTTAATCCACAAAACTACTTGCATTTCTCCATCCTTCAATATAAAAGCCTCTGGATTTTGTTTCTCCCTAAAGCTCCCTTCCCATCTTCCCTTCAGAGCATATTGTTGACATTTGGGTTAGCATGTCTTCCAACTTCTTTTCACTCTGGAATTCTTCCATTCTATTAACCTTTTAGTATATGCCCTTTGTTAAACCTGTCTCAAATACTCTCTGGATGGAGGCAGAGTTTTTAACCTTGTTCTCTCCCTCCCTACTTCAGTGAAGCTGATTTTCTCAAAAGTGATCAACTGTCAAACTCAACAGTATCTCAGTCATCATTTGTCTTGACTTCTGAAAGCCTGTTGACAGTTTTAAAAATTTATTTAAAAAAAACTTTTTTTTTAATGTTTATTTTTTGAGATAGAGACAGAGTTTGAGATAGAGCAGAGAAGGGGTAGAGAGAGAGAGAAACACAGAATCCGAAGCAGGCTCCAGGCTCTGAGCTGTCATCACAGAGCCTGACGCGGGGCTTGAACTCATGAACCATGAAATCACGACCTGAGCCAAAGCCGGATGCTTAACCGGCTGAGTCACCCAGGTGCCCCTTGATGGCTTTTTTTGAAACCCACTCAGGAACTCATCTGTGGTTTCTGATGAGTCACTGAACTTCCCTGGCCTTGGCTGCCTCAGGATACTTCTGGTCAAGCCAACACAATTACCAGTAATTACTGCAACACTGGCCACTATCAGGTAGCAATGGGCGTGGTAACACATGTGAGCAGGGAATGAGGTCAAGTGCTAGATCTTAGAAAACCTAATATTTAAGGAAGAAGCAATAGAAGTGGTCCTGGAAGGAAGCCAAGAAGAAATGACAGGAAGGCAGAAGTGATCTTATAAAATACAAATCTGATCACTTTCACCCAGCTGTATAAAAATCCTTCCAATGTTTCCCTGTAGGTTTAAGGATAAATTCAAACTCCTTGGGATGCCTGAGAGCTTTGTTTTGTGCCAATCTCCAAAATGTGCTCTATCTTCCAGCAAGAGACTCTTGTACCTTTCCTCTAATATCCATTCTTATGCTGCTGCGTCTTTCCTTTATTATTATTATTTTTTAAAGGAGAGTGATGACCAGGGTAAGACTAGAGGAGAATCATCTTAGGCTGGGATCAGGGAGGCCAGGGGCCATCATTACTCTGACTGCTGAAGGAGGGGAAATGGCATTCTACTGCAGGGAACATGTGCAAAAGGACAAGGCATTTAAGAGCAGGGTGATGCTATAAGGAGGGCCAAGTAGACACAGTACAAAGAAAGGCAATGCAGTCAGGTCATGGGTGATTTCTCACTGAAGATTTTGCAATGAGGACAGGGCCACAGAGATGCAGGAGACCCAAGGCCCTCCCCTAGAGGGCTCAGGTTAAAGGAAGTAAACAAAAAATCCAAACACAGTTCCAACAACACAGTGACAGAAGCCAGTAGGCATCTGAGCCAGGAGGTGTGTACTGACAACTCAATGGACAGAGCAGGAATTCCTGAGGGGTGGAATGAAAGAGCAAGACTGAGTCTGCTAAATGGAATGGCAGGAAAGGAGAATGAAAAAGGCAGAGGGGCTGAGTCACTGGGTGGGTCACAGAAAGTCCTGAGCACAAGATAAACTGCTTGGACTTTATCCTGAGGCTATTGTTTTCCAAAGTGTATTAGGAGCAGCCCCAGTGACTTCAGAGGATACACAGAGGAATATATTTTAATAGCCACAGATTTACCTAAAGAATAGTAGTAGAAATACAACTGGCACATTATACTTTTGATTTCACATATATTACTGCTCAGGAAAAGGCTAAATAAAAAAATAACTGATAAAAGTTTCCTAAAGACAACTATTAAGTAAAAAGGACAGTATACAGACATGGGGATATTTGTGAAGGAATGTGTGAGTGGCTGAAGCTTGAGAAAGCATTACTGCGGATGCTGTGGAGGCCACGGCCAGGGCTTTAGTAGGAAGTGGCCTGGCCAGATCTGTAGTTTAGAAAGACCGCTGGGGAGCCAACTAGAGAAGGTCAGGAAAAGGAAGGACTAGAAACAAAGGTTCTGTTGAGAAGGCTACATTAGTGATCCCTCCAAGAGATCAAGACCAGAGCCCAGATGCGGCAGCAGACACAGGAGAAGCTTGCCTACATATTCCTCCAGGCACAAAACCAGCGCCAACCCATTCAGTAGCAGTTAATACACCAAAACCTGGTACTCAGGCTTTGTTTAGGTGTTTTGTCTAGTTAGAAATTGGAGCTTAGTTAGATTCCTTCATAAACTTTAAAGATCTTTATCATCAACACAAGGCTCTTTTAAGGATTCACTCCAAAGGAGCCATCATATTCAAGTTACAAATCCCTGTTTAGCAGATAAAGTTGTCATCTGTGAAAAAGAAATGCAAAGAAGGTAAATGATCCAAGTTCTTGGAAGGCACAGCAGCCTTACCTCAGAGGCAGCAAAGGATTACTAGAAGTAACAGTAATGGTAGTGGCACAAATAACTTTAAGTGCATGGACAAGTTCTTTTTTTCCCTCATAATAACTCTATGAGGTAGCCAGTATAATTATCATTTCTGTTTAACAGAAGAAGAAAGAGATGCTTATACAGATTAACTTGACCAATACCACACAGTATGTTATGGGTGGATCTGGGATCAATTTCAGGTCAGTTCATATATTGGTCTCAACCAATATACCTCACCATTTCCTTTATGGTTAATTTCACTGTTGTTTCCTTAAAACTCTAACTGACAAAACTGGAGCGTTGAGGGATATAAAACCTGATAAAAAAAAAAATCTGAGTTGACATATGTGGAACCTGAGAAACTTAACAGAAGACCTTGGGGGAAAGGAAGGGAAAAAAGAATTTCAAACAGAGAAGGAGGCAAACCCATAAGAGACTCTTAAATATAGAGAACAAACTGAGGGTTGATGGGGGTGTGGGTGAAGGAGAGGGGAAAATGGGTGATGGGCATTGAGGAGGACACTTGGTGGGATGAGCACTGGGTGTTGTATGTAAGTGATGAATCACGGGAATCTACCGCCAAAACCAAGAGCACATGGTATATGCTGTATGTTAGCCAACTTGACAATAAATTATATTAAAAAATCTGAGTTGATGCTTGGAACAAAACATCACTATTCATATTTTAGGTATATGTGCTTTAGATACAATTACAATCTATTTTCTTAAAATTGGCCATGCTGGCATTTTACTATTACCTTTTTCTTTTTCTCTTTTCTTTTACTTTTTTTTTAAACATAGTTATGAGGTAAAGTAAAAAAAAGCATACATGTCTAAGGTAAAGAAAGACCTGAACTCCCAAACTGGTCCCATTTGTTACTAGCTGGAGGCTTTGGGATAGTTAGTTCCTTAATCTCTCTGAGCTTCTAAAATGAAGATAAGAAAACCTAGCTCCTCGTATAGATGTCTGGAACATTAAACGTACATGTAAGTTCTTTCTACTTTCAGACAGACCTTTTACAAAGTCCCTTCTATGTGATTATCTAAAATCTTGCTACCACATAGACCAACGAACTTGACCAAAATGACCTAGAAGCAGTTATGGCATTCTTGTCTTATCAAGGGCCACTTCACCAGTAGGAAAAGAAATTGGGGCGATGCACAACAAGATATAGCCCCTGAACTACCCACCTGATTTAAAAATTATAAGCAGGAACCATCAAACAATTTACTATCACATTAAAAAGAGATGTTATGGTGCAGAGAATGGGAAATAATAAGAAGACAAGGAAAGGGATGGAGAGAGTAAGAATGTGACCTAGAGAGTAAGGAAATACACATGTATGCAGTCCTGCCATTCACTTGTATTATTGATTATAAATTAAAGATAGTCCAGGGCACGTCAATCTAAAACTTCCCCAGGCTCCATTCTGAATACACCCAGAGAAGCTCAAGAAGGCAAAGCACTCCAGACCACAGAGGCTGTATACTAGAAAACCACCACCTCTTAAAACCTACCTCAAAGGCCTGACCCAAGGTCCTCATATGAAAAATGTCATTTTCCTTGCCCTGTAAGGTACCTTTCAGATCTAATATTCTATAATTTCAAATGAAACCAATGGTTAGTAATGCCCTGATATAATGCTCATTCATACAGGGTCTTAGTGTGTTTATAAAAAGAAAATTTATTTACAAAATACCAACTAAATATGCTTCTTTATCCTGGTTCACCAAAAATAATAGGAGAGTTCTGAGAATCGTTGATAAGAACAATTACAGTTATAAAAAGAATCACTTAAAAATAAGAAGAAATTGGGCCCCTGGTGGCTTAGTCGTTAAGCATCTGACTTCGGCTCAGGTCACGATCCCATGGTTTGTGAGTTTGAGTCCCACATCGGGTGAGCTCGAGCCCCACCTTGGGTGAACCCCGCTTTCTCTCTGTCTCTCTGCACCTTGTGGGATTCTCTCCCCCCCCCAACCCCTCATTTGCTCTATCTCCCCCACGCCAAAAACAGAAAAGAAAAGAAAAAGAAAAAAATTAAAAGTTTATGTTAATACCAACACTGTAGGCCTTAGGCTGACAGCCCATACCTTAGACTCAGCATCTGTACTTTTTATTTTAAACAGTGGCTAATACTTAAAAATTGGGGATATTTGACACACATATTCAGCTTCTTTTGAAAAAGATGGGAAGGCCAAGCAACCCAAGGCACAGCAGCATTCCACCGGAAGTACAGAGGCACACAGGTACTCAGCAGCTCTTCCCCGGAGCAGGTGGCTAACACTAGCCCCCCAGGCTTCTCTCCTGCCAGCCCTCCCTCTGGCTCCTGCAGGCCTTTCGGCTTGCAATAATTAGTTTCTACATACTTACTCCCAAACACTGTGTGCAGCACCCATTGGCATGAACTATTGTGCAGTGGAAACAGGCCACGAGCTATACTCCAAAGTGCTGGTGTGCACTCCTGCAGCAGAAAACACAGCCACCCCAGCAAAGAGCTCCTACCAAGTGGGTTATTTTTCCATGAACTTAGGTCTGGCTATACAGTCACTAATTAACTTGACGCTGTTGCCAAAGCTGGTTACTGAAATTACTGAAGGGTGGCTGCCTAAGAGTGCTTCTAGAAAGTGATGATGAATTTCTACAACTTTAAGTTAATAAAAGCAAAAGGTAACGTGACCAGAAAAAATAAAAAAAAATAAAAACGAGAGGAAGCAACATCACTTCAAAACATTTGAAAGCATTAAAAGAAAAGAAAATTGATGTAAATGACTAATGATCCTATAAGTTACAATTGTTTCGCAGTTTTCCAGAACTTAAATTTGTGTCAAATACAAAGATAGAAAGATCATTTCTTTAGGGATAGCTTTGGAGACCCCCCCCTTTTTTTTAAATAGTAACACTTTTATCTTAAAACATCACAGCAAGAATATAGAATGATATAATTACACATTATACTTGAAAATCACAGGGCTTGTATTCTGAAATATACCTGTTTGGGATAAGTAGAGCCTAGGCTGCTCTAGTAAGACTATTTAACACCATGTCTTACTGGCACTGACAGTCATCAAAGATTTCAATTTAGCCTTGAACCTGTTAAAAGCAAGAGGACTTTTGATCAGAAAATTCAGCACTAACTATGGTTAAAAATTTCATACTAGAAAACTAGGTTAGTGTTTCATTCCTTTAATTCATCCTTTTTCTCCAAGGAAAATGCTCTTGAGAGCATTTTGCTTAGTCTTCATTGGGGTCCTTAGGATACAGACATCTTTCCATTGTAAATCTAGTTTATATTTTTATTTTTTTTTATTTTTTTAATGTTTGTTCATTTTTGAGAGAGAGAGAGAGAGAACACAAGTGGGGAAGGGACAGAGAGAGAGAGAGGAAGACAGTATCTGAAGCACTGATCCAGTGCTCCAGGTTCCAAGCCATCAGCACAGAGCCCAACGTGGCACTCGAACTCACAAACCGTGAGATCATGACCTGAGCTGAAGGTGAACATTTAACTGACTGAGCCACCCAGGCACCCCATGTTGTAAATCTAGTTTAATTAATCTAGAATAAATTTTCATTTTTATGATTTTAACTCTTATTGGAAAAGTAATGCATGCTCACTAAATGCACACCCAATATTTAGTAGCAAAGAAAGATACATTTAAGTAAAAGCAGTTTACATAATACCACTTACATACATACACATAATTACATTATATATACACACATACTATCATTATATTAATTCATACATAGAAAAAAGGCCAAAGTCTACAAAAATAAAAATAAATTGCAGTTGGCTTGGTGTAACAAATTATGAGCTCTTTCCCTCCTTTTTGCTTTTTTGTATTTTTCTAAATATTATATAAAGCCTATGCATTATTTTAGTTTAAGGAATAAGGTATTTAAATATTTTTATCTATGAGACTATAGGCTAATTTATTCATGCATCCATCCAATTAACATTTAGAAGTATGCTACATACTAGATCCTATGGTGTTTTTAGGACACAATATTATAAGACACAGTGTCCAAAGCCCCTAGCAGTCCGCATCTGCAGAAGAGCACAGTTAAGTGCTATGACAGAGGTGGAGATACAGTACATCTAAACTAGACGGGGAACATTTCTTAGAGGAGACATTTGAACTAAAACATGCATTTAGGTGAGGAGAGTAATGGGACTGGGGGTGAGGAGGGGAAGCTGGATATCCCAAGCAAGCCAGTCAATAAGTCTGATTCACATTTCTTTCTATCGGCATTGCCCGTTGTCCACAGAAGGGTCAGCAAGGCAGCAAGAGATCCTAGTGATGGACAGAATAAGCCGGATGTGGTGTGGACCAGTGTGGGAAGATGACTGAGAAGCAGAACATTCTGGCTTTGGGGACTGGGTGGCTGGTGGTATCTGTTACTGTGATGGAGAAAACAGGAAGCAGGAGTTGTGGGGAAAGTGACAGGGACAATGGTGGAAATAAGAAAACTAGTTTAGGGCATGATCTGCCTTGAATTTGTCTGATCCATGGATGATCCAAATATTGAAAACTAGCAGGTATATAAGTGTTTGGGGCTCAGTAGAAAGTTCTAGACTGAAAATGTGTTTGGGGCTCAGCAGAAAGTTCTAGATTGAAGACAGGTGGACATGACTGGCATATAAGACAGTTAATTAGATGAAGGCAATTGTGTATATAGTCAGAAACATAGAAGGTCTTTTAAGGGGTAACATTTAGTGAGGAAACAGAGGAAGGAAAGACTGGGAAGGAATGACAAAACAAAAGAGGGTGTCAAAGAAATGGATGATGGTCAATGGTATCAATGCTATAGAATGTTAAAGTAAAATAACACAATTATCTTGCTTTGTTTATCACAATACATACAAAGGGTGACTAAGAGATTCTAGCATTTGATTCCAATTCCCAAGCTGCAGGATTTTCAGGGAAGGACTAGGTACTCTGTATGTTTAAAGGCTCCCAGATGGTTTTATCACATAGCTAAGTTTGGTACCCATTGATCTAAGCCATGAATTTCTTGTTAACTATATATACTCTCATCTCTATGAGACAGAACACATTCATTCACTGGCTTTAGTCCTCAATATTTCTGAATTTAGAAACTTACAGGAGATTGCTCCTATAAGAGGAAAAGGTGCTAAACTTCCATTCCTTCCTTAAGCCTGTGGGTTACTCACCAGTCAAGTGTAGACAGAGAAAAGACTGTTACTGCCAGTCTAGGGAGAGATCACCGTGGGGGGTACTTTCTGAGAAACAAAGGATTTGCACAGGCAGAGAAGAGAGGGGAACCGCCTGAGTTCAGGAATACAGTATTTGAATTTTTTAAATTTTATTTTAGAGAAAGAGAGAGAGAGCACAAGTGAATGGGGGAGGGGCAGAGAGAGAGAGAAAGAGAGAGAATCCCAAGCAAGGCTGCTTGATGTGGGGCTTGATCCCACAACCTTGGGATCTTATGAACCGAAATCAAGAGTTAGACGCTCAACGGACTGAACCACCCAGCTGCCCCAGGAATACAGTATTTTTAAAAGGTGCCAATCTAGAAGGGTCCTAGGTCTAGCACGCAAAACCCATAAAGTGACCAATCTCAGTAAAGCCACAGATTCAGGCAAATGAAGAAAAAGTCAGGAAGGTAGGCCAATCTACAAAAAGCTTTAAAACACAAACAGGGGTTTTTAGGGGATCTAGGTGGCTCGGTTGGTTAAGAATCTAAGTCTTGGTTTTGGCTAAGGTCATATTCTCACAGTTTCGTGGGTCCAAGCCCCAAGTTGGGCTCTGCTCTCTCATGCAGAGGCTGCTTGGGATTCTCTGCCTTCCTCTCTCTCTGCCCCTCCCCCATTTACACTGTCTCTGTCTCTCTGAAAATAAAAAAATAAACTTAAAGTAAAAAAGTAAATAAAAAGGACACAGGGGTTTGGACTTCAATTCTGAAGGCTTAGGATATTTTTGTGGCAATGTGACAAGATCAAAACACCTTTTGAGGAGATTATTTTGACCCTAAGGCAACAAAACAGATTCCCAGGAGAACTGCAATAGAGAATGGGGAACTGTAGTTTAGGTACAAGGCACTGTAAGAGTCACGTAAGATAAGGTAACTGGATCTTGTGATACTAGCTTCAGAGGAAGGAATACTGTTGGGTTTTGTTTGCTTGGGGCCAGATAGTCACACTGCAGCATGTAAAAGTTCATTCTAATCAGGAGCCAACACTAGAAGCAGCCTGCACCTTAACCTGCTGCAAGTTAAACTCTCTAACATTAGAGAAAGAACATTTTAGTCAAGCTCTTTATTTCTATACAATGTTCTGCCGAGACCACCTCAATTCAATTAACGAGCATCTGTGGAGTATCATCCATAAAATATCGGTCACTTCCTCTCCTCATAATTACTGAGACACATCTCCTCAGATGGAGGGCACTTCGGCAAGGTCCAAGGATATGAATAAATTTGGAGATGCTGCAAATTTTCATTACCTCACTAGTCAAGACAGGGCTTTGAATGTTGCGGCGTTTCCCATCCCTGTTTCAGTGATCTGTCAACCTAAATAAAGGGTATAATTAATACAGTCTCAGCCATCTGCTGCAGTGTCTGGTTATAAGAATGGGATTTGAAATCAAATGGATTTGAGTATGAATCACAGATCTGATATTTGCCAGTTTGAGCAAGGTGTTGAAAATCAGTTATTTTTTTTATATGTCCCACTTTCCTCATCTATAAAATGAGGAATAACACTGCATGCCTCACAAAACTATCATGAGTTTTAAGTGAAATAACGCATGCAAAGGACCATCCGAAATCCCATGCCGGGAAAGAGTCAAGGAGGGCACGGGCTGAGTACGCCACCTGACCTCACAGTCCTCACAACTGGGGAAAGTGAAACTTTCCCATGTGCTCATGGGTGCATTACTCATTTTAATTCTGAAAGTATTAAAAAAACTCGGCTTTTATGAAGTGCTTGGGAACATCAGTTATTCTTTATAAAAGAAAGTATCATGCTTTCTAAAACAGAATCAACTTAACTTATACATGAGGAGTTTATTCTAAATGTGGTTAGGCACAAAATATAACTATCATAAATGGAAATGCTTGATCTTAATTAGAAGCTAATTAGAGAATATGGTATTTTAGAATAATTCATAAATATGTATTTGTATATCAAGGTAGAAGTAAATTTTTATTATTAAAGGAGTCACCTAGAATAAAAAGCCTCAGGCCACTACTGACCTTACATCAAACAAATGTCAAGTAAGAAGCACCCACTCAACTTTAAAACAGTTTCGAAGCTGCGTTTACTTCCTTACTAAACTGATAGAAATAAAGAATCATATGACTCAGTTTTCCCCTCATGTGGGGCAAAGGGTACTCTCATGCTGGTGGTGTATAAATTGTCATACACTCTCATGTGCCTTAAAAATATCCTTTGACTTGGTAAGACTATCTGAAGGATTTTATAAAGATGTTTAATGTAGCACTGCTTATAATGGCAAAAAGTGTCGAACAACCTAATATCCAAAGTAGGAGCATGATTAAATCATTAGGGGAATGTAACAAGGGGGTGCTAACTATATTTTTTTATACAATACAGTATTTCATGTGGAAAGTGTACATATTAAGTGGGCATAAAGCAGACTGCAAAATAGATTCTGCTTCCCTCGACTTATCTCTATGTTCAAGTGTTGCTAAAATTACCTTAGCACAATTATTTTCAAGTTTAAAAATTTTCTTAAAATTTGCCTTTTAAAAGTCTCTTCTCCTTTTTTCCTAATATTAGCTTACTTATTACATGAACCACGCTAACTAATTAATTCAGCTTGGATTTAACATTTATGCATGACTTGACAAATTCTACCCAATTCCTGCTGTTTGATTCCATTTCCATCCAATTTTCAAAGTTGGATTATATAAAATCAATTATTATAAAACACTTCAGAGATTGAGACCATAAGTAATTGGGAAGAAAAAAGAAGTAATAATTTGAACAGGAATTATTGGTTCTTTCTAAAAAAGGAAATAATCTCTTAGTATCAGAAAAAAAGACCATTATATTTTTTACATAGAACAGTATCCAAATCTATGGAATACAATCATATCAAGTCTGCAAAAATTCTAGGAATTGTTTCAAGAGCTTTTCACAACCTTCTCAAGGTAGACACCCAGTCTTATTTACCTAGAACTAGACCAACCCCTGCCAGGTCCTATGTACTCAGTAAGTGTTTGTTCAAACATGACCTAATTAATTACTAAATGCTCACAATGACCCATCTTCCAAACTAAGAAACTATGTTTCAAATGGATAAAGTATCTCATGCTTAGGCACACTATTCCTAGGGATCTCATTCATCACTGCCTGATTGTGTGACTCATTATCCCACTGGCCAGAGCAGGGCAGCCCAACTCCACACGTCTCCCAGGGCAGGACATGAGACTGTCTTCTTCTTATACTTCAGACACCTTCTAGCACAGGCTTGTGCAAAGTACAGGGGCCAAAAAAAAATAAATGTTTGTCAATATCATAAACCTTACTATTTGTAGTATTCTATCAATTTAGGATTTCCCTCCAGATAAATCATTTCTTTAGGAACAATAGTATTGTTTTTATAGACATGAAACTATAGATTAATAACAAAGTTTAAAAAATTTTAATGAAATTTTCTGCATAAAAGAATTAAGGTTGTGAAAAGGAAACAAAGTACATGCAGAGGACTAAATTACTGTGACTACAATGGAGTATAATCAAGTTTTACGTAATCAAATCCCTAAATTATTTGGCTATTATGGTTCATAATCACTTTCAAAATGGTGTATAGGCCTGATCTGATGGTCTAACAATTGACCAGTGGTTCTCCGTGTGAGGTTATTTTGTCCTTTGGACAATTTCTTCTTTCAGGCAATGTCGGGAGACACTTCTGGTTGTCACCACTGGGAAACTACTACTGGCATCTCATGGGTAGAGGCCACAGATACTGCTAAACATCCTATAATGCAAAGCACATCTGCTGAAACACAGAATTAAGCAGCTCAGGTTGAGAAATCCTGTAGTAGGCTATCTATACACGGTGCAACTACCCACTGTCCTCAAGTTTAAATTAGCACCAAGAGTGAGAGTAGGAAAAGCCTGAATGTCTCAGGTTCTGAAGACTGCAAATCTCCCAAGCACACTCCTGTCATCTGCAGCCAGTTCAAGAGAAGTAGGCGATTCTGCAGGCTGCAATGGAGACAGGGAGGTAAGGTTAAACCTGACACACACTTTAACCCTCAAGTGAATGTACACATGTCTCAAGTAGCAGCCTACAGGAGTGCAAGAAGAAACTACCAGCTTTCCTGGGTCCCCAGGGGTCCTAGATCTTCTGACAACGTCTACAAAGTTGGATTCCGGGGGTGGGGGTGGGAGAACCACCCCAACCAAAGAGGATAAGTACAGAGCTACTATATGTAGCTTCCCGTCCTTGCTTCCCCTGCGCCGCCTCCCCGTTTGTTTTCTTACTTGGTAGACTATTCAGTTGATGATGGCATGATGGAAGCCACAGAGCACATTGTAAACAAAGACAGAAATATTTTGGTAGAGTTAGTTTCCTAGTAATAATAACAAAAGGGGAAAACACAAACATGTCTTAGAAGTATCAGGAACAATAAAGAGGAGGAGAGAAATATTTGTGAAGCTACATCAATATCAACATTATTAACCTCCTGTGACAAGGAGCTTCAAATGCTGGAGGAGGCAAAGAGACCTCCAATGATAAAAGCGCTGTTGAAACTCCAATGCGTGCAAGAGTCTGTTAAATAGAAAAGCATGTAGAAATGCCCAGCTGATGTAACGAGGGAATCCAGGAGTTAACATCAGAGACAGGGATGCACTGCATGCCATGTGTTAGCTCCTTAAGGACTTTGATGATCCTGAAGTCTGAAAGATTTTCACAAACTGGAAACAAACATGACTTTTTCTTATTTCTTACATGCCCTTGGAGTTCTAGGTGGGAATTAACTATAGAACCACTCTGTCTTTCCTAGGCTTAAACTAAAATGTGGCTTCCTATAGTGTAGGTAGAAAGGGAAACACATAAAAGAACAATTAAGACAAGAATTTCATAACATCTATACAAAGAAATCCATCATTAACACAGTGAGATTTAATGCCTCCCAGAAAATGTTTGGTTAATGCATAATTAGTTTAAGAAAGAACATTAATTACATCAGGTTAGCCAAAGACAAATAAGTCACAGACACTATAAAATATAATGGAATTTAACGTGACCTACTCTAAAAAGCCCACAAAACCCATCTGTACAAGAGGTCAAAGTATTTCAGCATTACAGATTTCTTCTGGATTAAAAAAAAGGACAGTAATATAAGAACTACATGTGTGGGCTTGCTATACTTATTCTAGAAGAATCCTTGGTGCAGTTTCATTAAAGATAAAATAGGAAAAAAAAAACACCCACAATTTCCTTACATGGAAACAGTACATTTTTCAAAGAAAAAGTGACATATATAATAGGCAATTTTTCTGGCAGACCCTAAAGGTCCACAGTACCAACAATGTGGCTGAAAGTTTCAGTGCCTTGCTTTCCTCATCTATACAATCAGGAGTTGGCCTAAATCACTAAGGCATAGTCAAGTGTGAAATTTGACTTTAGAACTTGAATTTTAATAGGGCTTCAGAAATTTACATTGCTTCTGTTGAAACATTTTTTAATGTTTATTCATTTTTGAGAGAGAGAGAGAGAGAGAGAGAGACAGAGAGAGAGACAGAGAGACACAGCGTGTTGGGAGAGGGGCAGAGAGAGAGGGAGACACTGAATCTGAAGCAGGCTCCAGGATCCAAAATGTCAGCACAGAGCCCTACGTGGGACTCAAACCCATGAACCATGAGATCATGACCTGAGCCCAAGTAGGAGGCTTAACCAACTGAGCCACCCAGGTGCCCCAAAACATTTTTAAATAATAAAAGATGATCATTTTCTTTTCTATCTCCCTAATATCCTGAAAGTTTCAATGAAACACCATAGTGGTTACAAGCATAGGTAGAAAAGTATAATACATAAACACAAGAACTATGTTGAATGTCCGTATTAACATGGGTTTGTGTCTAAGACAAGGAACAGATATTGGCAAATTCATTAATTAAAATCCTATTAACTATTTTTCATGTTAAACTATAATTTATTAAAACAGGGCAACTCCCTTGATGAGAGTTATTCTGGGTACTAATCAACCAGAAGGTATGCCCTTGCTTGGAATTTAATTTTGCTTTATTAACAATTCATGCTTAAGGAAGCTTAAGGCAGGTGTGTTAGCCAAGAGGTCTGTCCAGGTGATAGTGTTAATAACTAGGTGGGAAGAGGAAAAATGTGTGAGTTTCACAGTTTTAAAAAAACTGACTGAAAGGCCGTTGTAAAGACATTTTTATTCTACCACGTAACATAAAAGGAAAACACTTAATTTTTCCAAAGATAGTATCTCCTAATTATTTTGATTATAAAGATGGTCTTAGTAATGGACTGCTAAAAAAATTTCAGTGCCACTATTCCTGCTAGACTAGACTGTCACATAACCAGTGAAATGTCTCCTTTGGCAATTTAAAAATACAAATCTCTCTGGAGGTGTACAGTCAGCTCCCTGAACCCACCCAGGTGATTTCACATCCCACTTCTCATGCTGCTGCGTCACGGATACTCCCTCCTGAAGGCCAGAGCAAGCTTTAGTTCCCTAGAATAAAAGCACTTTAAAAACTACAACCATGCCTCTCTACTGTCCTTAGGTTTAGATCTGCTCCATGGTACTCTTGTATTCTTAACAGAATTGCACTTCCAATTACCAGCACTTGAGAATATCTACGTCTTCCTTCATTTAAAATTCAACTGGGTAGAAAGTTATAAAAGTGTTTCAGCACACGGTACTTATATGACCTCAAATTTCCTGAATTGAAACCACTCCTTAGCAGAAAACTATTCAAAAAATAGCCTTCTAGAAATTCTAACATACACAATTAGGAGAAATCTCTTACTCAAGAATTAGGTTAACTATTTTAAGATTTAAAAAAAAAATCAAGATGCAATTAGACTCTAATGGACCAACATTTTCCATGTGAGCCCACGCTTACCTCTCCCGGGGAACAGCAAACCAGTACTCTGGCTGCTTTCTTCGTTTGCCGTACTGCTGGACCATGGCTGCAGTGTGAGTGGCAAAGGATTTTCTCATTGGTTTTCCTACTTTAATGCACAGAAACATGGGTGGGGTCTTGCTTTTCTCTTCTTTTGAAGGAAGTATATCTGAATCACACATGAAAAAAATCTTCCTCAATACTGACAATATTAGTCAAAGTCAAAACCCTTCGACTTACAAAGAAGAGTGCCCAATCCCCTTAGCGATAGAAAAAGCAAAACATATGGCATAAAAACCCCATTAAATTAGAACTAATCACATTTTTCAGACCTTCCTTAGCACAAAAGTAAAAAGGTTTGGATGTTTCAGGTTGGTCTTTATCACATAAGATGCCATACTGGGAATAAGCATAAAAACCAACACAGTGCGACAATTCACAAGAATATATAGCAATGAAGGGTACTGAGGACCCCATTACACACAAGGCAATTTAGTTCAGAACTGAAAGATCTTCAAAAACACTTCTAAAGTTAATATCATTATCTCCAAAAATGATTACTGTATCCCATGAAGAAGGTGGGATGGGAATAATTTATCAATTTATATTCCTCTCACATTTTGAACGAAAGATTTACTTATGTAACAAAACAAAAAACAAAACAAAACAAAACAAAAAACACTTCAAACCCCTGGGGGCGCCTGCGTGGCTCAGTCGGTTAAGCGTCCAACTCTTGATTTCGGCTCAGGTCATGATCTTGCAGTTTGAGAGTATGAGTCTCACATCCGGCTCTCCACTGACAGTGTGGAACCTGCTTGGAATTCTCCTTTTCTCTCTCTCTCTCCCCCCGCCACAAAAATAAATAAATAAACTTAAAAAAAGTTATAAAAAAAACATTTCAAACCCCTTTAGACTTTGAAATTTAAGATAAAAAGGAAAGTTACTTGAATTTTTTTAAAAAACAAACTACTTTTAAACTAGAAATCTAGTTTCAAGGTCCAAAATGCTAAGTTTCTTCTCAGTTAATGTATCAGTACAGATAAGCTCTATTGAGGAAAAAAGTTCTCAAATAATTATTCTAATTTCGCTTGCATTTGCAAGTTTCAGAAAGCCAACTATACAGCAGAATATAAAGATACTAAAGGAAAATGGCTTACCTTCAATGGGTACCTGAATTCTCTTTAACAGCCACAACTGAATTTCAGACTTATTATCCATTTGTGCACCTTGGCAGCTGTTGTCCAGGGTCGATTCTGAAGAGATGTCTAGAGACTCTTTATTCATATTTTCTTCTGTGGAAGAGGCCAGTTGCAGTGGGAGGGACACTCTCTCTTTCCCCCAGGTTTTATCTGGCTCCATACTGCCCTCAGTTGGGGGACCACCTACCTGGGGAAGAGAACTACTAAGGGTGATATCTATTCCCACCGGCTCACTACTTTTGCCATCACTTAATTCTGCCTTCTGCAAGTTTTCAGGTAACTGTGACCCTTCTTTGTTCTTATTAAGATAATATTCAATGAGTTTAACTTTATCTAGATCTTCATGTATGTTCAGTGCGTTTTCCACCTGGCTTTCTGGGGAACCAGACCGCTTGTCCACCTCTGGCATTATATCCTGCTTCTCACAGGTCTCTGAATCTAGGGCCCCCTTCAGCTCAGCATCACTGTCTGTTCCGGAAAAGCTCAGGGCTGACTGCACCTGCATTTTTGTAGTAGAACTGATTACTTGTGACTTAGCCTTCCTTAGCTCTTCTGGATCAAGAGAAAGGCACTCCTTTGAGGTGTCTCTTTTGTCCATTCCACTGTCAGTTTGAGAAGAAAGTTCTTCCAAGTCAACAAAGTCATCATCTTCCACTAAAAGGGAATTTTCTTTGGCTATAGATTCAAATGCAGCAGGAGTGTCAGAAGGATCCTTGCTGACCTTAGTCACTGTGGTAGATACACTGGTTTCTTCTGTGGAAGATTCCAGCGTCTTTCGTTTTCCTGACACAGAGCTATCTGAGGATGGTTTCATGTGTGTGTCTTCTGTTGACTTCTCCAAAGGTCTTGTTGATTTGGAATCTGATGTAATGGTTCTCTCTCCATTCTGCTGCCGTTTTTCCTTGTTGAGGGATTTGAACTTACTGAATGGGTTGATATCTTTTTCTGAAGCTAGGTCTTCCCATTCTCCAGGCCTGTACAGAGGACAAAGATCCTGAGGTAGGTCACTGTCAGGGAAAAATGGTGGGTGCACATGGAATGTTAAAAACAAAACCAAAAACAAAACGGAGGAAAGGCAAAAACTAAAACAAAACTCAACCAAAAACTAAAACATAAATATACCACAACTTAAATTTATGTGTAAATGATTTCAGAATAAGGAAATGAAATCAAGAAATTGACTTCAAAATGAAACATAAATAAACTACAAGAAGGGGTAAAACAAAGAACCATGAAAGTTGCATATCCTACTAGAAGTACATGAATGATTTTTGAGGTCATTTATGAACATGGAGATGTCACCCACCAGATTTTTAATGATGAAATAATGTTTCTGATATTTATGAAGGACAGGGCAAAGGAAAGTAAATGTTTTAGTACTATGACTTAAATTCCTTAAAGCTTTTCCTTTTTATAAAATAGTATATAAACCAACTACATCAATTCTTAATGGTTCATTGACTGAGTAGCTACTCATTTAACTGTTGTACAAATTACCAGCCCCAAACCCTAATTCTGAGTTTCATGACAAAGGATCTGATGTTTTCAATAACATACATCCTTCTATTCCTGAAGGAGATGCAAGAAGCACCTTATAGCACCTGCTCCATTTTACACTTTAAAAATTTATAGAAAAGTAAATCAAATACGCTCTTACTTATAATACAAAGTTTAAAATTCTTAATTTCTTTACTCTAACCATATTATTTTACTTTATGACAATGGACACTGGTTTATCATCCAAAATATATTGTCCCTTAACAGCAGATGCTTTTCTACCCAGATTTGAATGATACAAAAATATTGATTAAATATGTTCTCCAAAGTTTAAAATAAATGGTCAAGAAATATAATTTTTAAGCTATGACTGGAAAGAACTTGAGTAACCTGTATTTTCACTTACCTTAGTATTAATAGTAGGTTAAAACACAGATATATATATAAAACCCTTCTTAAAAATAACATCATTAGGTTTCAGAAATAATTTCTAAAAAGGCTAGATCATATTCAGATAATACTTTATTATTTTTTTTAATTTATTGTCAAATTGGCTAACGTACAGCGACGTGTCATAATTTCCATTTTAGGACCCCAAGTTTAATTTGGCATATTAGAGATTATAAGAAGTCTTGCAACAAAGAAACTCAGCTCTTCACATACTGGTTAATAAGCAAAACTTTCTTCCATGAACATCCAAGACCCCTTCTCATCTCTTCCTAATCTAGCTTGACCCCCATGAATAGATGTGACTGCACTCTGTTCAGCCTCCTATTTTACCTTGTCCCTCCCTCCCTAATCCAAGTGGGGATTAACTTGGGTTTTTTGGCACTGCACCTGCCAAGCACTGCTGGGGCAAAGTACACAGTGGTGTCAACTGTCTCTACTGTTAATGTTTTCCAGACTCAGCCAGACACCTAAGGCTGATCAATAATCCCTTCAGTTGTTCCCGCCTATTCTCCGTGGCAGCTAGAGTTACTAAATATCCTGCACAAAAAGTACAAAGCCTGAAGGAGAGGAAGGGGAGATTTCTCTCTCTCTTTCTCTCTCTCTCTCTCTCTGTCTCTCTCACACACACACACACACACACACACTTTTAAAAACTATTTGCACACTGCAGTTAGAGAATTTATACTCCTTGTTTTATCATACAATTTTTGGTAATGATAAAATTTTAAGCTATTTCTAACTTTTAAACAATTGATGGAATTCTGTAATCGATACTAATTTTATATCACACTGATTCCACTCACACATTCTATTTTGCCCATTGGTGCACATGTTTTTCACCAGACTGAAAAGTCTTCACATACTTGCATCCAAGGTGGGAATCAGTGCACAGTTCTGAAATAAACTGAACACAGTAGGAGCCAATTCTTAACTCTTCTCTCTCCCTCCAGCTACAGCATTAACCTTCTATCCCAGATCATTAAACACAATCTCACAATGAGAGAAATCTTTTCGTAAAGACATACCTTCCTTTTCTAGTATTAAAAAGAATACTTAGCAACCTAAGCTGAAGATGTACAATAGTATTATCCCATTAGAAACCATCACTGGGCAAGAAATGCCCCATTTGCCTGGCCATCCACTTCTAAACTTATTCTTTCCTTATTCTTTCCTTATTTTTGTCAGAGAACCTAATGTTCATTCCTTATTTCTACAACTAGCCCCTCATGTCCTCCTCTCTACCTCCATCTGAGATCCCAAGGCAGCTGGACACTTCCTCACAAGGGTTTTCATGGAATGCCATGGGCAGGTCTATACATATGGTGCCATTTTGTTACCACATCTCTCCATCTGTCTTTTGTACCCAGTAGACTATAAGCTCCTAAAGGGCAGAGGCCATGACCCACTCATCCTCATATCCTTGCCACACAAGAGGCATGCACTAATATGAATTAGAAGCCTCGACTGCATGCACAACAAGATTCCCCAGAACAATAAACAGAGTTTCAGATATGAATTAAAGGTTCACATAACAGCTATACTTACAGGATATCAGGCTATTTTCTAAGAGTTTTGGTATATCAATACATTGTTCTTAAAACAGACCTAGAAGCTGAAGAATACTATTCATTCCATTTAACAGATGAGAAAACTGAGGCTTGGGACTGAGTAACTCATGCAGGTCATGGGGCTATAAGTGGCAGAGCCAGGAAAACTCAGGCAGTGTGGCTCCACTTAATGCATCACGCAGAACTGCCTGGCCTGCAACACTGCCTCCTACACTTCTCATTTGGATACTTCTGGCAGAATTCAGAAACTACCTCAGTGCCTGTGCTGTGTGCCAGCTTCAGAAGCGTGGAGCAGAGTAAGGGCCAAATGGGTCTGAGGCCAAGGACTGTGAGGGTCCAGGGAGACCTAATGGTATAAACCCCTAAGGACGCTGTGTGGGTTGGTTCTCTAATTGCCTGTCCTTCTTTTCCTAAGTCCCAAGGGCTAGTTTCCCTTTGCACAATTAGGACCCACTGAGTTCCCTCTACCTTCCGATCATGGAGGGGTTCTGCAGAATTTTACTACCAGGAGATAAAGAGAAACAGAAACATTGACAAAGTGACAGTAGGAACCGTATTATTCCTTAAATGAATTGATACCCTGAGTTTTCTTAACACTCTTTCTCTTTTTTCATGGGGAGCTTCCTTCTCTCTCTTTTACAAAACAAAAAACAAAAAAACAACAAAAAACAACAACAACCCCTCAGTTTTATAAGGCAAAAATAATCAAGACTAAGGTAATATGCATCTCTATTTCAGAGACAACCAGACCAGTGTTACTAGCTCTTCACAGCACTTAGGGTGGTCTGGCTACAGGGACAGTGGCCTCCACACTGTCCACTCAGAGGTCTCTCTGCAGGATCAAGGGAACACCTGAGTGAGGAAGACTGCCTATCCTAGAATTTGAATGAGAACAAAATTCGGCTTGACAACTAAACAAAAACACTATTCTCTTGCTGGGAACCAGACTAAAATTCTTTTAGAGAAACTTTACTTCTTTCATTAATTCATTAAGAACATGAATTGCTTTTCAGAAAAATAAGCACAAGAAATGCCATTTCTATGTGCTGGCTTTTTTTTTTTTTTGCTTTTGTACTTTCATTTTTAGATGTGCAACTTTTCCCTTTATCTCCATTTCCTCTCATTTCTCTCTTTTTTAAAAAATTTACTGCACAAATCTTCCACCTTCAAATTCATCTCTATGCAATCTCTCACTCCTGCCCATGCCCTCACTTTTTAATTGCATTTAAATGTCCAAACGCTGGAATTCTGTTTTCAGTAAATAAAGAAATATCTCTTACGATGGCAAGGCATCTTTGATCTTCATGTGGGAAATATCATTGTAGAGGGCAATGGAAACCACCTCTTCCATGGGACAAATGAGGCCATACTCCTCACAACCATTTTCAATGACCAGGGGATCAGACTTGTGAGGGTCAAACATGATGTTGTTTGGAGTAACAATCATGACGCCTCCGACCACACCCTACAGGAGAAAAGAGACAGGACAGAATCACCGCAGGCAGAAATGCAACCAAAGGAGCTTTAACAAACTCATGTTGCCATTCCGTTGACTCTGGTGTACCATGATATCCCACATGACAATCACACCTCCTTTATTTTATTATTTAAAAAATATTTACTCATTTTTGAGAGAGAGAGAGAGAGAGAGAGAGAGAGAGAGAGAGAGAGAGCGCACACACAAGCAGAGGAGGGGCAGAGAAAGAGAGAGACACAGAATCTGAAGCAGGCTCCAGGCTCTGAGCTGTCAGCACAAAGCCTGATGTGGGGCACGAACTCACAAGCTGTGAGATCATGACCTGAGCCGAAGTCGGACGCCCAACCGAGCCATCCAGGTGCCCCATTATACCCCCTTTAAGAGGGAGAGAACAACAGGCTGAAGAAATGCAACGTTAGGTACTGTGAGGTGAGGCAGAGAAAACAGAGCTGCCTCGCTATAGCAGTCAACCAAGCCTGATTCTGGCACAGCTGCTGCCATAGAACAATCATGGTGGGTTCTTGGGTCGCACATCTATGCCTCACACTCCGCAGCCCCTTGTAAAATGGGAGGGGCTGTCCCAAGTGCTTTCCCAATTGAGAACTGGGTGTTTTGCAATTCCCTCAGCACATATTCACCATGTGCCCAACCACTACATGGTGCACTACATGGTACATGGCATCTGTCTCAGAGCCATGGTGACAAATTAGAGTCCTAATATTTTTCTATAAAATGTTTAGAAAGGTCACACTCTATTTGTGTCAGCAAAATTTGACACAATAGGAATGTGAAATTTTTGCAGCCAGAAATGAATATAGCTAAACTATGGAGACTAATAGTAAACAAACAGCAATTTGGTAGGAACTGTTGTCTGTAGCTTGGTCAGCTTCCTATTTTATAGATGGCAACAGGGATATTATCTACCAGAGACAGCAGGACACAGAGGACTCCCTATCAGTGATTATCTTGGTCCTCTTCATGAGTTAACTGATCATCTTTGTGAAAAGTTTTGCATTTCCAGCATTATTAATTCTTGGTTGCAAAAGTTATAAATGCATTTCAATAGTGTATTTTCCTACCATTTGGAACCTGGCGTGAAGTCTCTACTCTGCACACAGGAATTTACTTTATACCAAATAACCCCTTCTTCAGAGGCTCACTAAAAGTTGGATTTGATCTTTGTAAATCACACCAACAACCAAAAAATTAAACACACAATATAGCAGACATTATTTTTAATACCAGCATCTCCAGCAGCAAATGGGTTGAGAATGCAACATTCCCCAAGTTAGGTACTAAGGTCTTAACCCCAATGATCCCTTTTAATTACCACCCCCTACAGATTCAATTTTATTATAGTTCCTATTTTATAGATAAGGAGAATAGAAGCTTTGGCAACTTAAATACCCTGCCTGTAGTCTCAGAGCTAGCAGGTAGCAGAGTTGGATTTTATTTTGTTTTATTTTTTGATTTTTTTAATGTTTATTTATCTTTGAGAGCAAGCGAGCGAGCAACCAAGCGGGGGAGGGGCAGAGAGAAAGGGAGACACAGAATCTGAAGCAGGTTCCAGGCTCTAAGCTGTCAGCACAAGCCCGATGTAGGGCTCGAACCCACAAATGGTGAGATCATAATCTGAGCTGAAGTCGGATGCTTAACCAACTGAGCCACCCAGGCGCCTCAGCAGAGTTGGATTTTAAATTCACTAACTCCAGCCTTTGCTGTTAAGCATATACTATATTGTCTCCCTAGCTATTTATAGGCCAAGAATTGAAAGACAAAATGATAAATCCAAGGTCACAAAGAATTGTATTTCCCCTAATATATAAAATGTGAGGCACCCAACAGGGAAAAACAAATGGACACTTATGAAATCTTAAGCTGAAACTCTGGGAAAGATATTTTAACGTCTCCTGTCTTTAGTAATTTGGAACCTAATTTAGTTTTCCATGGAGTCCAAGGAAACAAATTATATTTTCATTGCCATGTACCTTTCCATCAGTGAAGTATCGACAATTCATTTTTAGAAATTTTACCACGCCTGGCTCATCTTCTTCAGAAGTGGATGATAAGACTCTTTCAATGGGTTTTAAGGCCTTTCTTGCTAAGTCAGCATCCTTTAAGAAAGCAAAAATCCCAAAATCAAATGGAAGCACTTTTTAAACAGATTATTTCTATAAATCAAGCCACATTAAGTTCCCTGTAAGGAAGCCGTTTCTATTTACCTTGAACATGAAAAAGTGGCAAATACCCTCTGTCCTTCAAAAATTATCACAAATACAGTAAGCATCCAAATTAAACTAAAATTTAAACTACAACAACAGCAAGAGTGTGTGTATGAACCCATAAAATGGCTCATCAAAATGTTTTTACAAAAAACCTAAATGAAATAATTGACTCATGGTTCGATTTCTCTAGAAAAATGAGTAAAAGTAGTACAAATCAACTATTCCTCTCATTCAGAGTTTAACTGCATGCTTTTACATATACAAGGTGTGCATTTTTGCCTCTAAAACCTTAAATATGAATAGGTTTCTTTTTGATAGGATGCATTCTCTCAACTAACACAAATCCTTAACCCCAACCACTCTGGGGGAATTTCATATGAAAACCTGTGAAAATCAACAGGTAAAATTCTACAACTCAAAAAATAGATTTGATAAATATGAATGTCAGTTCAAGAATGACATACATACAGGCAGTTTATCATATTCTGCATCTGATGATGAAGGAGACACAGTAGCACCAGGACTGGATGATGATAATCGTAAGGTACTGGAAGGAAAGTTGGCATCTGGCACAAAAAGGACCTGAATGGGAAAGAAAAGCTAAGTGAGTATCGAGAATCAGGCAAACACTAGGCAGTGTTTAAGGTGTTACTTTCTGCACAGTATCATGTTAAGTACATGGCTCAGACCTGGTTGGGGGGCACCTGGGTGTCTCAGTTGATTGGTGTCTGACTTTGGCTCAGGTCATGATCTCATGGTTCCTGAATTTAAGCCCCGCATTGGGCTCATTGCTGTCAGCACAGAGCCCACTTTGGATCCTCTGATCCCCCTCATCTCTGCCCCTCCCCAACTCGGACTATCTCTCTCTGAAAAATAAAATAGACCAAAGAAAAATCTGTTCTCTTAAAAAAAAAAAGACCTAGTTGGCCTTCCCCAAACTCATAAGTACCTTAAAGCCTTCTAGACTAATCCATGAAACAATAGTCAATAATATGAATGTGTTCAGTGCAAAAGGTATGGAACACACCCATAGACACTGCAGCACTGCAGGAGCTCACAGGAGGGAAGAACAGGTGGGTGATACTTGGGGCAAGTCATATAAAGCAAGTGGGTCCAAGTGAAGCTTTGAACTGTATGGAAGATTTAAACAGGGAGGAAAGAAGCTTCCAGGGAAGGGTACTAAGGACAAGGGAAGAAAGGAAAGAGTAGCATGGCACGCTTCTAAACATAACACCTGTATCAGGAAGAAATGGAACAAATCCATGCTTGCTACCTCTAAGCAGGCCCTGAGTAATAATGTAAGATCGTTATTAGTTATACAAGGTAATATCCATAATCTCAATAATTTCTCTTGTATCACCATCAGCTTATCTAAAAACAAAAATCAGAATCTCCCACAGTGTACAAAATAGCCTCCTTCTGCAAAATATACTGGTGCCTGAAATGTTATTACGATCTTGTCATTCAATACTTTCATTATGAGACATGCAACATTTTGGCATATATCACATACAGTCTTAAAATGATGTACTCTAATGTTATAAAACAGAATTCAGCACTAATGTATAACAACTATTTGACACTGTTATTCATGCTTTCCCATCCTATCTCTGTTTTAACTTCAGTTATTTAAATCCCTCTTGAATCCTGAAAAACTGTGAGGCAACAATGAAAGACACATTCTGTTAAGGTAGGATAACCAACATCAAGGAGAATTAAGATGAGGACTAACTACTACTGAAACTATGTACTCCAAAATTACCAAACACTCTTTGAGGGGCAGGCCCTAAAACTGGTTCTGAGTAACCAAATAACCAATGCAATTAGTCAGCAGAAGTCAACTTCCATAAGATAAAAACAAACCAGTTTTGGGGCGCCTGGGTGGCTCAGTTGGTTAAACATCCAACTCTTGGTTTCGGCTCAAGTCATGATCTCATGGCTTTATGGGTTTGAGCCCAGCATTGGGCTCTGTGCTGGCAATGAGAAGCCTCCTTGGGATTCTCTCTCTCCCTTTCTTTCTGCCTCTCCCCCACTTGCACTATCTCTCTCTAAAAATAAATAAATTTTTAAAAAAAGTCTCTCATAAGTACAAGTATTTTCTCATTAAGTCTCAATAAGAGTATCCCAGGCTGAACTTCTTGTCTTTGATGACACACTGACAGTTAATACAATAACCAGTTTTGGAGGACTGTTCTTCATAACATCTTCGATGTTGATCAATGGCAAATGCCGAAGTGTAGAGTTCCATAAACACAACTTAAAGAGGGTTAAAATTATATGGTCTTGGCATACAGCTCTCTTATCTCATGTATCCGGACAAGAGGAATGAATGGATGACATTTCTTCTAAGCAATTCTCCATTAACAGTTTTTGTATCTGGTCTCCTGACAAGTGTTAGGCAACACAGATTAAGATTCTATTGTCTGGCATGTTCTAAATGTCAAATCAAAGGGCTAATTCCTGAGCTTAAATAGTTCACTGCAGTTTAGAGGTGACAGCTGAATGCTGGGAAACTCAGTCAGAACATGTGCTACCTCAACATGGAAGTGAGCATGGGCAGGGGTAAGGGCAGCTTACCTACTGACTGCAGAAAATAATTCCGCTCCAACACACAGGTAAAACTGTCAAATTTTTCCAAGCATGTGCGGCCAAGGTACTCGATGAATATAAAAACAACTTAAACCTGTATCTACAAGGTAACTTCTGAGTGTGCTCAAGACAAAGTACTTGAAAAAGTACATTCTTTGTACATGTCCTGAAGTTTGAAGTAAGTATCCAAACTAATGGCCAAACTCAGGACCTTCTAAAAAAATTTTTTATGCCTCAGTTATTTAAGTTTATCTGCTATTGGTGTTGGTCTTTTAAGCAACCAAAAGTCTACAGTTATAAGATTTTAGTTCACGAGCTCCACGTAACTGCCGCTGAAAATGACCTCTTACATGTAGTCACTCACCCAGCCGGACTAGTTTCCATTCCAACCTCCTGGTGACAATCAAATAAGTCTCTAGAAGGGTGAATCTCACAGTTTTGGAACCAGAGCAGATAAAAACCAGCCTTGAATTATCAGATCTACTGAGATGAAAGAAATACCTACCCCATACAGCGTATTTAAAAATCCTTGAAAACAAAAAGTTATCTACAATTTTTGAAAGCCCCTCGATTTCACTCTTCTTGATTTCTTATCTTTGTCAGCAAAATCTTAATTACAGCTGCTTCCTGGAACAACCAACAGCACATAACTGTTTAGTCATATGAGGGCTGAACAGCATAGGAAAGGCTAGAAAAGACATCAGAGATAATGTGGCCCAACACCCAATTTCAGGGATTAGGAAACGGAGCTCCAAAAAAGGAAGGGACTCGCCCACATCAAACAGCTACTACAAGGCCAGTCAGAAACAAAGTGTTAGAGATTCCACTTTTGGCATTTTTGCCATTACAATAGGCATATTAAAACAGTGCTTTTAACTTCTACAGGTTACTGGACCTTAACCTAGTACCAATATTTTGTTTATGGACATAGTAAAAAAAATAAGAAATTGCTCTAAATTATTTTCCTACATTCTAGTGACTACAGTCTTTTTTTTTTTTAATGCTTTATTTATTTTTGAGAGAGGGGAGGGGCAAAGACAGAGGGACAGAAGATTTGAAGCGGGCTCTGCACTGACAGCAATGGGACCGATGTGGGGCTTGAACTCACAAACCGTGAGATCATGACCTGTGCCAAAGTCAGATGATCAAACGACTGAGTCACCCAGGTGCCCCTAGTTACTACAGTCTTTAGCCTTGAATTAAATACATGCTTAGGTTCTCTGCTATGGGTCAGATACATATTACGCAGCAATACTTCAGAGTATAAAAGAAATTCCAAAAAGGAGAAATCCATTAGTTTTCCTAGAAATAAATTTTCATTAATTTTTGAGAAGTTTTAATGCATATGTCCCTTCAATTACCTGGTGCTGGCAGTGTGCTAATTTCTCCTTTTGACAAGAACATAAATGCTAAAAGCACTGTCATATAAACTAGCCCACTTATGGCCTGTTGGCTTCACATGCTGCCCTTGAATGAAATGCAAAGAACAATATCATTGTTTCCTCAATAAAGTTGTCCTTAAAAGTAATAGTATCTATTCTGAAAGCATTAAAGGTCACTATAATGTAGAGATGCAGAAAGATGCTCAAGTAAGTCCACAACTAAAATCAAAATGCACTCATGGCAACCAGACAGGTCTATGGATAGGAATGGAAACTTGGCCTCAGCTAGGACCTGCCAATGACTGGGTCATTTATATCTATTGGCTAATTGTAGTTTTGAAGAAGTAATACAAGAATATTTCATTAAATATGTGGAAGGCACTAAAAACATGGCTGGATTAACCAAGAGTGGCAAAATTACAAAATTAGTTAATTTCATTCAGTTTAATAAATAAAGTATTAATTTAAAAACCTGGGGAAGAAATGGTGTGGCTTTTTCTTGTTTGTCCTGATGAATGTCTCTGCCTTTGGCTATGTTTGTCAGGTATCATATCAAGATAAAAATGACAAAATTTTGCTTAATTTAAAATCAAATGATGGCCATAATGTATCCCAGGAGTGAAATAAACTGAAACTTGCACTTCTAAATTAAACATTCTAAGCATATCTGAGTTACATTCTACAGAAGAAAAAGTCAAATTTAATTTCTCTTGATGCCCTACAGAACATCCACAACATAAACTAATGATAATTAAGTAAGCTGTTAATCATTTGCAAAGCATTCATTTCTGAAGTTCCTAAGTTCCATGATGCTTTCAGAATTCTTGGACCTAATGGAAAGACTGAACCGATGCACATTATCACTGATGATAATCCCGTGATACTAATAGTGAAGCATTAAAAATGGCGATAAAAGATAAATGTAAAGTTTCTAAAAACTAATACCCAACAAGAAAAAAAATTACCTGGCCTGGAACAATAGTATGTGTGAAAAGTTTATTCAGTTCCACTAATTTATTGGGAGTGATGTTAAACTTCAGGGCTATGGAGTTTAGGGTGTCCTGGCTTCCAGCCTAGAATAATCAAACAAACAAGATTCAAAATATAAGGCAAAAACCACAAACAAACAAAATCCTTCGTTTTAGTAGACAACATTAATCTATTTCTTATATGGGTGGATGAAAAGTAGTTCTTTCCAGACATATTCTGAAAAAGAAAAGTAAATACATTCTCAATTCTTAATAAAACCACGTAAGAGCAAAGTCTTAAATGCAATTCATTTCTGGGCTCCCTTATCTTCAAATTTCAGTGTCCACTAATAGATTTCTAAATCTACTTTGGCACAACCTAGTTGTGTGGAGTAGAGGAGAAGTAAAACACATACACAGTGACCACCCAAAAGGGAAGTCAGGGCTACTTTCTCTATTCTCAATGTTCTGTCTTCTTCCTGTCTCTTCACTGCACTAAAGGCTCCTGCACTGTGACCTGTTAATGGCTGACATCCCCAGTGTCAGCACAGTGCCCAACACACAGAAGACACTCAAATATTTGACAAATGAATATGATGGAAGGCAAGTAAATCATTAAGAAATTCAGATTAGCTACCAATAACTGTTCAGAGTCATTAAAATGACAACTTCTCATAGTTGGCCAAATTAGTGTTATTCTCCAAATCTGTGAAACTTGTGATTTCTTTGCTTTTCTAACAAAGGGTAACAGGCCCAAAGAGGGCAATGAGAGGATGTGAAACTTCACAGTAAACAGTTCCACCCACAAAAAGCCTGCTACCCCTGGTCAGGCCAATATCCCAGACTCCCTGTCTACGGTCACTGGATGGAGCTTGTTAGTGGAAGGCCACTCTGGTGTGTGTCACTAGGAAGTTCCCAGCCACAGTCCTGGATCGAAACAGGTGGCTGTCCTTATATGCAAAATTGGCTCCACCAGGTGAGCCCTGAGGCTATGTGAGGCGGCTGCAGGAGGTCGTGTACTACGGAAGATACAGATGTAGAATTAAACTCGCCACTGTCCTTAACATCGAAACCCCACCAACTAGATGAACGGTCTCAGACTATCAAATTCATAGTTACGAATTACACCAAAATGACCTCAAAGCATTTCTGGAACAAGTTAGTATATAAACACATGTATTTCAAAAATACATTGAAAAATTAGCAACATATGCTCCTACCTCTACCCTGGGCAAAACCAGCCTTACCAAAAATGAAAAAGGAAGAAGACGTTTTACATAATATATGCAAATCCAGTGGTTTGGGGGGTTTAAAGTCAGTACGAGACACACTGAGAATGGAGAATACAGCCAGACTGTTGGATCTGAATTCTAGATCTGCCACTTGCTAGCTGTGTGATCTTGGGTCATTTGCTTAGCTTCTTGTTTCAGGTTCTTCATCCATCAAACAGATAACTGTAATTTCTGCTCTACAGCACTTACTTCATGGCAAGTGATCAAAAAGTTTGCTTCATATTTAAGAAAAGACCTCTAGAATATACTGTATATAGGGAGTTCAGGGAAGGAGAAAAACCTTAACAATCTGGAGTTATTATGTAAGGATAAGACATAAATATAGCATCAACCACAGACCGTGGGATGGATATGGGAATCATTAAATGTTTATAATAACAGAATGCTTGAATATCCACAGCTTCGGGGCAATATAAGCAATCCACTAAGTGCTAGCATGGTGCTCTAAACATGAAGTTATGAATCACCTTTTATTTCCAATGACAAGTACAAAAAATAACTTGCCGAGTAAAACTAATCCCCATAACCTACAAATCAAACAGGCAGACATATCTGCATTGCTAATTTGATCACCTGTTTATAAAAGTTAATGTGGGGGTTGATATTTACTCTCACTGCATCATTTAGTATATGCTGTGGGAAGCATCTCCTAGAAAACACCACTTCTCATTTCTTTGCAGGGGCTTATGCATAATACTGCTGGATATGCACATGGCTTTAGAGTTAATATTGTTACTAATGATAAATAATCCAACACTCCTTGAGTACCTACTACGAGGTAAGGCACTGTGCTAAGTGTTAAGGGGGATCAAAAACATATTGTAGGCTGTGGTAAAGTGAAATAATCACCCCAAATCCCTCTGGAAAGGACCAGGCCTATAACCCACAGAATGATGCCTAGAGACAGATGTTCACCGAGCACTGAGCATGAAATGCCTATGCAAGGACTCCTCAGTGTAAGTCTAGAAAGGCTTGGAAACAATTTACCATTCCAAAAGAAATGCCAGGGAAGGATCAGGTCTTACTGTTTGCCTGTACAGAGCCTGGCACAGCACATGAATAATGAGTAGAAAAGAAATACACCTGAGAAAATCACAACCAGGTAATGGCAACAGCATTTAATTTCTTATTACAAGTCAGAGAACACTTCTCAACAATGCTACTTCAAAGTGAATTAAAACAAATCTATAACTGAGTGCTCACTCTGTAACAGACCTGGGATAAACAGACATAGCTCCTGGCCCCCAGGAGTTCATGCTACTGGAGAGATGAGCACACAGCACATATGTGGAGGAGCATTATTCGTCTACGGTCTCAACAATATGGAGGCCTATACCCTGCAAGCACCAGAAATATAATTGTGACCGAAAAAAGGTTTCTCTCCATGGGTCCATGAATTAAGGCAGAGATAGACATTAAAATAACAATCATATTAGTGAATCAATGGTGTTAAACTCCATTATGTAAAGGAACATGAATCTACAAGAGTAAAATGAAGAGATCTGGCTGGATGGTCACAGAAGGTAAGAACGAACATGAGGAGTCATGGGAAGAGGATATCAAGGACAAAGTTCTGGCTTGTAGAAATGTATAGCTTATGGAGCCATTGCTTCTTGAAGTACCAACCCTGGAGGTCTAAGTGGATAGGCTGAGTAGGAAAGTGATCTGTGATTATGGAACTCAGAAAGCATGTCTGAGATGAGACCTAAAATTGGCTGTCATTGGCATATCGAAGATAATTCAAGTTATAGGTTTACCTAAGATTACTCAGGGAGAAAAGATGAAGGGAAGAAAATGACCTAGAACAGGTCTTAAGAAGCTTCCTTAATTAATGAGCACACAAAAGGAATGCAGCTAAGAGGATGTGTCAGGGAGAAACATCATGCAAATCTGGTGGTATTAACAAATGTTCATACCTCCTGTTTATACTTACAGTGTATTCCATAGTCCCATGGGGCTTCTGAACCACCATCTTCTTCTCTTTTTTATCATGTGTTTTATTTTGATTATCATCTGAGGAATAAAATGTATGTAAATGAATAATTTCATTTTCAGTAATTGAGGATAAGATACTCAACAGTATATTAAAACCTACTTTCAAATAGACTAAAAAAATAAAAAAGACACTACTAGGAAGATAGACTAAGGGCACAAATAGACCATACTCAAAAAATACTATTCATCAGTGAACACTTGAATAAATGATTTCTGTTAACTGTAGTTAAATACAAATAACAAATGAGGTAATATTTTATAGTTATTAAAGTAATAGTGTAAATAATAAATACAATGAAGTTAAAACTAGTATAGTTATGATATATATGATGCATAATATAAATAGACACTACCCTTTTAGTTTTTTTCTATTTATTTCAATCAAAGTATAATTAAAATAACATAGTAAATTGACAATTTTATACATTACTCAATGCTCACCACACAGTTATTACACTATTACTGATTACATTCCCTATGTTATACTTTTCATCTCTGTGATTCATCTTATAACTGGAAGTTTGCACTTCTTAATCCCCTTCACCTTTTTCACCCATCCCCCCATGGACTCCCCTCTGGCAACCACCAATTTGTTTTCTGTATTTAAGAGTCCATTATTTTTTGTTTGTTCATGTTGTTTTTTTTTTCAATTCCACATTGAAGTGAAATGATATGGTATTTGTCTTCATCTTATTTCGCTTAGCATTACACCCTCTAGGTCTATCCATGTTGTCACAAGTGGCAAGATTTCATTCCTTTTTATGGCAAAGTAATGTTCCACTACATACATATACCACATCTTCTTTACCCATTCATCTATCAGTAGACACTAAGGTTGCTTCTATATCCTGGCTACTGTAAATAGTCAATATATCTTTTCAACTTAGTGTTTTCACTGTCTTTGAGTAAATACTCAGCAGTGGAATTACCAGATCATATGGTATTTCTAGTTTTAATTTTTTGAGAAACCTCCATATTGTTTTCCACAATGGTTGCACCAATTTACATTCCCATCAACAGTGTACAAGGGTTCCCAGTCCTTTTAGAAAGTGATTTGTTAATATGTAACAATAGTCATAAAAACGTTCATTCTTTGATTTAGTAATCCTTCCCTTAGGGATTTATCCTAAGGCAAAATTCAAAAGGAGAAAACTGCCATATATCATAGCATATGGTTAGTGTGATATTGATAATACTGAAAACTTGGGAAGACCAAAATGCCCAACATATTATAAGTTGTGCCATAGACTTTGCTGTTTTTACAGGCCAGAACCGGGCAGCCTAAAAGTCTAGTAGCTGCATTATGATTCAAATTAATTCTCATGGTTAAATGCATCTTAATATAATCAACCCAGATATTGAAAACCCGGAGAGCCATACTACAGTGAATAAAAATTTAAATGACAAAAAATATAAAATTGAATTAACTGTGAAAAGATGCTCTAACTTGTATGTGATCCAAAAAATGCAAATTAAGACAATGCATCATTTTACATCTATTAGCATAGTAAAAATCAGAAAGTTGAAAAATTCTAGTGTCGGCAGAGATGTGAACTGTTAGAAGGAATGTAATCTAGTATAGCCACCACTCCAGCAAATTGAATATATATAACCCGTATGACTCTGTAATCTAACAGACATACCTCCTCTCCCAGGAGGTATATACTTTATACATATCATAAAGTCACTTGCTTGAGGATGTACATAACAGCATTGTCTGTGACAGCAGAAAGCTGGAGGGTAGGCAAAATGTAGGAGATATGGTCTGGGAGCCTAGGCAGTAATTAGTAATAACAAGCCTGAGCTATACACTGTGGCATGTCTGCATCAAAAGAAAAAGAATGAGATGTACAGAACAATACCATCAGGTATACTTAAAATAGATGCACACAGAGCAACTACACATTTTGCAAGGCCACATCCAAATAAAAGCCTACACACTGAACATAGGAGAATTACGGTATGCGGTGGGGAGAGAAATGGGAGTGAGGAAAGAGGAGACAAGGAAATGATGAATAAATAAAAAGGAGCCCAGCTCTGACCAGTGATATGTCACCAACTAAGAAGTGTGATTAGCTCAGTGCTCTACATCTGAGGTCCTACAACCTCCCAGCCCCACTGGGAGATCAACAATATCATCGCATCCACATGATAAATATGTGTATACCGAGTGAGAACTGGGAGGTAACACAGAAATATGAAAAGCTAATCCGTGTGGTATTTATCTGCCTTTTAAATTTTTTTTAAATACAATTTATTGTCAAATTGGCTTACATACAACACCCAGTGCTCATCCTTAAATCTTTTCTTTATATTATTTAATGTTAACAACTAAGAAAAAAGCAATAGATGAGGTCCCTAGAGTCCCTTTCCAGTCATTTGTATGTTCAACCAGATCCATTCATAGAGCCAAAGAGATGTTGGAAATCCCTCCTGACTATTAAAAAAGTGACCTCCCTACCTTCAGGTGACCACATCTAAACGACTTCAGGAAGAGAAGACAGTGGTTTGTGGATCTCCAGATCTCTAGATTCTCTAGATATGGAGATTTTACACAGCCTGTTGAAAAACCCCATCACAGTACTTTACAACTCTTACAATCTGGTCCACTGCTCTCTCTGTCCCACACTCCTCCCCTTCTCCTTGTCACCATAAACAACTGTCACTGTAGGTACTCTCCCTTTCAGAACAGACTTTTCACAACCTTTTGTAAGTGCTCCCCATTTCTAGAACCTAATTTCCCTCTTCCCATCTGTGACAGCTTCTGATCCATGCCTGTACAGAAACCATGCATAATTATTTCTGGTCCCCATGGAATCACTGCTATAAGCCACCAAATCCTGAGTTTCCATATTGCTCACCTGCAAAAGAAAAACCGGTGCTAGCTGAGCCTTTCAGGACAAGTTAACTTGTGCAACTGAATTAGTAAGAAGAATACTTTTCCTTTGTCATCGGTGGGTAGGCCAGAAAAATGTCAAACATAGTAACAGTATAAACATTCTTGAGGTAAGGGCCATGATGTCTACCCATCTTTGAATGTCTTGTGCCTTACAATGATACTGGTATGTATGTCTGAATAAACTTCCCAATATAGGTCAATGAACCTGACGAGCTTGATTGTGGGCAACATTTTCACTGATAGAACATCACACCAGGAATGTCATATAAACCGCCTAGGTGGCTCAGTTGATTAAGTGTCCGATTTCGGCTCAGGTCATGATCTCGCAGCTTGTGGGTTCAAGCCCCGCGTCAGGCTCTGTGGTGACAGTTCAGAGCCTGGAGCTGCTTTGGATTCTGTGTCTCCCTCTCTCTCTGCCCCTTCCTCTGCTCACGCTCTGTCTCTCTCAGAAATAAATATAACATTCAAAAAAAAAAAAAAAAAACAAAGCCACAAGTCAAACACTAGGTTTTACTGTTGAGTAAACATAAAAAGCAAAGAACTGTCAAATTCTATGAACTTAATTCGATGGTCTTCATATCGTTATAGCACAAGGTAAAACTTCAGGTAGATTCTTGATTTGTGTATGTGTGTGTGTGTGTGTGTGTTAAGTTTTAAAGGTGGCCAGCTACGTGTCTCCGTAAGTAAGTGCTGTATACATACCTTACCTAGACACGCTCTGCAGTACACAGCCCGTGAAGCCCTGGAGAGAGCCCTGAAGAGACACAAGCTGCCTCGGGCGAGGACAGCTCTGCTGCGCTTTGGCAAGGGACTCCACCTCCAGCATTTTGGGTGAGGACCCGTGACCATCTCCAGGGGTGGAACTAATTCCCAGTGACACTGACACCTTTACTTCCAGCTTCGGCCTCCTCAGACCCTTATATCTACACAATTCCGACCCTCCCCCTGCTCAGGAAAACCTGGAGCAAATGATGTAAGAGTATCTACTGCCAGAGGGGAAACTTGGCCAGATGTCCCTCAGAAGCCATTCAGAGCAAAGCAACTGAACTTCTTATGTGCTCCGCCTCTGAAAAACAAAGTCTTCAGAGCCAGTTTTTTCCTGCTTAATTAGAAAATAACTGTGGCAAAACTGCCAAGACGCCTACAGGAAAGAAACATGGCCCAGCCCATCTCATTTCTCATAAATCCTGGATGTGGGGGCACCTGTGTTGACCTCCACTCAGGTGGACCTGGGGTCCTGCCCCCAAGTCATGTCTCCTCCCTTCTCACCCCAGGTGTCCTCAACACAAGGCTCCTGACTCCTGCATCTGAGGACGTCCTAGATACAAGTGTCCTGACAGAAGACGCCTCTCACTCCGAGCGATGGGACTGAACTAAGTTGATGTTCAGGAGTGCATCCAGGGCCTGGAGGGGCATGAAGGCTGGATGTGAAGGAATCCCTACACTGGTGGCCTGTGAAGTCTTGGATGAAGTTACAACTGCCGAAGGAATGCATTTTAAGATCTGCAATTTGAGGACAGAACCTAAGGAAAGCTTATAGGCGGGAAGTGAAAAGAAGTGTGGCTGATGGGGGGTGGCCAGTAAAAGGGGAGGAAGATGAGTGTAGTGTCACAGAGGCCCTGGGGAAAAGTTAAAGGAAGACTGTACTCACAGGGGCAAATATGGCACAGGACCCCTGCAAAGGAATCACTGGGTGATCACACCGGAGTCCCTGAGTGAAAACTGGGAGGATCTCAAGACAGATGGTGTTAACCCTCTCAGTGAAATAGGGACCTTTTGCTAAAATGAAATGAGGTGAAGACAGGATTGGGGGCTTAAGGGGTTGTGAAATTTGTTAGAACTACTAAGGTATGAATAATACAAATATTGAAAGAAGCAGTAAGGGTCCACCCAGGAGTGGGGTCTAATCAGCAGAGTGACAGACCATGTGTGGAGTAAGCAAATACTGTGCTGTAATAGCCACTTGGGTGTAGGATCCCCAAGCAGGGCAGTCAAGCCAGGGCAGTGGTAGGGGAGGGGCCCTAGGATGCTGGAGTGAGGAGAACAGCCTGATGTATTCGCTTCCTATTGCTACTGTAACGAATTATCACAAATGTTGTGCCTCCACATCAAAAATAAACACAGGGGCGCCTGGGTGGCTCAGCCGGTTAAGCGTCGGACTCTTGATTTTGGCTCAGGTCACGATCTTGATCCCACAGTTCATGAAGTCGAGCCCCATGTCTGGCTCTATGCTGATAGGGCAGAGCCTGCTTGAGATTCTCTCTGTCCCTCCCCCACTCACGCTCGCTCTCGCTCTCAAAATAAATAAACATTTTAAAACATAAGTAAAAATAAACACAAACTTAGTATCTTACAGTTTTGTAGGTTCCAACTCTGACACGTGTCTCAGTGGGCTAAAATCGCAGCGACTACAAGTTCCAGGGAAAGACTGATTTCCTTGCCTCCTCCAACCCCTAGAAGCAGGCTGCTTTCCTTGGCTCAAGGTCACTTCCTCCACCTGCAAAGCCAGTGACACACAACCCAACCGATCCTCTTACGTGGTATTTCTCTAGCTCTTTCTCCCCTTCTGCTGTCCTCTTTCACTTTTAAAGACCCTCAGGTTTATACTGGCCACACCCAGACAAGCCAGGACACTTTCCTTAAGCTCAACTGATTAGCAAACTTAATTCCTTCTTATAACTTTAACGTGCCTTTGCTGTGTAACCCAATGGGTTTTGGATTTTAGGACACAGACATCTTTGGAAAGGGGCATCATTCTGCCTACCTCGGATGCAGAACAGGTTTACAGGAAAAGATAAGAAAAGAGGTTCAGATTCAAGGAGGGAATTTTGGGGGATTCAAGGAGTGATCTCAGCTGTGAGTGTGCTGGGGGCTGGGTAGATAGGGGATGTTAAGGAAAGCACCACTAGCTAGATGTTCTGGTTCTGGAAAAAAAACAGCAAGAATAAGACAATATCGATGTCGTTCAAACCTGAGTATGTGGATGCAGTCACAGACCACTGGGAACTGGATGAAGTCAGGACAGTAGACATTGTTCACTACTGTCCTTGAAGACAGAAACAAAGGGCACGGTGGGTGGCTCAGTCAGTTAAGCATCCGACTTCGGCTCAGGTCATGATCTCGCAGTTTGCGGGTTCGAGCCCCGCGTCGGGCTCTGTGCTGACAGCTCAGAGCCTGGAGCCTGTTTCGGATTCTGTGTCTCCCTCTCTTTCTGCCCCTCCCCTACTCATGCTCTGTCTCTCTCTGTTTCTCAATAATAAATAAACATAAAAAAAAAAAGAGAAAAAAAGAGAACAGAAACAAAAGGCAATTGTGAATTCCTTGGATCTTGATTCCATAATCTCTATACAGGTACAGGAAGGACAGAAAAGACAATGTGTGGCCTTTTTTTCTGGTATCCATTTTCTGAAGAAGCACAAATAAAACTGAAAAGTGTCAGCACTGATTTCGTACTGGCCTTACTCTCACTAGGTGTGTGCATGTCCTCTTCTCATATTCTCCGCGAACAATCAGTGCTCTCCCTTCCTTCCGTCTCTATCATAAGACCAACTGAATGGGGTACATGAGCTGACACCACAGGACACTCAACACTTGTCTAAAGAGGGAGGACAGTTTTCCACAGCAACCAAATGAGGGGAATTTGTAAAGGCAAAAATTGTCTATGTCTCTCTAGATCTTTCTAAGAAAGAGGCACCCTGATTTATTTTTTAATTTAAATTCAAGTTGCGGGTCCTGGGTGGCGGCTGAGCATCCGACTTCGGCTCAGGTCATGATCTCACAGTTTGTGAGTTGAAGCCCCGCATCGGGCTCTGTGCTGACAGCTCAGAGCCTGGAGCCTGCTTCAGATTCTGTGCCTCCCTCTCTCTCTGCCCCTCCCCCACTCACTTGTGCTCTCTTTCTCTGTCTCAAAAATAAATATTAAAAAAATATTTTAAATTCAAGTTGGTTAACATACAGTGTAGTATTGGTTTCAGGAACAGAATTTAGTGATTCATCACTTACATTTAACACCCAGTGCTCATGCCATCAAGTGCCCTCCTTAAGGCTCATCACCCATAGCCCACCTTCTACCCAGTTCCCTACCAGCAACCCTCAGTTTGTTCTCTGTATTTAAGAGTCTCTTATGGTTTGCTTTCCTGTGTTTTTATCTTATTTTTCCTTCCCTTCCCCTATGTTCATCTATTTTGTTCCTTAAATTCCACACACAAGTGAAATCATATATTCGTCTTTCTCTGACTTATTTTGCTCAGCATAATATACTCTAGTTCCACCCACGTTGTTGCAAATGGCAAGATTTTTGATCACCAAGTAATATTCCACATACCACATCTCTATCCATTCATCAGTTGATGGACATTTGGGTTCTTTCTATATTTGGCTTTTACTGATAGTGCTGCTATAAACATTGGGGTGCATGGGGGCACCCTGATTTATAAACAGAATCCATTTCCAATGACAGGCATATCCCTGTACTGAGAACTGATGCATTTGACTGTGACAGTTTCATGATATTAACCATAAAATCAAGTCATGTGCCATCATCCTTATGTCACCAAATATTTTTTCTGATTATGATTTGGTTTTGGGGTAAAAAATGAGCTGAGTTTAACCAGCGACATTGACACATTCTCATAGCTCTGTGATGTTAACCAAGCTACCTGAAATCTTTGTGTCTCCATTTCCTTATCTGCAAAATGAAGATCTATCTCATAATGTTGTTCAGAGGATTAAATGAGATAACACAGTGTTCATCTCAGAGCCCTGCACAGAATCAGCATTTAACAAATGCTAGTATTATTAATAATAATGCAATAATTGTAAGTTAACAGCAATTTGAAGAGAGCAGGGTATTAAAAGAATTATAAACCTTAAGCAAAAAGGTTTCATTCCCAAAATGCAGGAGTCACAGAAAATTAATATGATGGATTATTATAAATTATTTAAAAGAGAAGAATCATATCTGATCACTTTGATACATGCCAAGGAAGCCTTCAATGAAATTAAACAGCCATTGTTTTTTTTTTAAAAAAGAACAACAAAAAAAACACTGTTAGAAAACTAAGAATAGGAGTGAACTTCCTTAACATGATGAAGAATTTTTACTCTTTGATGTTAAAAATCTGCTTCTGAAAAAAATCAACCCTAAAAGTTGTATATCAAAAGCAATTTCCCTGTGAGAATGTTACCACTTGCTGGTCTGTAGTGGCTTGTTCATTACCTAAACACAGCCTGAACTCAGGCACCAGTGAGGCCCCCACCCCAGCTTTCTAGGAGACTCCAGAGTGTGCAGCACTCTGTACTGTATGAGCTCCACCCCATTCCTTTTATCCCATTGTTCTGTGGGAGACACGTGTTTAAGAGCAATTCCAGCAAAGCTTTTATGGCTTTCGGGCATAATATCTCCCATTCCGCTAACAGAGGCTAACCTAATGTGATGCAAGTCTAAACCACAAGAACTTAAGGTCATAAAAATGAACTTTGCAGTAGAGATGAAAGCAGCAACACTACAAACAGCATAGAGACAGTTTGGAACTCCCAAGGATGAAGAGGGAAGGTCTGCCATTTTTTGGAGGCCACCTTTCACAGCACTGCAGGACAACACCTGCGTGGACTGTACTCCAGGTGCCCTCTTGATCACCAATGAACTGTTTAGAAATTAAGCGCTATTCTAAACTCTCCTAAAGCATACCTGAGGCAACGAAGATGAGAGCTTCTATGAGAAACGGAAAAAACAAATATTAAAACACTAACCAGTATAAATACAAGAATTCCTACTATCGTGGCTTATACTCAACTTTGTTTTGGAATCTGTAATCAAAGGAAAAGATAAAAGAGTTTTACAAACTGAAAAGAAAGACATGAAATCTTCATTATTAGCAGATGAGTTGTCTACCTAAAGAACCAACATCATAAAAATATCCAGAAATCATAAAATTGTTCAGTAAGGTGGCCATATATAATAGTCCTTTATATTTGTGACAGAAGTTTATTTTAAAAAGTTTCAGGCATAATAGTATGAAACTAGAAAATGTCTAAGAATAACTATAATGAGATGATGGGAAGATATATATAAAGAAAATTCAAAAGTTTTACTAAAGTATGTAAATGGAAGTTTGAATAAAGGGAAGTACATCTAATGTTCCTAAACTGGAAATCTCATTCTTGTAAATATTTCACTTTCTCTTCAAATTAATGTTTAAAGGAAATACAATTTAAATCAAAAAAATTTTTGGAGAAGGGAAACATGCCAAATTGATCATCATATTTCTCTAAGCATAAATATATCATAAGACTACCCAAAATTATCTTTAAAAGAAAAATGACAGGAACACTGTATTAATGTTAAAACAAATGGTAATAAAACCATAGCAATAAAAACACTGTGGTGAAATATAAAAAATCAGAACTATATTATAGGAATTTAACGTAACATAAAAATGTCTTTAGAGGTACCTGGGTTTCTCCATTAGTTGAGTGTATGACTCTTGGTTTGGGCTCAGGTCATGATCTTGCAAACCATTAGACTGAGCTCCACACCAGGCTCTGTGCTGAGAGCATGGAGCCTGCTTACTATTCTCTTTCCTCTCTCTGCCCTCCCCATGCTCTCTCCCCTATCCCCTCCAAAATAAATAAATAAACTTTAAAATAAAGTGCCTTTTTAAGTAAGAAAAGGCTGGCTTTTCCCATAAATGTCATGTAACTTCATGTGAGAGGGGAGGCTTTGTCATCAGACAGACTGAATGACAGCAATGGTCTGGCCCTAGCTCACTGTGTAATTAAGTAACTTTACCTAATCAAACACAGTTTACCAGCATGTAAAATGGGGACACAGGGGCACCTGGCTGGCTCAGGGAGTGGAGCATGTGACTCTTGATCTCAGAATCCTAAGTTCAAGCCCCATCATGTTGGGTGTGGAGCCTGCTTAAACAACAACAACAACAACAACAAACCTTAAAAATAAAATAAAATTAAAGTAAAATAAAATAGGGATACCAACTGGACTCCCACAGAAAGTTGCTGTAAGGATTACATAAGGCAATTCGATTAAGGTAAAGCATCCCACAATGTGTGAAATAAGGACTCAGGAAACCTTGAGAATTACTATTAAATGAGGTTGGATGAACACCAGCTAAGATTTGGAGAAAAATTCAGATCACTCTCAAATCAGTGCAGACAGATTCAAGATTTAATAGTTTAAAAAGTTAAGTTAGAAATGTTCTTGAAGAAGGGTGGCTGGGTGGCTCAGTCGGTTGAGTGTCCAACTCTTGATTTTGGCTCAGGTCATGATCCCAGGGTGTGAGATCGAGCCCACCCATGTCAGGCTCCATGATGAGCATGGAACTTGTTTTCTCTTTCTCTTTCTCTTTCTCTCTCCCTCTCTCTCTCTCTCCCCCCCCCCTTTCTGCCCCTCTCCCCTGCTCACACACACTCTCTAAAATAAATTTTTAAAAAAGGCCTTGAATAAAAATACAGGATTTGTAATTGCTTAAAGAAATGTGTTCTCTATAAGTGATGTACACTTCTGAAATTATTGGCCTGACTCTGTCAAGAGTGCAATGAAAATATTAAATGTTATATTTAATATAATATTTATAATATTATGGAATACCTGAATTATAAGTTGTTACAATAAAATTTTTAAAAGGTATCATGAGGAACCTTCATCTCCTGATGAAGGAGAGGGCAGGCATGTGAGGAAGAATTCACTGTACTAAATATGAACTCCATATTTTATCCTCTGTTGACACAAAGGGAAATGCCCTGCAGACCTTATTTTCCTTCCTTCAAGTGTGTCACAGGCAGTACAGTTCTTGACTAAAGTGAGTCATGCTGATGTAAAATCTAGAAAGCAAAAAGGGTAGGGGAGTTGTTTATTGTGGAATTCTTTACCTCAGAGCCTACTAGTGCCTTCAGCAGGGAGCAGGCCCTCAAGTATTTGTGGAATGAGTTAACTAATCTCCTATCTAAACAAACGGTTTATTTCAGTTGTTGAGTCAGCTTTTGACATACTAGCCATAACACCGGTGAGGTCACGTCATACAGGTCACGTCATACAGGTCACGTAGTTAGCCCAGAGAGAAATCTCAACCTTATCATCATTCGCATTATAGCTCAGGGGAAATGGAAACTCCAAGTATAATCAACTTTTCCTCCTTCCTAAGAAACAACAATGTCCCTGGGGCTGTGGAGAAGACACTAAAATTTTGTTGAACTTTCGCCTTATTTCTCAGAGTTCACTCGGGGTAGCAGAATGATGTACAATGGTTTTGCTAGGGCGTCTGTGCCAGAGAGCTGGGCTTAACTCCCTGCTCTATGCTGATCCACGGGGGTGGGGGTGGGGGTGGCCTTTGGGGAGTTAAGCAGGTTCTAGGTTTTTTCCGTTTGTAAAATAAGCTACTACCATCTGCATTAGATCATGATGAGTAGTTAATTAAACAATGAAATAAAGCATCTAACCTACCGGAAACACTCATCCCAAATCAGTCCCTTCACTCTTCCTTGTGCCTACAGCTGCTTCTCTCCTTCCTACTCTCTTTCCTACCAGCCGAAAATTCAAGGTGGCTTTTTTATTTTTTAATAAGTGGGTCAAAAACTTAGTTGGGTAAATTTAAAATTTAGAAGAAAATATGAAATATAAAAATCAAGTCTGTATGAATCAAAACTATATACGGTCATTAAAAAATAGAGTTGAATAAGAGAAGAAAATACAAATAACCCGTCTTACCCCAATTCAGAAAGAACCAATGTTTGCATTCTGGTGAACAGAATTCCAGCAGTTCTCTATCTCTCTTTCTGTACGTATACAGGTGAGTTATTTTTTTTTAACAAAAACGAATCATACTCTATACACTACCGCCAACCTGTTTTCCTACTGTAACATTTTTTTGTGAAAATTTCCCACATTGTTTTTCTACATCATTTTATGTCATTTATGTTATTTTTATTTTCCCACTATTTAAAACAATGCAATGAATAAGATGTGGTATATTTATACAATGGAATATTTTTCAGCCATAAAAAAGAATGAAATCTTGCCATTTGCAAAGGCATGGATGGAGACCGAGAATATAATGCTAAAAGAAACAAATCAGAGAAACACAAATACCATCATTTCACTCATATATGGAATTTAAAAAACAAAACAAACGAACAAAGGGGGGGAACTGAGGGTAGGGGGCTAGGGAAATGGGTTAGGTAGGTGATGGGGATTAAGAGCGCACTTATGATGAGCACCAGGGTGATGTACGGAAGTATTAAATTACTACATTGTACACCTGAAACTAATATAACACTGTAGTTAACTAACTGAAATTAAAAACTTAAATAAAAACAAAGTAACAAAATAATAAACAATGCAATGTCAGTCGCTGTAGTTAAATCTTCTAATATGCTCATGATTGTATATGCTTAGGGTGAATCATTCCTTAGGGTGAATTTCTACAAACACAGTTGTTGGGTCAAAGAGTATGCAAAAGGTAAGTCTCTTGATAAAAATGGTATTGCCTTCCAGAAGATTTGACCACATTAGTCTCCCACTCTCAATGTACTGGAGCGTTTTTTCTTTGCACCTTCCCCAGTTCACGTCTAATCTGATTTTTCAAAATCACTGAAGCTGAAAAATCACTGACCATATTTAATCTGATCTGTTGTCCTTTTCTCAGCCCAAATCATAGCTGGGCATTTCTCTTACATTGAGATTTCTCCCAATACAAATGTGATACTACAGATCAATCAGGGAACAAGATTTGGTTAAACAGATTATAATAGGACTAGACTCAGTTCTAGCTCCTAGTACAAAGGGTTTTTAAAACCTAGCTGCTTGGTTCAATGACTATAGTGTTTGCTTCAACAATAACAAGAGTGGATTATAATATACTGTGTTAATGGGAGCGCTGGAGTTGGGAGAGGAAAAGAAGTGTCGCTTGATCACTGTCAGGTTACTAGGAGCTCAGAGATTGGGGGAAATGGGTAAATGTTGACCAAAAAATGCCAACTTCCAGTTTGGTGATCATAGTTAATAATACTATATTATATATCTGAAAATTGCTAAGAGAGTGGATCTCAAATGTTCTCCCCACAAAAATGAAACGGTAATTATGTGACCTATGGAGTTGTTAGCTAAAAGCTATAGTGGCAATAATTTTGCAGTATATATACATGTACCAAGTCAACACCCTGTATACTTTAAATTTATGCAAAGCTATGTTAATTTCATCTTATAAAGCTGAAAAAAATTATACCTTTTTATATTCACACTTTATTTTTTAAATTTTTTATATTCATGGTTTTAACTATATTTGCAATGGTTATGTATTTTCAATTTTATGTTTAATTAGTTGTAACGCTAACCACCAATTCTTTCATAAAATTACTTTCATTCCTGAGGACTAGATTGTAATATGTGCCTCAGGAAAAAAAAAAGTCTCTCCCAAACAAAATAACTTGTTTAGGACAAGCATGGTATAAACTGTATGTTTCTTAGATTTAGGATGCCTGAGAATGTCCTGTTTGTTGTCTTTGGGCTTGAAAAACAACTTTTACTTCACAACTCTGAAGATTTCATTCCTTTGGCGTTCACCGCTGTGAAGTCTGTGCCTGACTCTCTTTGTTCCTTTGTACGTAACATTTTTTATAAAGGTTGTTTTTACCATTTATGTGTGACCTGTGAACATTTACCACAGTTTCTCTACGTGCTGAGTATTCCCTCTTCATTCTGCCTAAATATGGTGAGCTCTTTTGATTTCTAAAGTCAGGTATGAAAGCATTCTTCTTTCACTGTGTTTGATTACTGTTTCTTTTCCCATTGTTTTGACTCTTAGCCAAGAACACCTTTGATTGTTGGACTCTTCACTGACCCTCCCCTGTGGTCTACTCTCAGCATTTACATTCCTCCCTCAACAACTGGTGCACTCTGGGGGCACGTGTCAGGTATGTTCTGTGCATTACCTAGGTTTTCATGGTATGACTTCACTTAAACATTAATCTGACTTCCTTGACGGGCCCAAGAAGCACAGGCCTAATTATTTCCATCCTAATAATTTCAATTTATTTTATACCCAAGTCCCTCAAGTCTCTATATTCTGCCCGATTAAAAAAAAAACACATTAATTCTTGATATCCTTTTTCCACATTAAAGTCTATTTTAATCCTGTATTGTGTGATTCTTTGAGCTCTGATGTACCAGAATGATCATTACCTTGTAATAGAAGACAATGTTGTTATGTGTTGTGGCTTGACCTACTTTTATGTTTGGGAATTCATGTCTCATAATAACATAACTTTCAGAACTTGCTACATGAAACAAAGAGAAATGACAGATTGGAAATCTTCACACATGTGGTTAGAAAAAGTCTACAAGGGGCGCCTGGGTGGCTCAGTCGGTTTAGCGTCCGACTTCGGCTCAAGTCATAATCTCACGGTCAGTGAGCAGGAGCCCCACATCGGGCTCTGTGCTGACAGCTTAGAGCCTGAAGCCTGCTTCAGATTCTGTGTCTCCCTCTCTCTCTGCTCCTCCCCCGCTTGTGCTCTGTCTCTCTCTCTGTCTCTTAAAAATGAATAAATGTTAAAAAAAAGAGAAAAGAAAAAGTCTACAAAAATGTAATCTGTGTCAGGAAACGTGTCAGGATTGCATTGTGGGAAACAATTCAGCAACTGGTAATGTTCATGTTGTAGCAAAACCCAAAAGTATTTAAAAAGGAAAAGTAGAAAATTTCACCTATTATTTTATTCTTATTAAGTATTTTTTGAATTCACATGAAAAAACTATGATTTGAATAATGCAGACATGACAGATTTATTATTGAAAGCTAGATTGATTCTTAACACTGCAGAGGTTCTCTCTGAATAAATCTTCAACCATGACCATCATAAAAACTGCCTAGAGTCTTACTTAAGTGTTTTCTGTTTGTTAAATAACTCCCCAGTTCTCTTAAAATATCCATTTCACTACCAGGATTTTTAATATTAATCTTTTATGCTAAAACACTACAAAATCACAATAATATATTTTATTCCAATTTATGCTTGCCTCCTATATTTGTAAAATTTCTCTATCTTTCTAAATCTTATAGCTGCCTACCTGTGTTTCAGTTAAAGAACTCTGCTACTAAGAATATTACCCACTTTATTCCCATTCTTATCTCCACTTCACAGAAGCAAGTATGTGCATTATCCTAAGACTAAGGGATAATACATTCCTTTAATACAAAAGAACTTTATGATATAAGTCATGCCATTGAATATATTTTGATACTATAGTAGGGACCAGACAAAAGATACATATGTACACATTCCAACACACCTGTGTCAAATTTAATTATAACTTAATAGCTAATTTTGAAAAAAGATATTAAGATGCATTATTATGAAACAATTCCTTAAGAGTTCACATAAATAAATGTAAGTTTGAAAAGAGTCATATGCATCGGCAAATATAAGTGCAAGCACAGAAGAGTTGACTTCACATATTCTAGAAGCTTTGGGGCAGTTTTTTTTTTTGGATGTTGACCATGTGCCAGGTGCTACATGGGTGCTGGATCTAGATTTATCTGATACCATCTGCCTCAATGTAATTAATTCACTTCCTTCTCTGACTCCCCTCTGAGAAACAAAACAGTTTTAGAATTTGAACCATTTTGTTACAATGGGGCAAGTGCAGTGACTCAATCTTTCCATAACATCTTTTACAGGAATCTAACTGTTGCATTCTTGTTAACTGTCAGGAGATAGCAATGAATTGTTACCCACGGCTTACATGAGGCACAGATAAATCTAATTTAACAAATAAAAACATTTTTTTGTCAAAATATGCTTCCTTAGATTAGGTAGGTGTTAGCGATGTAGAAATAGATACCTACAGAAAGTTACTATTTTCCTTCTTTATTGATTATAGAACTTCAATTTGTCTAATGTTCTTTTTGCAAAGGCCTTGGGTTTACTCTATTATAGTAATCAGTTTCTATATTTTCTGACTAACACTAAAAGTAACTATAAAATGTGTAATATGTATAAAAATTTGAGAAAGCAAAACTCCCTTGCAACTTCTGTACTCAGAGAAAACGATGATCAACATATTGTTTACAGGTCCTTCCAGTCTGTTTTTTATATTCATTATTATTTGTCATCCATTAACTTTTTGTATTGACTCTGTATGTTCCCTGTTACTTCTTTTACATGTGTGGGTTATGTTACACCTTTGAGTAGCCATTTCCAGGCCTTTCACCTGAGATCTAGGTCCCTCTAGACAAATCCACTTGGCACCTGAAACACATCTCCAAACACAAACACATTGAATTAATCTTTCCTTATTAAGTATTCCAGTTTGTCAATTCTTGACTCTGTTCTTTTTCTCCCTCATACACGAGAATAATCACCAAACACCGCTGATTCTATGAGCAAAATCCCTCCTTAGGGAGCCCTTTCCCCTCCGCCCCAGTCTCTAATCAGCACTACTTGCCTTCAGGCTCACTCCTGCCCAATGTCCTTAGATTTATCATCTTAAAACACACAGTGAAGGAAATTCCCCCAATACCTCCCCACTGATTGCAGAAAAGTCCAAATCCTTAGTGTGGCTGACAAGAACCTCTCCTTTCAGTGTCTCTTCTCCCCAGACTAGAGCCACTAAAAGAAGTAGTAGAAATGGGACTACTCTTGATTTAAGACCTACTGCTCCACCTAGTGGTACAGAATAACCTCCTGGGATGGGAGTCTAGTGAATATGCCAAGTCAGCCCTATGAGATCATGCAAACCTGCCAACATGGGTGTTTGTCTACTAGAGACTGATGTGAAAAGGGACAAAGAACTCCAGAATTCAATGGCCATCTAGTGGTTTTCTGTAAGCACTGAATTCTCCTAGCGAAATGCCCCAAACCTCCAAGCCAGTTATCATTACCTTTCTTAAGAGAAAATGAAAAGCCACGATAGCATCTCTACTTATCGCTACGAAATAAAAGCACAGAATAATTCTGACCCTGACCCAACTATTGCATTGCCACCTATATCCTTCCAGAATTTTCATGAACTCTAAGAAATCGAAACAGTATCCATTCATTTATGTATTGATTCATACACTTCATTGCAAATTTAAAGAGCACCTGTAACTCCGATACGACTCAAAGCTAATGACACAGGATCCAAGTGATGATAGCCTATAAATAGGAGAGCAGATAAATAAATCCATGATGACAATGCAGAAGGAGAATCTAAGCTGGCCATGGACATGGAGTCGGTGGGGGGGGGGGGGGCTTCCTGAGCTGATTCTGTGGTCAAGTGAGAGTTGGTTAGGTAAAGAGCAGAGAGAAGGGTACTGTTTCAGATTTAAAGCATTACACATGCAACAGAGCACAGCACATTAAAAAGCTGTCCCAGCAGAACATCCACAGTTGTTAGCACAGCATCATGACAAAAAGAAACCTCAATCAATAGGACTCTACCAGCCTCTTTCGGGGAAACCCTACAGAGCAAAATGTCTCTGCTTGAAAATACTCCTCAAGCAACTGCATGTACAATAAAGGTGAAAAAAAGAGAATATTTAAGCTGCACAACCATTTAAAACCATACATTTTCAAATGGCCAATTTGCACGAGTCGTAAGTAAAGGAAGATGAGACATGCAATTTTCCTTAATCCTCTTCCTCTTTTTCGAAATAAGGGGTAATACTCAACACTTTAAAAGGGAAGTCTACTAGTCACACAGAAGTTTATTCAATAGGTGACGATTACAGCTTTTTATAAAATCCTAAATGGCATGAGATTAAAAGCATCCATTAAGCTATGTAATACATGATACAATGACATTATAATCAATACATGAGAGAATCACACGTGAGTTGACACAAACCACAGACTTTGCACTGCAGGTACCTCATCTGCCTCTGTTGGAGAAATGTCCACCAAGTCACACTTATCACCACTGCAAAGGGAGCCCTTTTTATCTTTGATAAGCACTGCTAGAAAGTTATATTAAGATGGAGACAAGATCTGTCTCCCAGAAACTTTGGCATAAATTACAATGAAATTTGGGGCCCTTGGAAGAAGTCTCTGCTATAAGAGCACATTTCATGTACTGTACTGCACTCTGTTCTCAGAGACCCCGTCTTGTCTCTCTCTTAGCCTAGCAGTCTTCCATACACTGTAACCTGTATGCCACATCAAGTTTTGACTCTCAGTTCGCTTTCTTTTCTGAACATACCCCAGGCCTGCATGTGATTGGAGCAGTTGGTGTGAGATGCATGATCCCGGTAAGGCAGGATTATCACCTCCATCATGCTAGCTATGCTACTTTTGTTAATGCAGTTCCAGATGCAATGAATATTGAGAAACTATATAATATTGCAGACTCATTTTAAAATTCCCCTTAACTAGGGGTGCCTGGTTGGCTCAGTCAGTGAAGCATGCAACTTCTGATCTCGGGGTCATGAATTCAATCCCCACACTGGGCATAGAGATTACTTAAAAAAAAAAATTCCCCTCAACTAAAATTCGTAAGTCATGGTCTTGTTTTTGTTTTTTTTTTTTTAACTGACGGATGCTAGACCATGTCTCCACCATTTTCTGTTGCCCAGCTGATGCCACACAGTACAGGTATTTCTAGCAACACATTTAAGGATATGTCTATATACCTTAAGAAAAGCATTTCCCATACGGAGTAAATGACCAACCACTGGATAGACACTTATTAGGGCACACTAGGTGCTCGATGCTGGGAACACAAAGTTAAATGAGACACACCAACATTATGTCACTGTGGTCCCTTTACACAAGATTATGTATATAAAACAAGGGTGGATGGTACCTCATAAATCTCAATAAACGCTTATTTTTAACAATCATCAGTTATCAGTCAAGATTCTTTATAAACAATGATGGACTTTTAAAAACAGAAACCACCAATACTCACCAGTATTATAATATCTCTTTAGTTCTGTACGCCTGATCTCCTTTAACTGATTACTTTTTCTCTTTTTTTTCTCATCAGTAATATATTCCTCTTCCACAGCGATGTTGCACTTGTCTTGTTCTAAAATGACTGCTTTCGCATCCTCTTTTCCAGTGTGGGTCCTTGTAGCAACAGCTGAGGCTGTCTCTGCATTTTGTTTGGCCTGTTTTTTCTTTTTCAATCTAGGAATGAGGGGAAAAAAGGAAAAACTGAAAAAAATATTTTCTAGGAGAAATTATACTAGTTTCATACTGTTGGGTTTTGAAAAACTTAACTGATATAGAAAACACTTTTTATTTCTGTTAATCACATTTTCCTCTTCATTTCTTCTTTTCTAATCACTGAAAATTTCTTATTACATGGAGTCTTGGAGTATTTCCTCAATTTTATATCCTCAATACTTACATCTCAGAAAATTGTTAGGAAATCCTCCAGGCCTGGGGGAAAACTATATTCTAAATGTTGAACATATTTTAAATCAAAATATATGGCTGCCATGTTTGAAGTGTTACATTAAAAAAAGAGAGGGGGGTGGGCGCCTGGGTGGCTCAGTCGGTTAAGCATATGACTTCGGCTCAGGTCATGATCTCATGGTCTCTGGGTTTGAGCCCCACATCAGGCTCTGTGCTGACAGCTTGGAGCCTGGAGCCTGCTTCAGATTCTGTGTCTCCCTCTCTCTTTGACCCTCCCCCATTCAAGCTCTGGCTCTCTCTCTCTCTCTCTCTCTCTCAAAAATAAACATTAAAAAAATTTTTTTACTTAAAAAATAAATAGAGAGTTTCTGGTTTTCAATGGTACCTTTGGACTGATGGGCAAACACATTTGTAAGAATAAATCCTTTATAATTGATTCACACACTGAGTGTAAAAGTTTGGTGAAATGGTTCAGGTCTGAGCAATTCTTTTTCTTTATACATATATGCCAGTGGTACCAAAGAAAGAGCGGCATTTCCTGAAACAGAAAATGCCATAATGACAACATATATAGTTATCATTACCATTACTAATGTAATCGCCAACTGATACATTAGTTAACATATTTTAGGTTTTCAATTCCTTACTCCTAAGTCAAAGATGTATCATAGATGAAGTTTATCATAATTTGCTGAAATCCAATAACTCAAAATATTTTCCAATAGAGATATCACTCTAATTAATTGATGTGTCACTCTGTACTTACCAGGCCTTCTGAACATGCTTTTACCTTACCAGAATATAAAGAACAAGGGTCCTGGCCTCTACTATACATGGCAGTCTGCTCCTGTGTAAATATTTTTACTTAGGACTGTTTTTGCTCCCTTTCTGTTTACACACAGTCACTATCTCTGACACGTACATGTCTATTTCCTTTGCTCTCTAGAGCATCTATACAGTTCAGTGTTGGCCAAGGATGAGGAAATTTGGGGGGTGGGGAATGAAATACTTGCAGGAATAGTCCTGCTTCTTTGCTTTGTGACATCGAACAAATCCATTTAACAGTTTGGAGAGGTCCCTCACTGAGGCCTCACTATTTAATAGGGTCCAATTGAGATAAGATGTGTCAACATGTAACACAAACAAACAGAAATAGTAAAATATCCCCTCAAACCATCATGTAATGACATGAAAACTGAGCATGGTAAGATACATAATACATTCAGTTTTTGAGATAAACTCTCGTATTCTAACAAAATATTTCAAGTAGGCTGTCGGCTGTAATTCATTGAACACTTAGCAGCCATTGTCCTTAGACTCTCATTGGCTAATAAACGAACATATGGTCTAGGAGAAAGGACAGCTGGACAAAAATCATAGATGAATACACTCCCCATCTCTTAGTTTAGCTATCTTTTTATGTTTACTTGTTAAACAAAACAAAATCACAAACCAAACTGGAGATCCATAAAAAGGGGTTCCATTCAGTAGACATGGTTTTATTTTCTAACTTCAGATTCTAAATTGTTTTTTTTTTTTTTATTCTGGTAAGAGCAGGTAGCACTCTTTGCAATGTTGAGTCAGATAATGTTCCTAATAAAACAATTTCTCTCCTGATCCAGATTATTATGTGAGGCTGAAATTAGTATGCAGTAACCTAGACATCATACTAGAGATTATTAGCACTTTGCTTAGGGAGGTCTGTACAAAGAGCTGATCTCTGTGTCCGAAAAGCTGGCTATGAATGGGCTAATCTTGTTCTGATATACTGACTTATCAAAAACATGCTTGAGATGAACCTTACTGCCACTTCTAAAAATCATTCCTTCTAGGAGGAGAGAAAAGAGGTGTCAAAAATTAATTCTACATAGCCTGAGATATGTTGCTTGCTTCTCTTCTGGATTTTTCCACTTTAAGTTGATTTAAATGTCCTCATTTCACAGTACCCATGATAATTAAACTCACTCAGATCTAGGGCACATGTTTTGATGAACAGCAGCACTCTCTGGGGACATCTCATTAGAGACTGATTTTCACACATGGAAATAACAAAATGGGCTACACTGTTTTATTCATTTGCCCCTTTTCTGCACAGACCATTATTGTCAACACATACAGCCAAAATTGTTTAAAAAAACAGCTAGGAAACAGCAATACCAAACTTGTTTAACAGAAAACAGAATACAATTTAATACTTCACCAATTTTACAATCAGCTACATCTTTTGTTGTGACTAGAGTACTCATGAGAATTTGTTTCTCTGGAGTTTATCAACATGGCTAGAACATTCTGATCTTTTAACTGGAAATCGGACATGAGTTTGGGAAGCCCACTGTAAAATCCGTTCTTCAAAGCATGGAAATACATTTTTAACATTGTGTCCAAGAGGAAATAACTGCCCTCTGATGTCTGTGGTACGGTTAATGCTCTTCCAATGTTCCTGTTTGGGCCTTCTCTGTTGTTTTGCAGGTTGATATTGATCACGGTAAGTCATGCTTATTACAATACGGTTTTGTTATCACTAAATTAAACTGAAAACAAAAGGTTACACAAGAACATAAACTAAGCTATTTTTAATGACACCAAATGTACAGTTATTCATACTGTGGGCCAAAAAAAATACTTAGCAAATCATCTTTTTTATTTAAAGATCTGTGGGGTTCTAAGAAATGTTTGTTTATTTTGAGAGAGAGAGCGTGCACACAAGTTGCGGAGGGGCAGAGAGAGAGAATCCCAAGCAGGCTCCGAGCTGCCATGGGGCTTCAATCCCAGGAACCATGAGATCACGGCCTGAGCTGAGATCAAGAGTTGGATACCTAACCCACTGAGCCACCTTGGGGCTCCACTTGGCAAATCATCTTAAGAATATGAATGACTATAAACAATGAGACATATTTAAATTTGATGGCTGTGACTATGAGTCCAAAAACCCACCTTTATTTTGTTACGCTGCATTTGTCTTTCTTTAAAAGAGATCATAATTACATAAAACAAATTTTATTACTCAGTCTCCTCCCACTTCTATAACCAAGCCCTGTCAATTCTGTTTCCTAAATCTTTCCTTCTCAAATTCATCTTCTCTTCTTGATCTCTGCTCCCACTGAATCATTTCAGGTTTTCATCTTCTCTCTGGACTATTTTTACAAGATAATTATTCTTTGTTTTATTGTGAAAATTATACATGTTCATCTTCACAAATACTGAAAATGCAGAAAAGTAAAAACAATAAAACTTAAGTCAAATGAAATGTTAGTAAGAAGCAACCACTGTTTGGGAGAGACAACAGGAAAGCCTAAAGCTGGAGAAATCACACCTTCCCCAAGGGCAGAAGAATGAGACAATATGGCTCTGCTGTCATGACCTTAAACTGCTCATTTGTACCTTCCCTACCTTAAAGGAATATTAAAGGACTCATTCTGGAATCTCTTGGCTTTTTTTAAATTAAAATTGTGTGCACTTGTAGGACACATGCACCCCTCACTTTTTCCCTCCTTGCCCCCAACCCAGAGTTGGCAGACTGAAGAAATAAACAAGGTGATATTGCTAAAGAAAGCATTTTTAGAAGTTGGATTAAAAAACTGTTTTCCTCTGAAGCTTTTTCCTTTACGAAAGGAAATCAGTTCAGGGTTCTGGCAACAAGCAGAGGCAGGGCCTTGAGCAAGTTCCTTGCTTTGTCTCTGTAAGATTCCACTGCCGACATCCAGTGGAATGAAACAAAAAGGCATCAAATGATGAGACTGGGGAAGCTTCACGAGTGCAGGGATTTGTCTAGGTTTTGTTAAAATGCCATACTCCCAGGGTCTCTCCATGGTACACATTAGGTGCTCAGTAAGTATTTCTTGAATGAATGAATATATGAACTTGAATAAACAAGGCCATGTTCTGATTTGATTGAGATCTGCTCTCCTATGAACATGCCATTTCAGTTTTCTTAATTAGTAGCATGTTGTCATAAGTAAACTCATATCTCCTTATTAGATACTTGATTTAAAAACAAAATACAGGGGCACCTGGGTGGTTCAGTTAGTTAAGCATCCAAATTCGGCTCAGGTCATGATATCATGGTTGGTGGAGCTTGCTTTGGATTCTGTGTCTCTCTCTCTCTCTGCTACACCCCCACTCATGTTCTCTTTCAAAAATAAAAATAAATATTAAAAGAAAAATTTTAAAAAAAGAAAATACACTAGCTGCATATAATTTAAAATGTATTAAACTATAGGGGCACCCAGGTGGCTCAGTGGGTTAAGAATCTGACTCTTGGTTTTAGCTCAGGTCATGATTTCACGATTCATAGAGTTCAAGCCCCCATACTGGGCTCTGCACTAACAGCATGGAGCCTGCTTAAGATATTCTCTCTCTCTCTCTCTCTCTCTCTCTCTCTCTCCCCCTTGCTCTCTCACAAGTGCTCTCTCCCTCTCAAAATAAACAAACTTTTAAAATAACTAAATGAATAAAATGTATTAAACTACAGAGTTCTTTAATTAATATTAAATTAGTTCTGACTCTTTCCCTAATTCCACAGTTCCAGGTCCATGTGTTTCTGTAGTAAGTGCTATAGACATAAATATCTAGCATTGCATTGTCCAATATAGTAACCACTAGCCAGCCACTTATGATTATTAAATTTAATTAAAATTAAACAAAAATTTAAAATTCAGTTCTTCAGTTGCAAGAGCCACATTTCAAGAACTTTGAGCAGACTAGTGGGTACTGTGGTGGGTAACAAACACATAGAACATTTCTATCATCACAGAAAGTATTGTATAGTACTGACTTAGAGCTAGTGATTCAACAGTTAGCCCTATTAGCAAGAGACTAAAGGAAATAGTGAAGACAGAAATCATTTAATATTTAAACATTTAGTATATGCATAGGGTATGTCAGCAAGGGCACACATAAAAAAATGGTAAAATGAGTTTCTGGTGAAAGTTAGTGGCTGGGGAAAAGAGAGAATAAGAAAAACTACTTTTCTTTGTGTTCTCTTTCATACCTTTCAGATTTTACACCATGTATAATAGCTAGTCAGAAAAATATTTTTTTTAGTATTTAGTTTTTGAAGTCTCTTCCCTACTATTAGAAGGGGAATTTCTAAATTCCCCTTTAATTTCTAAATTTTAAAATGCCAAATTTTGAAAATCGAGTTTTACTTTTTAAAAAATTACAAAAAGTTTGAAAGAGCTTTTTTCTAGGAGAAACTACTACTGAGTTGATCAATGAACCAGACACCATGCTATGTACTTTATAAATATTATCCCATCCTCACAAAAGCCCAAAAAGACGGGCAATCTTATCTCCCTCCCCATTACACATAAGAAAGGGAAGGCTATGGAAACTTAGGGCCACTTCCCAAGGTCACAGGGCACAGTTAAGTGGTAAAGCAGGATTCACAAAGCCAGGGTGAGCCAGTAACTTCAGGGCCTTCCAGTCCATTCCTGTAAGTGCTAAGGCACCTTGACTTTAATATAAAATTCAATGGATTTTGGAAATTCTATGAACTATTTGAGGGAGAACTGCCTGGCAATCTGGTGGGCGGAAAACTGCTTGCAGGAAGGAAAGATTTCAATTCTTGGCTTGGCTCTCCATGTAATCTGCTACGACCTTCTCTGAAAATATGATAAACTCTCCAGCACTTCTAAAGTAAAACAAAGGCAAGAGGCTGATGACATGATTCTCAAGCTTCGGTCTGGCTCCTACAGTTTCCACTTATCTGAGATTAAGAAAGGTGCTAAAGCAGTTTTGAGGTTAAAAAAAAAATCTTTTAAATCTAAACTAAACCTTCCCGAGACTCTGCACTCCTTCTGTGCTCCCTCACACCTGAATACATTTTCCTCCCACTGCAGCTTCCGTCCCTGGGAAAGTCCAGAGGCCAAGTTAGAACCACTGATATGTGAAAGCACTGCATATGAACCATTCACGGACAAAGGATATTTAATTAAAAAAAAAAAAGGCAAAAAACCCCACTGCTCTACGATTTCAAGCTAATAGCTCCATGAAGTAGAAAATGTCAAAATAGATCAACCATAAGAGAAATATAGTTGTCTTTTTGCTGTTTGTTTCTTGCTTTATTTTGTTTTGGTTTTATTTTCTTTGAGCACACTCCTTAGTGTCTCATTTCATTCAGTTACAGGTGAAGAGGGAATGAGATTTGGTCTGTGGAACTCCGGAGAACATATTAATGAAGAAAAGGAAGCCGTAGAGTAATAAAGGTTAATTCAGTATAGCTTTCTAACCAAGCGATCCAATAATGGAACTGGCTGCTTCATAAAGTAGTGCTCCCCATCACCAGAAGTATTCAAGCAGGTCAGATCCAAGTTCTGACCTCCAAAACCACATGGGACTGCCCTGCCTATTTTTTTTTGAGATATAATTGACATAAACATATTAGTTTCAGGTGAACAACATGATTCCATATTAGTATATGCTGTGAAACGATCACCACAATAAGTCTAGTTGACATCTATCACCACACATCGTTACAAAATTTTTTCTTGTGATGAGAACTTTTAAGACCTACTCTCTTAATAACTTTCAAATATGCAATAGAGGACTATTAACTATAGTCACCATGCTGTAGATTACACCCCCAGGATCTATTTGTTCTTTGACTGGAAGTCTACCTTTTGACCAATTTCACCCATTTTGCCCACCCTCCAAAGTACAGCTGACCCTTGACAACACAAGGATTAGAGTCACTGACCCCTACACAGCCAAAAATCAACATACAACTTTTGAATCCCCCAAAACCTAACTACTAATAGTCTACTATTGACTGGAAGCCTTACTTATAACATAATTAACATATTTTGTATGTTATATGTATTATATACTGTATTCTTACAACAAACATAGAGAAAACAAAATGTTATTAAGAAAATTGTAAGGAAGAGAAAATACATTTATAGCACTGTCCGTATTTATTGAAAAAAAAAAAAAAACCCGTGGGGGTCCCTGGGTGGTTCAAGTTGGTTAAGTGTCCTACTCTTGATTTTGGCTCAGGTCATGATCTCACAGTTCGTGGTTTTATGGTTTTGAGCCCCTACACTCGGCTCCACATTGACAGGGCAAAGCCTGCTTGGGATTCTCTCTCTTTCTCTCTCTCTGCCCCTGCCCTGCTCATGCTCGCTCTCTCTCTCTCTCTCTCTCTCTCTCTCTCAAAAATAAACAAAAGAAAAGAAAGAAAAGAAAAGAAGAAAAGGAAGGGAAGGGAAGGGAAAGGAAGGGAAAGGAAGGAAGAAAGAGGGAAGGAGGGAGGGAGGAAGAAGGGAGGGAGAGAGAGAGGGAGGGAGGAAGGAAGGAAGGGAGGGAGGGAAAGAATGGTCTCAGATGGTTTTTTGTGTTGATTAAACTGAATGTGTTTTCACAAAAGGAAGGTCAGTTTTCACTTTCCACTGCAAATTTCCAAGTGTGACATATGCCAAATAATATCCAACTTAAAGTTAGAGGGGGAAGACAGTTAAACAAACAAACACACAAAAGCACTCACTTAATGAAAGTTCTCTCTTACAATTATGATCAAATAAAACCAAAAAGCTCAGGAGTAATCAGCGGAAAAGTATGTAGATGTACCTAATTCTAGTGCCACCCTTTGAGATAAACATTCTTTTCCTCACTTTGTCTAATTTTGACAATGAGATTTCCCCCCCAAGAAAATTCATCAGTTAAAATGGAAATACTCTGGTTGGAAAAACCAGTACAGTTAGAAAAAGAGATTCTTCAGCTTTGCGTTCAATAACTAGGGATATATCCTTACAGGTGAACACATAGCCACATAATGGAATTTTTCTTGGCATTAAGAAAGAAACGCATCCTAATAAAGATTGCTAAATAGAGTGCTAATCAGGGACAAACCACAAAAGTTACCCTTTCTAGGATTTCTTTGGGCTATTAAAACAGTGATGGGTTCAGTAGATCTTCGGGGACTCTGCTAATCAAAGTGCAGTTGCCAGGAATGGATGCAAATTGTCACACTTTCAGAGGAGACTCAGGGTGGATTCTTAAGGGACATTCAGAGAAACGTATATGTTCCCTCTCAGTACCAGGAGATAATGGCACTGCCACAAAATGAACGTTTACTGTGTAGAATGTTTGCCTTGTGTTTATGAAACAAGACAGGCTTTTGTTGCATATATAGATTGCCATGTGGGAGTCAGGATGCTGAGTCACAGCCTGAAAAAGTTACAGGGACATCAGCGGCACTGACAATGGTGATATATAACTCAGCTATAAACTGAGGAAGGGGAGCAGAAATGGGAACTTGCTTCAAGTGATAACTGTGTTGTGCAAAGAATAATCAGCAAAGTCCTGCAGGTATGGTATTTAAATATTAGGGATTTTACTGCTTTATCAGTCAAGAATAAACTGATAAGCACAGCAACAGAGAACGGAACCAAAAGCTGCAAATAAAAATGTTAAGTGACAAAAGATAGGAGTGCCTGGGTGGCTCAGTAGGTTAAGTGTCCAACTCTTGATTTCAACTCAGATCTTGATCTCATGGTTCATGAGTTTGAGACCCCGTGTGGAGCCCCACATAGGGCTACACTCAGAGCTTGCTTGGGATTTCTCTCTCCCCCTCTCTCTGCCCTTCTTCTGCTTACATGTGTGCATGCACACTCTCTCAAATAAAGAAGTGACAAAGCATAAATTTTTAAATTTCTTTTGCTTTACAGTGGTATTATATGTGCTTTATTTAACTTCATTTGGTTAAACTAACTGGCTGCAGTAGCTCCCTATGTCTGCTCTAACAAATTACCACAAACTCAGGGGCTTAAAATAACACACATTTGTTCTGACAGCACTGGAGGTCAGAAGTCCAAAGTCAGCTATAGGGCTGCATTCCCCGAAAAGGCGCTTTCTTTCCCTGCCTCTTCCAGCTTCTGGAAGCTGCATTCTTTGTGGCCCCTTCCTCCAGCTTCAAAGGCCGCAGCACAGTCTCTGGCTTACGTATATCATTGCCTGCTCTGTAGTCAAATCTCCCTCTGCCTCTTTCTTATGTGGACACTGAGACTGCATTTTGAAGCCCACCCAGATAATCTAGGATAATCCTCCCATCTCAAGATCTTTAACTTAATCATATCTTCAAGGTTCTGTTGCTATATAAGGTGACACTCACAAATCCAGACATTAGGCCTGAGCCATCTTTGGTGGTGATCATTCAGTCTACCAAACTGGCTAAATTCACATTTGTGATATAAATTATTGTAAACTCCACGTTATATCCCATGTCCAAATCATTAGTAGGTCTAAGAAAAGTTCACGGCTGGCAATGAGTGGTTAGTAAACATGGATTTCTAAAGCAAAAACCAAAAAGTTTACTCAAGACTCCTAAAATCTCAAGGTGCAAGGGAAATATTACAGACAGGAGCTTTCATTTTATGTTGGGTGACCTCAAAACAGCCTCTTGGAGATAGGGATATTAGACAGAAAATTTTAATAGGCAGGATTTCTAAAGGGTTAAATCCTGTTTTCATATCTGATCACTTCAATCATCACTGAAATCAGCATTTCACTGTTTATAATCACCTACAAAGCTAAAGAAGTTTTCCAAATATCTTTTTCTTTTATTGGAGCTTCTTAGTATGCCCAGAAGTCTGCTTTATGTCAAGAGTAAAAAAAAATATATATATATATATATATATATTTTTTTTTTAATCAAAACTAATCATATCCAGTGACAGCACTGGATATATTTCAATGACGTATTGAAATTTCAGCATAGCAGCAATATATTTCAAGGACACGATTCCCCTAGAAAAACAGAAAAATTTTGATTTCTTCAAGCTATTTCAGCAAAACAAGCAATTAATTAAGGCAGAGCTACTTGAAATTTTCTAAGCAGAAATACAGTGATAACGGGGGTTTTGTTCTCAGATTTTAACCTAATTCCCTGCTAACTGCTTAAACTATAGAAACATGGAGGAAAAGAAAAGCTAAAAAGTACAGTCCTACTAAAAATAATCAGTTTAGTGTAAAAACTAATGCTCTCCAGAAACCCACATGAGTGAAACATAACATTTATTTTTTTTATTTTTTTTGAAACATAACATTTATGATCAGCAGAAATGTCTTGCTAAAGAAAACAATTATGAGTGGCATAAAATTAGAATGTGATCTAACTTGACTTCTCACCCTCCTTCCAACTTTTAAAATGTATTCTAATAATTTTTAACTGCCTCTGAATAATTTTAGACACACACATAAACTCACTATGATAATACTATTTCAGCACTATAAATTAGAAGTGGCCTCATAACATTTCCTGTAGTTATAGGTACTTTCAGAAAGAATAATGTAATATCAGGTAAAAAAATCTGAAAACTTATTTTGGCAGATGCTATCAATTTAGTTGGTTTACATCCAATATGCCCATTCAATTTCTTTGAAGTATTTTTTCTGTTGATGTATACTGTCCATATCCTTGGGAAATGACATTGCTCAAAAATAGGATTCAGGGGTTGGAAGACTAGTAATAGCTACTTTGAAATTTTTCCCTTCTAAAATTAGTGTCAAACTCTGAGGTTATTCATTCACATGTAAGGGCAATCTGAAAATGGATTTTTAAAGAAAAATCTTGGCCTTGTTTCACTTTTCTGAGGGCCAATCTGGGGCGATAACCTTCCAAACTACATGGTAGTCTGGGTTGGGCTTTTCAAAAGGCCTCAACGGTGACCATCTCTCAAGTATACTAGTCTGCTCTTAACCAACCAAAAAGAACACCTGTGTTGTAATAACAAACAAATGCTTGGTCTTTGTCCCTCTCTGGTCTGGCATGAGCTCCTAAAAGACCTGGAATCTCCGAGTGATAAGAGTTATGTTTTGTATGTTAATAAATGACTCCTTTTGTTTGTGTGGGGAACTAAGATAGGATAGGGGCTGGTCACCAGAAACACCAAGCCATGATTAGAAGGGTGGACATTCCAGCCTTCTGGGGAGAGGAGAGGGGCTGGAGATTGAGTCCAATCACTCACGCTAATGATTTAATCAATCATGCCGATACAATGAAAATTCTGTAAAAACCTTTCAATGACAGGGGTTGGAGAGCTTCCGGTTTGGTGAACATACTGAGATGCTAGGAGGTTGGCACTTCTAGAGAGAGCAGAGCTCTGTACCACCTACTCCCAGACTTTGCCCTGTGCATTCTCTTCCACTGGGCTGTTCCTGTGGTAATAAACTGGTAAATGTAAACAAAGCGTTTTCCTGAGTCCGGTGACTTGTCCTACTGAATTGTCAAACCTGAGCTGGGATCATGGGAAGTCCCAAATTTGTAGCCAAGTTGGCCAGAAGTAGGGGTTGACTGGGAATTCAGGACTTATGAATGGCATCTGAAGTGAGGGCAGTCTTGAGGGACTGAGCCCTCAAACCTGTGGAGTCAGACACTAACTCAGGGCAGTTAGTGTCAGAATTGAATTGAATAGCTGGATACCTAATTGGTGTTGGGAATCAGAGAACACCAGACTCTAGACTTTGCCAATGCTGATGTGCCAACTGAGGACCGATGTTGAGCACATCAGAGAAGATCAAAGTGAGACTGATAGACTTGTACAAAAAACACGCAGGCTACCATTTTCTCTGAGCCGAGATAGATGACTGAACTCCTGTTGGCATGTTCTGCTTGGCCCACAAACACTTTTTAAGAATCCAACTGGCTAAATGATGAACATTCAAAATAGGGATATTTCACATAAAAATCTGGATTTCAGGCTCACCTTGAAGAATTAGCAGACATAATAGCACAGCTCTGGGGCCCCACATAGCAAAACAGACTGGAGCAGGGGCGCCTGGGTGGCTCAGTTGGTTAAGTGTCCGACTTCGGCTTAGGTCATGATCTCTTGTCTCGTGGGTTCAAGTCCCACATCGGGCTCCATGCTGACTGCTCAGAGCGTGGAGCCTGCTTCGGATTCTGTGTCTCCCTCTCTCTCTGCCCCTCCACCGCTCACACTTGTCTGTCTCTCTCAAAAATAAACATTAAAAAAAAAATCAGGGTGCCTGGGTGGCTCAGTTGGTTAAGTTCGGACTTTGGCTCAGATCATGATCTCACAGTCTGTGGGTTCAAGCCCTGAATCAGGCTCTGTGCTGACAACTCAGAGCCTGGAGCCTGCTTCAGATTCTGTGTCTCCCTCTTTCTCTGCCCCTTCCCCCACTCGCTCTCTGTCTCTGTCTCTCAAAATAAAATAAAGACATAAAAAAAAAAAAAAACAGACTGGAGCAGAGCAATAGTAGCTTCCCTCTACTTTCCTTTTGGAAAATGCTTGTGCTGTCTTCTGGCACTAGTCTTCCTTCCCTGAGGTGCACTGACACCAAGCCTGGTGGTTATCACCTATCGTCCAGTCATTCACATCACCACTTTGGTCCCTAAGGTCAACATTTGCATGTTTTGCTCCAGACAGCATAAAGTTTTATTCTTGGGTCAATTCAGATCATCAGAGAGCTGCAGTCCTGGACCATACTGTGCTGGCCCACTGCAGAGTATCTTTTACTGAGTCATATGCTGGCATCTTGCCCTCTCTCAGTACTTTTGCTGTAATAAATTGCCTTTATGAATGTTGATAGCAGACACTAACCCACATCTTTTTAGTGTTCCTTTTATATAAGCCGTGAGGTCCTACATAATTTTACAGTTAAGGGTGAGGAAGGGTTTTGACACCTGGGAATAGGGAGAACTATGGGAAGGAGTCTCTTTGCTTTTGTTTTTTTAGATTTATTTATAATTTATTTTAAGTAATCTCTACACCCAACATGAGGCTCTAACGCACCACCCCAGGATCAAGAGATTCATGTTCTTCCCAATAAGCCAGGTAGGTGCCCCAGAAAGGAATCTCTTTGTAACACTGACCATGGAAGTAGTTCTAAGTCAACTACACAACTAATAGCATGTACTTTAGGATCAAGAAGGAAAGATTTTGGTGAAATAGATGACAGCCATGTAAAAGGTCAGAGAAATAGGGAAAGAGGGTTTTTTTTTTTTTTTTTTAAAGTTCCATTTTATAGGGGCACCTGGGTAGCTCAGTCAGATAAGTGTCTGACTTTGGCTCAAGTCATGATCTCATGGTCTGTGTGTTTGAACCCCATGTCGGTCTCTGTGCTGATAGCTTGGAGCCTGGAGCCTGCTTCAGATTCTGTGTCTCCCCCTCTTTCTCTGCCCCTCCCCTGATTGCACTCTCTCTCTCTCAAAAATAAACATTAAAAAAAAAAGTTCCATCATATATAATGCATTTACTCCCCTCTTGAAGGTTTCCTGAGAGAAGAAAACATCTGAATTATTTGCAATTATTTTCTCTACTGTACTGATTTATTTGAATGTAACTTAATGCTGGGAGTGGACCAAAACAAGGCTGGTTGCATGTGGGTCACACATGTGTAGTTTATATAAGCCATCTCAGATCCTTGTAGGATAAGGTGGGGTACAAATGAATGAATACAGAAACAAATAAGGAAATGAACAAACATCAGTCCTGGAATGATGGATGAGGCAGGCTAATGAGAGGCTGAGATTTATCTCTGTCAAACTTCACAAACTGATAAAACCCTAGAACCTGACCATGTCACCTAGACTAAAGTGGACTTCATCTCAAGGGAAGTTGTTTTACACACTTACAGTGACAGAAATCAAACTCCACCCAACATCAATCTACTAATTCAAAGAATAAAAGATGTTTTGAGGGGCAAGACCTACCATTCAAACACCTGCCCCTTAACCCCAAATAAAGAAAACTAGACTTTCTTATCATTAATTCTTCTTTGTACCTAATATATCACTAGGCCCATGGAGATGAAAAAGAGTTATTATATGCCATTAACTGAGTCATCCAGTCGCCCTCTCCAACAGGAGTTTTCTACCAAGAAACTTACCCTTGGATTTTACTACCCTTGGTTTTTTTTAAATAACTGTTGATAAATGACAACGTAATTTCTCATATATCTGCATTTATTTATATAGTTTTAAGCATTCTGATCTCATGAATTCCTTTCAATTTTAATACACTTTATAAACCTTTTTAAACCCTTCTAATATTGGAGTGAGAGTCATCCAAATTTCCTGTGGATTTCCATGTTCCTGCATTAAGCCATAAGAAAACTCAGCTGGACTGTATTTCAGCACAGATTAAAGAAGCCTTCTGAAGAAAAACAAAATGTAATAACAAAAATATTGCATAAGATGGGGGAAAATAAATGTGCTTTTAACTATTGTGGAGACTCTCTGCAGGGAGTATATTAGCCACAGTTCAAATGAAAGTCAAATAAATTAAAGTTTCAATGCTGTTTGTATGGATTAAGCAATGAAGCTCCAATCAACAAAAAGCAAGGTTCAATATTTAACCCATATATATATTACAATTTCACAGTGACATGGGCAAAAACTAAAATTCAGCATTTATCAACAGTTATATCTTTAGTGAGACTACTATACACACAAAAAAGAAAGTGTTGTTCATCAGTATATTATTTCTTCTGTATTCAGATATTGTTTTAGGGGAATTATAATGTTAAAGAAAGCACTGCTTTGAATTTTCAGAATTCTACATAAAGTTGTCACAATATTAAAAATTCTATATTGATAAAATAATTACCTAAGCTAATAAACAAATTGCCTTTTCCATTTTGTTTTCCAGGAAGCATAAATCATAAAATCTCATGGAGGAAAGCTTCTTAATATGTATTTCATCCAATCATCCAATGATGGAATTAAGTACCATATTAACAGGCTCTCTCAAAACTCTCCAGTGCCTAGAAACTGAGACACCACATATATCATTCTTCTATTTAAAAACTTTAACTGCAGTGCCTAGTTCAGTGTCTAACACCCTACAGATAATTGTAGTAGACTTTTATTGGCCTCCCTACAATCTTTTTTTCCTCCTTGTTTTGACATCAAGTTTCAATTTTCAAATACACCCTCCCCCCGACCTTTTAACACCATATCTGCGTAGGGCCCCACCCCAGCTACAGGGATGAAATACTTGGCCCTGGCCAACGAAAGCACTGAGGCCCCTTGGACAGATGCTCAGCTGCAGAGACTCCAAGAACCAGCACATGGCCTAGGCTGGTCTAATCACAGTGAATCCTGTGTGCACTACTAGCCAACACACTTTCTTTGCTTGATGCTGCACAAGGGAGATCCTGAGTTGGCAGTGTTTATTAATTAAAATCCAAGAAGACAAAAGAGTGGAAGAGCTTAGATACGGAGAAACTGAGTCATGATGACATCATTCAGGCATTTCTAAAGTCAAATCTAAAATTTAACCTGGACTTTTAACTTATGTGTGCCAGTAAATCTCCTAACGCCTTCTTTTCTCCCCTTAGTTTGATTTGTTTTCTGTCACTTGGGACGCTCTCCTCCTGCCCTCAACAAAGGGGGAAGAGAGTCCTATTATGGAAATTTACAAAAGAAGTAAGGTTGTTTCAGGGTGCCTGGGTGACTCAGTCAGTTAAGCGTCACAACTCTTGATTTCAGCTTAGGTCATGATCTCACAGTTTGCGAGTTCGAGCCCCGCATCTGGCTCTGTGCTGACCGTGAGGAGCCTGCTTGGGATTCTCCTTCTCCCTCTCCCCCTCTCTCCCTCTCTCTCTCCCTCTCTTTCTCTCTCTCTCTCTCTCTCTCTCTCTCTCTCTCTCCTCCCCTGCTCATGTTCTCTCTCAAAATACATAAACTTAAAAATGTATTAGAAAAATAAAAGGTTGTAAAGGACCCCAAAATGTGGATTTGTGGATTGGCTGAGTTGGGGTTGGAGGACGGCTGGGAAGTTGACTCTCTTTGTCATGTGACAATAAAATGGATGCCTGATGTACCTTAAAATCACACTGTGTGTTTATCAGGATGCATTATTAGGGGACTTAAGAGAATTTTTAGGATTCTAAAGTAAATTGGCCATTTCTTTCAGTCTTCAGTAAGATCTTCACAAGAAATAGACAAGCGTAGGCTATAATTTATCTGCTGAAAGTAGAGCCAGATGAAAACATATTTCTGCTGAGAGAAAATTTTTTTTGTGTGGCTTCCAACAGTTGAAAGCGTGGTGACCGGCAGTCTTGCAGAGGTGGAAAAGCCAAATTAGCTGCCCCGAACTAAAGTTAGTGCAGAAAAGTAGGGGACGCTGCTATGCTGAGATAAGGATCTGTAAGCAGCTCTCTTCTCCAGGCCCATCCCAAATACCTCCACTTACTCCCTCAGCCAGACACACAGGATGGTGGCCCGACCGCACTGATGCAGCTAGAATATGTCTAGGGCTCCTAAGAAGCAAATAAATAGTGCCTCCCCAACTCAGGCCATGGGTTTTTACTGTCCTGAAGCAAAGACCCGGAGGGTAGTGTACTCTGAAGGCTCAGGAGATGGGCTAACAGCCCACTGCTGAGAGACAAAAATTCCTGAGCCAATTCTACCTGCATCCAAAGTCCACGGTTCTGGTTACCAGACAGTGGAGTCTGGCCAATGAAAATCAGAATTAAAGCCTGCAAAAATTTTAAATGAATTGTATTGCCAGAGAAATCCCTAATTTGTCAGACATAAGAACTTATAAATGCTCAGCTCCAAAGTAATCCCTAGGTCCCCAAATCTATGCCACCAGAAAAAGGGCTACTAGGCAAGTCCAGCTCCCAGGCGGGCTCCTCCTCAGCGTTGTGGGGGAAATGGACACGAGCAAGCTACCCGGAGCAAAACTGGTGGCTGCCCCAAGGCAGACCAGCAATGGCCCACTGCCAGAGCAGGGAAAACCTGCTGTTCCTGTTCAGCCAGACCAGAAAGTGCAGCGGACCACTGGCCATTGTGCTCCCCACCTGCTCCCTTTCCCAAAGGGGTGTTTTCACTTTGGTCCAGTCAGGGCCACTGTGAGCTGGACAGCTGAATGAGCCACCAGGAAGCACTCCTGCCCTTTCCTACCCAGGAAGATATGAGGCTGGCAGTCTTCCTGTCACCACATAACGAGGGTTCAGACCCACCCCACGAGCTCACCATGGGGTGTGAGAGTGAAGGGGAAAACAGACCTCAGAGATGCAGCATGCAAACCCGAAGTCTGCCACTCTTAATGTCAGGTTTTTGTTGCCACTTGCATCAAAAGGAGCACTAGCTGACAGAGAAAACAATTATTACTTATAAATCAATAAATGACATTGATAAAATTCCCTATTATGCTGGATGCCAGAATCTGCTTCTGAAGTTTCCAGTCATCAATCTGATTTTTTCCTCCCTTGCATCAGAGAACTGAGGCTTCTGCTTCTCAAGGTTGGCCTTTCAAAATGTGAAGCTATCAGATAGCACGCCCACCTGGCAAGTTTTCTTCTTTAGCCTAGATATCTACAGTACCTTCCATTTCTCTTCATATAAGATATGTCTGTACCCCTATTATAGTCGTTGCTCTCAAATGAACATACAGTTCAGTACCTGCAGTTATCTTAGCAGGTGCCTGAGCAGAGAGTCATGGAACTCCATTATCCCTTCCCTGAGAACGATAATCAGCGGCTTAGGGCTGTTACAGCACACTGTCCCATGTGGAACAGCCTCTTCATAAATGCTGATGACTGAATGAATGGAAAAAACAAAGGGAGGAAGAGAGAGAAGAAGGGAGAAAAAGGAGGAAGGGAAAAAAGAACAGAAAGAAGGAGGGAAAGAAGAAAGAAAAATAAGAAAGGAAGATAGAAAAATGAGGAAAGATAAAAAGACAGGAAATGGGAAGGAAGAAAGGAGGAACGAAAAGATGATGTAGACCAAGAGAACCCCAAAGTAGAAACATTTTAAAAGCATGTGTTCAAAGCAAAAAGGAAACATCCCACCAAAAACACTATTTATACAAACGCAAGCTGGGACACAATTCTCAGAGGGCAATTTGGAATAACTATCAAAAATTTAACTCTACATAAACCTATAAATCATATATATGTGTACATATATAATATACAAATTGTATATGTATATATGTAATGCAATTCAATGCAACACTGTCATAGCAAAAAATATGGAATCATCATAAAAATATGCCTACATATAACATTAAGCAAAAACAAAAGAAGTTAAAGAGCAACAGGAATCTATGGGCATGGGGGAAGACACATAATTATATATGCATGAGTATTTATAACAGGATCAACATGCTCCTATCACCCAGGTGATCTCTGGGGAATGGAAATTACAGGAGAGAAATGAAGAAAAGGTCAGAAGGCTTTAAAAATCATTTACACTACACTCTTCAACGGTTTGAATTTATCATTATTGCTTACTTGCTTTAAATTATGAAAAATGGGTGAGCCCTGCAATCAGTAAAAACTGTATTCTTTCTCATTTATCCTATGTCCCTCTAGTCTCTATTTTCTACTTTAATGAGAACAATGCTTCACTGTGCCGTACCCTTGACCAGTTAGGATTCCAAACTCCTTGGTGGCACAGAATTACGCCCTCAAGCCAGGGGCGCTGCAGCCAGAGCAGTTGGCTTCAGGAAATGCCCCATACAGGGTGCAGCAGGAATGGAGGGAGCCGTGAGAAGGAGCAAACGGGGTAAGGGGTAGCAGGCCTCAGTGGACATTTTCCAACTCTGATTTCACTTGACCCTTCAGCTGTGATCAACACTACCACCAGACGTTTTCTGGCTTTCTGGACACCACACCACACCCTCCTGGTGTTTGTGTTCCATCTCGATCCCCTTAGGTTGTGTTCAAGGAGAAAGACCGCTGGGAGGTGGTACCCAAGTGAACACTGATAAGATCACAGAGGTTGGCAGGGGCTGACATTTGCAGGCTTTGTACCAAAGTAAAGAGTTTAGATTTTATTTCAAGAGTTATGAGAAGCCACTGGAAGATTTAATTCAGAGGATGAGATGATCTGATTTGTGTTTTAAAAGTTCTTCTCTGGCTCCTATGTGAAGAATGGATTGCCAAGGGCAAGAGTAAAAGCTAGAACAGCTGAAGGTTAGAGCAGCAATCCAGGAAAGAGGGAATGGAGGAGATGAAGTGAACAAATTTAGGTTATGTTCTGGAAGTGAAGTCAACAGAGTTTGCTAATGAATTAGGTGTGGAAGGTGAGGGAAAGAAGATTAAAACCAACTCTCAGATTTTCAGTTTAAGCTAAGGGGTGGACGTACCCATAGTGATGGGGAAGATTAGGGCTGGGCAGGGCTGGGAGTTCTCTCTTCACACTCTCTTAAAAGACCCATGGCCATGGCTTCCATTTTTATTTTTAAACTGATGCCTCTCAACTTTATACTTCCAGTTCAAAATTGTGCTGAGCTTCTCCCCTTTGTATACAATCACCTGTTCCACTTTACCCTACCCTTCCCGAGGCACACCAAATTTAAGATGACCCAAACCAAACCTGTCATTTGCCTCCCCCAAACCTGGTTTCCTTAAGGTATCTCATACCTTACCGGAAAAAAACACTGTCCATGCAGCTGTTTTAGTAGGAACCTGGACCCTGGATCCTGTCCATTTCAATCTCCACATTCCACCAGTGCTATTTCTCTATTGATTTTACCTTCTGGTCTTTATACGTGCAGTTTCCTCTGCCCAAAATGCACCCCATCACCCTTCACCTGGTTCATTCCTACCATCCCTCAGAGATCAGGTCAAATGTTACCTCCTCATCAAGGTCTTCCCTGATCCTCAAAATTGGTCAGGTCTTCCTGGAAAAGTCTCTTTTCCCTGAGGGAAAAGCTCCCTGAGGGAAGGGACAGTGTTTGTCTTAGTTATACATCACTATATACTCAGTGCTTAGCACAGTATTCAGGATACACACCAGAAACAAAATATGTTTGCTGAATGAATGTCTCAGTGATGCCCTAACTAGCCACTAACTGACACCAGTTAAATAACCACCTCTCAAGGCTCAGTAACTCAGCTCTACCGAGATGTTAGCTTAAGTAGTTTTTAACATACTTTCTAACATTAAGTTCCATAAAAATAAACAACTAAGAAATCTAAATCATATGAGTATTGATTATTCAGAGAACAAAATTCTTCATTATTTTAAATAAAATTTCTTATAATATTCTTATATGTGCAGAGGACTATACTATGTCCACATGTATTTAATATGTATTATTTATATTTTTAAGTGACTTTAGTTTTACCTAGTGGGGATTTCAAACACATAGATAAGTATTCCAGGAGAGCTTTCCATGGTTAATGCCAAACATTTGCGTTTACTAAAAACAAAAAAGAAAATATGCCACCCACATGTTTCTTTTAATACTTCTCTGTGTACCAAATTACACATTATTTAAAAAAATTCTTTATCATTTCTTGATTATCTGCCTACAAAAATATCTTCTTCCATGCAGTATGATTTTTAAAATATAGTGACAACTTCACATGCCGTTTTTTAAAAAAAAGTTCCATTATTATTTTTCAGAGGAAATAATTTTGTAGAACCAACAAAAAGGAAGGAAGACACAGAGGCAAGAAGGCCTTACTTAAGCTAGTGGCCAATCTGTAATTTCTCCAGGAGGAAGTAAGGAACAGAATTGAGATCTGAAGGGGTTAAGGAAAGTTCTGGGCCTTGCCTTAAAGCTGCATCTGCTAAGCAAGTATCCCTTTTTTTTTTTTTTTTTTAATCAGGACTGCTTGTTTATTTGGGGTGGCATGTGGGGAGCATTGACCACAATGGCATTGGGAGAGGGGACTAAGGGCCCCAAAGCAGCTTCCTGTCTCCATCCTAACAGACATAAAAAGACCAGCCCTGCTTATTTCTTCTGAGAGTTTTAGTTATCTGCCTAATCAACTAAATGTTTTATGTGTATGTATGTGACCTTCACTAGAAGCACATTTGTCTTTCCTTGTTTCTCATTTTTCCCCCTTGATTTCTTTATTTTCCCTTCAATGAGGTTAAACTAGGAGAATCATTTAAAATTATGACCTCAAATGAACAAATCACGAAATATCTAGAGCTAACAGTTTCACTCTATGGTAACACCAATTGGAGCAGAAACTTTATTTTGAAAAACATAAATGTTGCATTAAACAGAATTTCTAGGATTAGAAAATAATTGATATAAGATACAAGAAAGAAAATGATTCTGAAGCTCCAGAGAGAAACGGAAACCAGTAACAGAACTCTGGCAGGGGGAAAATGAGGCAGGGAGAAAGAAGGCTTGGACATCATGCCATCCTGGGATACAACAACGTGACGATGTCCCATGGATGTGTGATCTGCCCCGGAGGCCGTGGAAAATAACAAGGGCACCTGAGAGACAGTAGCAATCCCTCATAAGACCTATCAAAGAACTTCCCACTCACAGTCGCACTTCCCCAGGAAGTAAACTTGGTGCTGAATTTCACTTATAAATTGGCTGTGAATTTTATGCAGCCTACGCACCAAAGTTGATAAGAAGTTGTAAACTTTGAGCACCTTTGGTGTGCTAGACTCCCATAGGCCATAAATGAAGGATCTTTACTGAGGAATGAAAAATGGGACTGGCCAGAGTCAATCATTTGTGGGCTTATGGAACTCATTCCTCCTATCCAGGGTGCAAACTTCAATCCTTAGGTAGCACAACCAATGAACTGATGTGTGTTCGCTTGCCTGGGAAGTAATAATATTAATTTAGTAATTATTTTGCTGATCCTTTTAATAGTCAAAAGAAAAGAGTAAGGTATTTGGCAGCTCCTTGTTAGGGGGAATAAAAGCAACCAAAATTAGCCCTGGTAGAACTAGGTTTAGCAAAAAATATTAACAAAGTGGCAGAGAACATCCCAAGAATTATCAAAATCATCAGTCAAGAAAGAGTAACTGGGGCACCTGGGTGGCTCAGTCGGTTAAGCATCCGATTTCAGCTCAGGTCATGATCTCGTGGTGAGTTCAGACCCCGCATCGGGCTCTGTGCTGACAGCTTGGAGCCTGGAGCCTGCTTTAGATTCTGTGTCTTCCTTTCTTTCTGCCCCTCCCCCACTCACGCTCTGCCTCTCCCTCTCTAAATAATAAATAAACATTAAAAAGAAAAAAAAAAGAAAAGAAAAGAAAGAGTAACTGATCCAGTTACTGGTGAAGGGATTGATCCCCAATAGAAGAAATCTGAAAAGGACTTTCTAGGACTTTGAAGTTCTAGGTAGGAATCTTAAAGATTTGGGTCAACAATATTTTCCCCTTACCTTCCAGTTGAAGATTATGACTAAAAGTCAGAGGGAAGATATGGAAGTGTACAGCAGTGAGAAAGAACAGACCCAAATGACAGGCTTCTCTTAAAGAATATAAGGACTTTCTCTCAGTGTCCCAGTCACATGTAAATCCCATGTATTTTCAAGTGTCCATGTATCCATACACAGTCTTCCCTCTGTGTGAAACTTCTCTCCTTCATTCTCTCTTCATGGCATCTGAAGACAGCACAATGTCACCTCTTTTATGATGATGCCCAGGCTCTTCCGGACAGTCACTTCCTCTGCCCCATACTCTTAGCACCTGGCAGTCACCTTATCTGGTACTTATCCCACTGTTACTTCTTTTATAAGCATCCTGCTTTTATACCAGACTGTATATACCTACAAATGTGTTTCACTCTATTTTTTCATTTGCATATAGTTACACACAATGTAACATTAGTTTCTGGGGTACAACACAGTAATTCAACTTTTCTATATGTTATGCTACCCACCACACCAGTGTAGCTGCCATTTGTCACCATACAACATTATTACAATATCATTGACTATATTTCCCATGCTGTGCCTTTTATTCCCATGACTTACTCACTTCATAACTGGAAATATGTATCTCCCACTCTCCTTCACCCATTTGGTTCTGCCCCCCACCACCCTCCCCTCTGGCAACCAACCATAACCAACCATACATATGTTCTCTGTATTTACAGGTCTGATTCTGCTTTTGGTTTGCTTATTCATTTGTTTTGTTTTTTAGATCCCACATATGGGTGAACCCACAAGGTTTGCTGAAGGAAAGGGCAGACAAGTATGATCTCATGGCAAGATTCTAAAAGGAAAATGGTTCAAGAATGATACGTTCTTCTAAAACAAATTCTGTCAACTCCATCACAAATGAGCCTGTTGAAGAGGCAAAGCAGAAAGCATCTCAAGAAACAAATGTGTCCCAATGAACTCAAATTTTCAGTGGGCATGTACAAAAGATGGCAGAGAGGCACAAAATGCAACAGGCAAAAAAAAAAAAAACACAAGCAACAAGCAAAAGATAGAAACCTGTAAAAACAACAATGGAAATATGAAGCTCAGAATGAGCAGATGTTTGTAACTAATGCAAAGGAGAAACCCACATGGAAATTTTAGGGATGTTGAAAGAATGAGGATGCAAGAAGCAATACAGCCACTGGCCAGGGCATGCTGGGTGAAGGTAACATAGAAGAGAGAGAAAGTAGATCTAGTACACTCCAATGCTGCAGCTCTACCAAAGAGACTACAAGGGAAACTGAAAAGTTTTCAGCTAAGAAAATGAAATCCAGGATGAAGTCTCTAGCCCTATAAGAAACAACTCCCTGAGCTGTGGAACCACTACCAGTAATCTCTGAAGAAACATAGAGAAAGATTGGAATTAGAGAAAAAAATCCTGGTTTTCAAAAGAAAAGAAAACATATTCTAGAAATAGTACACTGAAAAGCTTGATGATTCCCTGAAAAATAAACTGACAGATATTAGACAAATCATCTGTGATTAATTGAAGATAAATTGTTGACTGCCAGGAACCAACATGGGTCTATGAAAATGAGTGAAAACAAACATAATTCTCTTTTTTAATAGTACTGCTAGATTTGGCACGTCAATGAGCATGTCACAAGGTACGGTATATCAAGATTTCACTAAAGCCCTTGAAAATGTCTGATACTACCTTCTTAAAAGATGTAAACAGCTGGGCTAGAAAATTCAGTTAACTGAATTTATGCAAGTTGAAAGACTTAAACATAATTATTTAATCCACCGATGGTACTAATGTGCCATAATGCATGAAACTCTCCAACTCAGTATTTTTATCAACTACTTGGATAAGGACACAGAAGGCATGCTATTCAGGTTGTATAACTGATCCAAACTAGGAAGGACAGGAAATATGTTTGATGTAAAAAATCAGCCTTCAAAATTCCTGGAAAATTAGAATAATGGCTGGAAAACAAACAAGATAAAATTAAAACTCTAATTCACAAGGGAAAACACTTTTTTCCCCTCAGTGTGAATACAATTGTTGTCAACAAACTAATAAATATAATGCTATATTAACAAAAATAAAAGGATAACAAGTAATATTCCTATCAATGCATTAATCAGACCATACCGAAGTAGTGAAGAATCTAAAAACTATCTTAGATCGAGAGATTGAAAAACTTAGGATATTTAGCATGGAAAAGAGAGGGTTCAGGAAGAGCATGATGTCACCTTCAAACATATACAATGATAATAGATGAAAAGAGGATTTTATTTATTCTGTGTGGATCCTAAGTAACGGATAATAAGTAGAATAAGTTGAAAAACTAATTTTAACTAAAAATTTAAAAAACAAATTTCTACTAACAAGAACTTTTCAATCAAGAAACGAGCAGCCTTGGGACACCCCCATTGCTAGAAAAGTTCAAATTCAGGTTGGAAAAGGCCTATTTGTCAGATGCAGTGGCGATTTTGTCCTTGGCATGGTGGCCCCAATGACCTCAGCCCTTCGGCTGAAAGATTTTATGCTTCTGAAATTAGAAATAATGCCCGTATCAAGAAGATGAGTGGAAGAATAAAAATGACATGTCGGGCCAACATGAATTGACATTTACTAAAGAAAATGCTCTTTTCTTTCTAATGTCTCCATCACTTCTTCCAGGCTCCCACAGCATTACCTAATGACTATACTACCTAGTGCCTTTACACCCCACACCTACTGCTAGAGAGGGACTGAAGTTCCCCATATGATGTGCCTATAAAATTAAGTCACTGTGAAACAGTGCACTCAATAAAGGTCTTGAAGACCCTCATTAGAATTCTGATTGCAGGAAAAGAAATTTAACAGCTGTTAGCAGAGCTGTGCAGACAACCACTCCACTGCACAATGTTTCCTTGAAAATGCAGGAAGATTTGCTAATGGCTTGCTTTCTGTACAGAGAAGAGGAAACTACAACAGCCAACTCCAGAACAGTAGCTGTTCTCATCAAACATACTGTGCATCAAGTTCCTATACAGATGTCACTGCCTACAGCAAGACTAGCATTCTTCATTTAAAATAGACATCAACAATTAATGCTCGCCTATAACAGCCAAGTTATATTAAAACACTAATATTTAAATTTTTATTTTTATTTTAGAGAGAGAGAGAGCACATGCAAGTGAGCAGGGAAGGGGGGAAGAGGGAAAGGGAGGGAGGGAGGGAGGGAGGGAGAGAGAGAGAGAGAGAGAGAGAGTCTTAAGCAGACTCCATGCTCAGTGAGGAGCCTGATGTGAGGCTTGATCCCACAACCCCTGGATCATCACCTGAGCTGAAATCAAAAGTTGGACACTCAACTGACTGAGCCAGCCAGGTGCCCCCAATGCCAATATTTTATTTTATATTTTATTTTATTTTATTTATTTCATTTCATTTTTAAAGTTTTTTTTAAAGTTTTTTAATTTATTTTGAGAGAGAGAGAGAGAGAGCATGAGTTGGTTAGGGGCAAAGAGAGAGGGAGAGAGAATTCTAAGCAGGCTCCAAGCTGCCAGCACAAAGCCCCATGTGGGCTCGAACTCATGACCCATGAAATCACGACCGGAGACAAGATCAAGAGTCAGACACTTAACTGACTGAACCACCCAGGCGCCCCACAAAACACCAATCTTTTAAACCCCAGTCACTTACAGTTTATTTTTTAAATTCATATCAGTAAAGAAAAAGTCTTAAACACTGAGGAATTCTCCAGCTACCTTTGACATATATCACAAAAGAGGATACGTTACTGTTAAAAAAAAATTATGACAAAATTTCTACAAACTTCTAAATGAATATACTACAATTAAAAATTTCTAATATGGAATAGAATTATTCTAATTATTTGTATACTGTTGGAAGGCAGTAGAGAAGCAGTTGTTAATAAAGGCCTAAGAGCTAAACACAGAAGGAAGAAATCCTGACTCCATTACTTACTAGCCTTGTAACTTGGGGAGTTACTAGACCACTCTAAGCCTGTTCTCTTGCCTGTCAAATAGGAAAATACCACCATTTACCTCATGGGTTGTTGTGAGTATTAAGTAAGGTCATATCTGTAAACCTCCTGGCATAGAGTGAGCAATCAGCAAAGAAGAGGGTAGAACCACCAATATATACAAGTATAACTTTCAACATGCTATAGGCCCTGGATGGACAGAGTACAGGCAACCTGGTGTGGCTCATCTCCTGCTTTATTGCTTTGATAATGTCCTCGTGACTTTAAATAAGGGTCACTCATCAAGCTGGCCTCTCTGAGGGACTGCCCCCCCCACCTCTGATGGACCATCCCCATTAACTGACAAAATGCTTTACTTCTCTTCCTCCTCCATCTTCATAAACTTACTATCCTTGACCTCCACATCTCCCTCTTGCCATGATCCTAATTTTTGGCTTCCTTTCCCAGCCAAGTTCCCAGAATTGCCTAGAAGTTCTATGTTCATTCCCTTACTTTCCATTTATATTACACTGGCTTCCTTCACTACTGCACTGAAACTGTTGTTATTCAATCATCCATGATCTCCAAGTGGCCAAATCTAATGGATACTTTTCAGTCCTCATCTCAATTTACCTCTCAAATCTCGTGACCATTCTCTCTTTCTTGAAATGTTTGTTCTTTGCTCCTGGCTACTGGTAATTCCATCTCTTTTGAATTTCATCCTACTAGACCACTAAATGTTGGAGTTCCTCAATTCTGTTCCCCATTCCTGAGTTCTGTTCTCTTTTCACATTACATTCTTTCCCTATATGATTTCATCCATTCATCTGCTGGCTGAGGCCAAGAACTCCCCAATTTCTATCTCAGCCCAGACCACTCTGTTTTCATTCCAGGTACACATATCGAGCTGTACATACAGTGGTTCCACTTGGATGTCTCATAGGCATCTCAAAATGAATACATCCAAACTTAAATTCTTGAGATTCCCACTCAAAACTGTTATTTTTCCAGTTTTCCCATTTCATTTAATGGTACCTCCATTCTTCTAGTTGCTTAATCCCAGTCCCCAAACTTGGCCAACAAACCCCCGCATGACTTGCCTCACTTCTCCACCCTTCTTGTGCTATCCTCCTTAAAACACTCTGTTCCAGCCACACTGGCCTTCTCGCAGACCCAGGAATCTGCCATGCCTTCTCCCCTCTTAAGGTCTTTGAATCTAAATATTTCCTCTACTTAAAACAGTCCCCTCCTTTCCTTTTCCCCCAGCCCTTCTCTTAAACACACAGATCATCTGGCAAATCCTGCCCATACGAAGATCAGCTCAAATATTATTATTCTCTAGAGATCTTCCTTGGATATCACTCCTGTCTAAAATGGATACTGCCCTTAAAATTCTTTCATAACATCCTGTTTTTTCCCCTCATATCAAACTCTGCAATTTCTAATGGCATATGCATTTATATTTCCATATTTAATGTCTATGTGAAAAGTAATCTCTGTAAGAGCAAGTCCCACATTTGTCACATTCATTACGTTCACCATGCTACCCTCTGGACTTAACTTGTGTAGGCACATAAGGTCTTTGTGAGATATATGCCATGCACAAGTTTCTCCCCATAACACAAGAATATATTTCAAATCCAAGGACAAACATTATATGACTCTAATAAAGTCTCACATTTGAGGAAGTCAAAGAACTGAGAGTTATCTTAGGTATTACTCGCATCAGATAATATAAAAACCAAAATGGTCACTTATTCAAACTTAGAAGAAGGTCTTTCTGTGCGTTAAAAATAAATAGGAAGAAAGTCAAGATTATGTAGATTAGGTTCATAACTCAATTGTATAATTTTAAGTTTTCAGTGACCTGTTAAGACAGTACAAATTGAGCTTAGATAAAATGTGCATGTTTATAACTAATTTTTGTTTAAAAATCCATATATTTTTATAAAAGAAAAAGTTATATGTTGACATACATATAGTATGTATATATTACTTGTTTTTACTTTAAAATACATTTATTCTTATAAAGGAAAAATGTTCTGAAATCCTGATAATATATGCTCAGGACTGTGGTTAAAAAAATTAAATTTCTCTCATTATCTAGTAAAAGTAGTTGACTTAACAAAGTAAAAGGAAACATCCCCCACCACACACACTTTAAAAAAAATGATGGAGCCATTGAAATGGAGATGACTCAGTCCCCAGTGACCTCACCAGCATCTGCTTCAATTACCTTCTGAAAATGAAATAACCAAATTACCATTTAGCTTTCTGCTGTGCTAACAAAATTAATCTGAAATATCAAAATTCATCTGCTTTAAATTATATATTATACAACTTCTAAACCAAAACCTCTTCTAGCTCTAAATTGTGAAGAATATGCACTATGGTTATCATAATCAACAGTAACATAGTCCCAGAGATACAGGAAAAATTAATAAAATGATTAATGACTTAGCTCAGACCATCCTTGACAGTGATTTAAACAATCCACCTAACCTATTCAAAAGTGGAATCAATCAATTTTAAGTCTATCCTTTGTATATGTGTTCTTGAAAATATACATGCAAACTAGATTTTAAATGCTAGAGAGTGATTCAGAAATATAATTAGCTTTTTGTTGTGTTTTGTTTTTGGTATAAAAAACAATAGTTAAAGCATGAATAACTGGTCTGTAACTAAAATGCTTTCTAAATTCACATGATCAAATTTTGGTCATCTAATCTGTCAAGTATTCTATAAATACATACTAACAAATAAGATTTTAAAAGTTAGATGTATCACAAGGGACGGCTGGGTGGCTCAATTGATTAAGCATCTGGACTTCAGCTCAGGTCATGATCTCGTGGTTCATGAGTTCAAGCCCCACATCTGGCCCTGTGCTGACAGTGTGGAGTCTGCTTGGGATTTTCTCTCTGCCCCTCCCCCTGCTCATGCTCCCCCCCCCACCTCAAAATAAATAAATAAACTTTAAAAATAAAATAAAAGATGTAATCCATTTTCTTGTTCTCTTGTTCTTCTATATCTACTTCATATGTATGCTATGTTCACACCTAAACAATTGGTCTCACAACCATTAAGCTACATTTCTTATTTCATTCCGTGTTAGCTCCACCTCAAAGTCATCTTTGATTCTTTTTTCAAGTGAAATAAGGTACACCATTCTAGTAATGGAACTACTGAGGAAAGACCTCCTTTTTGCTCTCCACTACTTGCAGCTTCAGCAGAAGCTAAATCCTGTCTTGCTTTGGGAAGAGACCCAGGGTTCCCCTGATCTGACTAACTCATCTTCCCGTTTTGTTCCGAGGACACTTGGACTCATCCTCTATGGGACTAACTCACCAGTCTGCTTTATTTGGCACTGGATCACACTGCAAACCATGAACCATGTGTCTTACTTGGTCTCTTCTTAAACTTGGCCCATTATCCTTTTTGCTTCCAATTTCACTTATGTGTAAGAAACAAAAAGCCGGAACAAGTAGACAGGGCTGCTACAAATTCACTGGTATAATATATCACTAAATGAGTTTTTAAAAATATGGGACATCACCATTTTGTTTATGCAAACTTTATTTGAACCAGTAAATGAAAGAAAAGGGAAGTAAAAATGCATAAACACATGACCCATGGCTCAAGCACGACACAGCTATACAACAAAAGGGCCCAAGCATGGAACATTTCAGCTTGTTAGGACCTCCAACTATGTATCTAGAGAGGAAATAATAGGGGACTTCTTGCCACATCCCCCAAAATAGAAAGGTCAGGAGGTTGGTGACAGTTTTGTTGGTATGTAGAGATTTTCAAAGTTTCCTTGAAAGACCAGAAATCCCCTAGTTTGTTCCAAAGTTCCTAAGAACAATTTTGCATTGAAAATCCCAGAAAATAACAGTTTAGGGGGCATCTGGATGGCTCAGTTGGTTGAGCGCTCAACTCTTGGTTTCAGCTCAGGTCATGATCTCCCAGTTCGTTGAGATTGAGTCCCATGTCAGGCTCTGTGCTACCAGCCCTGAGCGTGCTTGGGCTTCTCTCTCCTCTCTGCTCCTCCCCAACTTGCTCTCTCTGTCTCCCAAAATAAATAAATGAACTTGGAAAAAAAAAAAAAAGGAAAAAGAAAATTCCAGTTTAGTACTTTAATGCATTTAATCTTTTAGATCAGTGAGTCTCACTTATCCTCCCATGGATAACTGATAAAATTCTGTAAAATTCAACTCAACATCGTTTAATGAAGAGTGTGGTATAATGAGCACAGGTATGGGCTGTGAGGTCTAGCACAGCTGGGTCGAGTCCTGGATCTGCCACTTTGTACTTATGCAACCATGGGCAAATTCCACAACATCTTTAATAAAGCTTAGCATCTTTCTCTGTGATTAGAATGGTAACAGGACCTACTTCATGGAGTAATGAGAAGATTACATGAGTACACAAATGTGTCTCTCTTACACAGTTCAACAAATGCTAGCTAGCATTCACAGTGAGTAACTGTTAAATGCAGGGCATAAAGCTAGACCTGTCAGGAATGTAAAAATGAAAAAGAACTGGCAATAATAACAAATAAGGCAGAGAAGATGAGAGCGTTATGGGTTCATTAAAAAACAGACTGTACCAAGAGTATCAAGAGACGGCATTAGGAGGCCTAACAATGCCCTCTGAGTCCAGAGGCAGGGGAGGGCACATCTGTGTGTGTGTGTGTGTGTGTGTGTGTGTGTGTGTGTGTGTTTGGAGTTAAGAATTAAATGAAATAGGAAAAGTGTCATGGAGACAGTGTCCCAATTACAGATGGGTTTACCATCACTGCATATAGGGAGAAGACAGCGATAGTAAAGTTCATTACACAAATAAAGTGTAAGACATGTACAGAAAATCAAAGTAGGACAGAAAGACAGAAAGGTAGGAATGAGCCATATGGTCTCAAATCTGGGAGAAGAATTTCAGATGCAGAAGTGACATATCTGAACTGTGTCTCAGGAAGACTAATCTGGGAAGATGTGTGGGAAGATATGCAATTAGCATTTGATTTATGAGGGTAGAAGGGGTGACTGCTGGAATTTTCAGATAACGAGTTTCAGGGAAAAAGAAAGAAAAATTTCTATTAAAATAACCAACAACTGGAGCCCAGGCATGAGCTAGAAAGTTCCAGAGCTGTGAGCACAAAGCATTTTCTGGTTCAGAACTCAATTTTTGCACACTGAAGAGTCACTGTACCAGCAATAGTGAAAGTTTTCAAAGGCTTGTGCCAAACTATCTCAAGCTGAGACAGTGCCAAGTTTAAGACAAATTCAGAAGTCAGTTCAGTTGAAGTCTTCTTCCTCAACTGTCAGCAACATTAAAAAAATGAAGCGGACAGCTTAAATCATTTACTTTTTCGAGTACTTCGGTCTTATGTGTGTCTAGACTCTCGGGTCTTTCAGTGAAGGCTGTGGCCACAGCATATTTATGGACAAGTTTCAAGGGACATATGAACTCCCTGAAAATGTATGCCTATATACTTACTCTTTCTTTTTCTCATTTATTCCTGTATTCCTCACTGAGACAGCATGCTTTTATATTAAAGTTCATTAGGTCTTATTTTTCACTGGAACTTATTCTAAAGACTTTATGTATGTATTTTCATTTAGTAGGTCCTCCAACAATATCATGAGGTAGGTACTACTATTATTATTCTCATTTTAGAGAAAACAATACCCAAGGCCCCATACCCAGTAAGTAGTTATACAAAGGAGAAACCTACCAGAGGCCCACAAACAAAAGCTCTCTAGGCTTCATGATCAAAATAGTCCCATTTGGTGGTTTTGTTAGGGTACAGCTTCACTGGGTCTCCCTCCGGAATCTAGGACAATCCAGATCAGCCCGTGATTTCAAGTAATAGGACACATGCTTTTTTGTCACTGGTCCTTGAAATTAGTTTTATAGGGAGCCATTACACTGCAGTGGGGGAAAATATATTTATATAACAGGTATTTTATGTACAGCTGTCTTTGAACAATCTGTTAATGTGTATTAGATCAACAATTTTCAAAGAAATTTATTGTTCAAAGAGGAAAAATAACCTCACTCCCAAGGATACTAACCTCCCCCACTCTTCTAAAAACAATGAGCTCTTTTGATCATGGCCCCACAAAAAAAATAACTGTAAACTGTGATTCAAGATATATTTACTTGTATATATTTAAAACAAAATTTTCATGAAATATTATTTATTCTGACTACCCACAACACACTCTGATATTTTCTAGACAGTCTTGCTTTAGTCCAGACTAATCTATTCTGTTCCATTCCATTAAAAACAATGCTGGTTCTTATCCCCTAAACTGATTTCATGATGCCCCGATGGGTTATAACCTATGGACTGAAAAGCAGTATACTACATGGAATTAAATCAAGTAACTCTGCCTATTCCTTAAAAACAAAGCAAAAAAGCATGAGTCTATCTGTTAATGTCTAAATGTTTATAAGCCTTTTTTTTTAATCTGTAGAAAAAAGTTAATGATTTCCTAAAAACATTAGCAGCTCAAACCATGGATATTTTTCCCATTAATGAATGACAAGCAATATGTAAATGTTCTCTTAAGAGCTGCTTGATCTGAACTCAGTCAAAATAATAGGAAACATAAGCCTTATACAACATTACAGCTCATTCAAGAGTTTAATTGGTAATTAGCAATATTTTCAAAGAAGGCACAAGCAGCTTTTTATACAAAATGGTTTAAAAATGTTCTTAATCTCTCTTTAAGATTAATAAAATTGCTGAACACTAAAAAATGTGTAGTAATAAAAATTGAGACTCACAAACCACTTAGGTCCTACATTAAAGCTGTTTTAAATATTCTCAGTCTTTCAGGTGGTCAAAAAAGACTTGACATTTACTACATGCCAACCACTATTTATTTTAAAAAGGCACATGGAAGGAGCACTGACCTATTGCAGAGTCCCACCCTTTCACATGGCCCATTTGGGGGGAGACTGACTGAAAACACATAAACAAAAGCTATGGAGATCATACACAGAGAGTTCTTGGGCAGCGCTATGGATCACTACAGGCACTAATGGCAACAATAGTCATCTTGGATGGTTCTTAGAAACTGAAATCAAATATGGTTTCCAGTAAAACCAATGAAAACACTCTACTTCCAAACCCATGTATGATTTTCCCTACTTATCACATTATGATGCTAATAACATGTTCTAGTCCTCCTCTCTAAGTACAAAGTAATGCTTAATGCAATGTAAATTCAGAAATATGAAGTAAAGAAAAACAACCAGAGATACAGACAAAGACTGGGATTCAGGGCTCAGATTGTCCACTTAAAGGCTAAGTGATTTGAGGCAAAGTATTTAACCTCCCAAACTACAGAGTCATCATCTGCATTTATATCTACTCATATGATCATTGTGAAGATAAAGTGAGAGAATGCATGTGAAGGTACTTTGTAAAGGGCCAACAAATGCTATTATTATTTTATTAGAATCACTAGACAGAGAGAAACTGAGAGAATAAAATATTAACCAAATATTAGGACAGTATAGAGTTAACACTTACCAAGTCCTTAAAACAGTTTTATTTGCTTTTCATGTACCAACTCAATTAAAACCTGCATTATGACTGAATATCTGAATCTAACCACTGGTAATAAGAAAGTTTCTCCTCAAATCTTGGACACACTAAGGTTCTTCTCTAATGATCCTTGGCCAGCAGGAAAAAACAATCTAGACTGTTAATTAAAGGAAGGGCAAGAGTTCACATCACACCACTCCACCCATGTGGTATATTCATTCTTAGCACAGGCATACCACAAGTGGCAGCTCTTTCCTAGAGTTCAAAGACAGCCTCTGTGGGGCTAGAGAGAGGGAGCCCTCCCTGTATCCTCAGCAATGCTGCAGACCAACCAGCCAGACCCATCCAGTTGACACCTACCACTGGATCTTAGACTGTACTTGCCCAAAAGGTCATTCTGGGGTTTTCTGTCCAAATGTATTTCTACAATTATTTCTATTCCAGGCAACTACACTTTTTGGATAAGAGGCAACCGTAGCGAGTAATGTGGATCTCTGGAATGTAACACCCTGACTTACATGGATGGGATATCCAGGCTACATGTTTCCTACTGCCCTAGTTGGTTAATACTCTGACATTAAACTTGACAAGATGTAGTACGGGATGTCCTCAAGCTAAAAACAAGTTTGTTTTTTTAAAGGTCATTTGGGGGAGTCTAGGTGGCTCAGTCAATCAAGTGTTCAACTTTTGATTTTGGCTCAGGTCACGTTCTTGCAGTTCTTCAGATTGAGCCCTATGTCAGGCTCCTCACTAACAATACAGAGCCCTCTTGGGATTCTCTCTCTAAATAAATAAATACAAACTTTTAAAAAAGTTTTTAAAAAGGTCACTTAGAACTCAGGATGCACTTCTGCACATTAATTCACAATGCTGTAAACTAACCTGTGTCCCATGGGGCCCGCTGTGCCACTAAGTTGCCACACTGCTAAGGGCAGCATTGCAGAGCATAAGCTGTGGTTGCAAAAGGACAGAGCTGGGCTCCAGTCCTGCCTCACCTGCCTGCTGTATAATCTCACTCAAATTTATTCAACTTCTCTGAGTCTAAGTTTCCATAGCAGGCAAATCGTATTTGGGTATGAAAATTATATATCAGAAGCTTCTTATGAAGGTAACTTGGACCAGTTTTCCCAACCTTTTTCATAGGAAAGCACGCACAGAAGAGGACAGTACTCACACCGCACCCTGAAGTAAGATGCTACTCATGGCGAAAGGTGACTAGCCTATGTGATCCTGCATAGTCACTCTAAGGGCTGAGGGGTCGGTTGTCTCCGGCATGTACGCCTGAGACATAAAGAGTGTGTCAAATCCAAGTGGTGAGGCTCTGATTACCAGTAAATATATACAGAGTGGTCTGCTGGGGGGCCAGCAGATCACTGACAATTTCACCTCATGGTCTTGGGCTCCTACTGTGAAATAAGAGTCCCTTAGAATTCTCAAAGCCCTTTGGACTATGTAATTCCACTTTATACTATTCCAGAACCTAGCTGTGCTCAGAACAATGTACCTTTGTGTGATTCCATTTTACACTGTTGTGATTACTCTTGCCTCCCTGATTTGAACAAGAGCAGCTCATGAGATGGGAGTGAGGTATTAAGAAGAGGAATTTTAGGTGAAGATGAAGGTGCAGGTAAGCATAGAAGCTGGAGTCAGAGGTGACTGAGTACTCACTGTGCCAAGATTTATGTATACATTACTTTCATCTTTACAGCCATCTTGGTTTGGTTTTGTTTGAAAGAAGGACCCACCCATATATACTATGTATATTTAATAAAAAGGCTTTCAGTGGGTTCAAATATCAGACTCCAGATCCTCCTCCCTGGAATAAGGGGTCAAACCTCAATCAGTGTAGACAAGGACCAGACCTGATTCAACTCTGGTCTTCCTCCCTTTGGATTTCATCTCCCTGGTTCAGGCTGGGATGCTTCCTTCTATCAAAGCCGTTTTGTTAGTGGGTTATTATTAGCCACACTTAACAACAACAAGAAATGCAGGGTGAAATTTTAAAACTTGGCCAAGGTTATATACTGGAGTGGTTTTCAAACACAAGGTGTTCTGCTGATGGGTCAGAAGTTCAAGGACGAAGAACCACCAGGATAGAGGCTGGGGATGGAAGCCGGATGTGTCAGAGGAGCAGGGGTCAGTGCTCGTTCTACACTCTGCACCTCTCAGGGTTTGGGGTGGGAGAGTGAGGCAGAAAGAAGAGAGTCATCCCCCTCCATGCTGTGGGCCATTGGCTCTGCAGGCGGTGACTTAGAAGACAGCAAGTGGTGGCAGGAGCTCTGTTTCTCCTGAGAAGCAGGGAAGAGTAGGGAGAGGCCAGCAAGTCTAGAGAAGAGGGACCTGTATGAACAACACAGTGGTCTCTACCACTCAGTGTCAATTCACAGGGCCTGTCAGACCTTATTGGAGGAGAAAAGTAAATCTACAAAACACCACTTTGGGTTAACTGAAAATAGATTTTTGATATCCTAAATTAACTCTCGATCCTGAAAGCTAGGTTTTTAAAAAGTGTTCAAACAACACAAAGAACATAAAGGTACCTACCACAAAAATCACTAAATGGGTTCTAAATTCTGCAAAAGCCAACTAATGTCAAAGACAGTGTGGAAGAAGAGCTCTGTGTGGCACTATTGAAGGAAATACCTACATTCTAACTCTTAAAGGGAAGGAACGGAGAGCAGAGGCCACAGTGAATAATGATGACTCTATATGATAACACAGGGAGTATAATTTGCTTTAATAATTCATTGGGGTTATAAAACCTGTTAAGTGTCAAGGAACTAATACACATAAATATCATATACTAATTTGGTATATACAAAATCTTTGAAGAATGGGGAAAGGTCTCATAAATCATTCGATCTGGAATAGAATAGACAGACAACTGGTAAAACACCACCAAAGATCTGAAAACTGGGTGGGTCAGGGCCAGGAGAGCCTGAAAACTCCTTGGCACTTATCCAGAATAAGTCTACCTAGTAGTTACGCTAATTCACCCTTCCATTTAGAGTTAAATAGGCATATTTCAAGATAAATTATAAGAAAGGAAGTATTGGGTGATCCTCAAATCACTAATTTCGGTCCAAAATTATTAAAATAGGGTCTTTTAAACTTAACTTTGCTTTGATGCTAAATTGAGAGAAGGAGAGGTACATCAACAAAGGAGGCAGAGCGAGGAGTATTTACCAAACTCAATCATACAATGTTTATGAAACCACATGGTTAAATAGTGCACCAAAAGCAATTTTTAGGGTTTCAGAAACATATTATGGTAATAGGTAGAAATAAGGACAGATCTTCCTTTTGATCTCCTCTGCACACTAGTAGAGATTTGTGTAAGGTAGAGTGTTTTCATCAATTCAGCCTTACCCTCAGCCTGACTTTACATCCTGTTGTGGAAATCTTGCCTGGACTGCCTGTATGCACACTGCTCCAGAGAAATGAGCCTTAATGTTGTCAGAAACTGACTTTCAAGTAAGTCCTGTTGGTAATTCCACATTATGGTACTTCCACAGTTTAGTCAGAAAGCATTTGAAAAGAGTTATAACTTTGGTTGCCTCTTTTCTGATAATGGAGGGCTTTTTGGTTTGCCTTTTGCTTTTAATAGCTTGACCATTTTTTGGCCACCAAGGCACTGTAGCAACTAAACTACAGTTTGTTCTTTCTCTCATTTCCTAGTAACTAATCATGTTAATGTGTTGTTAGAATAGCATCAGTGACTTTTGTTCTTGGCCTGTTATCCTTATGCTCTGAAGGTCATACTTAATTTTTGACTATGTTTTCCTTTTCATTGTTAGAATACTTGTCACAAGAGGTCAAGGCAAGCATGACAATTAAATTTTACATTTCTGAGCTGAAAAAACTGTGTTGTTCTTCCAGAACAGTTTCATCTTGCATTGTAATGAGAGGTGGTTCACTTTGAGCAGATTGTGAACCACTAGTTACCCTTATCATTGGAACCAGTTTAGATTCAAACTTAGAAGTCACTACAGCTTTCGAAATCACTACATAGGATAGCCATAGGCAGAAAAAAAAAAAAAAAAGAACTTTGACCGAAACTCGCATCCCACATAAAAATTAATTCAAAATGGATGCCAAGGGGATGCTCAGTCGATTAAGCGTTGGACTCCTGATTTCAGCTCAGGTCATGATCTGGTAGTTCAAACCCTGCACTGGGCTCTGCACTGACAGCAGTAAGCCTGCTTTTGATTCTCTGCCTCCTCTCTGTCTGCCCCCTCCCCTGCTCTTTCTCTCTCTCAAAAATAAATAAATTTTAAAAAATGGATGACCTACAAATATATAACATAATACTATAAAACTTTTAGAAAAAAAGACAAAAGAAAATCTTTAGGACCTATGGCTGAGTAAAGAGTTAGACCTGATACCAAAAGCACAATCCATAAAAGAGAACACTAATAAATTGAATCACATCAAAAGTAAAAACTGACACTCTGCAACAGAGGCTGCTAAGATGAAAACAAAAGCTACAGACTGGGAGAAAATACCTACAAACCATTCATCAAAGGACTAGTATTTGGAATGCAGAAAGAATCTCAATACTCAGCAATAAGAAAACAGGCAAAAGAAATGAAAAGATATTGTACTGATGATGGATAGATAGCTAATAAGTACACCAAAAGATGTTCAGCTTCTCTAGTCATTAAAGAAATGCAAATTAAACCATGAGATACCACTACACATCTATCAGAATGGCTAAAATAAGAAAGAGTGACAATACCAAATGCTGACGAGGATGTGGAGAAACTGGGTCATTTACGCAATGCTGATGGGAAGGCAGGTAAAGCGGTACAGACACTCTGGAAAAGAGTATACGCAGTTTCTTACAAAATTAAATATGCACTTCACATCTGATCCAGCAATTCGACTCTTGGGCATTTGTCCCAGAAAAGTTAAAACTTATATTTATATAACAACTTGCACACAAATGATCCCAGCAGCTTTAGTTGTAATAACTCCAAACTGGAAATAACCCAAATGTCCTTCAGTGGGTGAACAGTTTGAAAACTGTGATACACGCATACCATGGAATACTACTCAGCAATAAAAAGGAACAAATTATTGATACATGCAAAATCTTGGACAGGTCTCAAGTGCTATGGTCTGAAAGTCTGTGTGCCCCCAAAATTTGTATGTTCAAACCTAATGCCAAATGTGATGGTGTTAGAAGGTGGAGCCTTTTGGAGGTAATTAAGTCATGAGGTTAGAGCCTTTGCAGATGGGATTAGTGCCCTTTTAAAAGAGGTATGAGAAGGCCCCCTGATCCATCTGCCATGTGAGGTTAGAGCAAGAAGATGGCCTTGTATGAACCAGGAAGCAGGCTTTCACCAGACATAGAACCTGGCACCCTGGTCTTTGACTTCCAACCGCCAGAACTCTGAGAAATAGATTTCTGTTATTTATAAGCCACCCAGTCTGTGCTGTTTTGTTACAGGACCCTTAATGGGCTATACAACATAAGAGAATTGCACTAAGTGAAAAAAAAATCTAATCTCAAAAGGTTACATACTATATGATTACATTTATATAATATTTTTGAAATGATAAATTACAGCAACTGAGGACAGATCAATGGTTGTCAGCGGTAGCAAGTGTGGCTACAGAAGGGTAGCACATGAGAGCTTTTGGATCAGTATCTTGTTCGTTGATGTGGCCAGAGAAGTCTATACATATGATGAAATTACATGACCTAAATACACACAAATACAAAAATGAATGCTTGTAAACCTGGTGACATCTGAATAAGGTTGCTGGATTGCATCAATGTCAATTTCCTAGTTGTGTTACCATTATAGAAACTGGATAAAGGGCACAGGATATCTCTCTGTATTATATCCTACAACTATATGTGAATCTACAATAATCTCAAAATAACACATTTTTAAAAATCACTATACAGTTCTTATTTATTCTAAGTGCCCTCTTTCTAAGTTTCACCCATTAGACACCTGATTTCTTCCTTCCCCTATCTTGCTACTCTCTGTAGTCTTAATGGTGGAAAACATTTCACTGCAATTAGTCATTTAACTCTTGCCTTCCAAAAACTCTTATTCATAGTTTACTATTACTAACTGGAGCACACCTTTTGGAAACAATGCTATACTTGAATAGTGACTCTCAGATGCATGAAATGGTCAAAATACTTTCCGAGTCTTGGTTATTCCATTGGTAGAATAGGGAGAAATCTAGGTTAGGTTTATTGTGAAGATAAATAAAATAATAAGTAAAGTACTTTGCACATAGTAGTTCCTTAAATGTTCATTGCCTTTCTTTTCCTATTAACAATCTAAAACCTAGCTTAGGGGTGCCTGGCTGGCTCGGTCCATAGAGTATGTGACTCTTGATCTCAGGGTTGTGAGTTTGAAGCCCTTTCTAAAAAAATTAAATAAATAAAATAAAATAAAATAAAATAAAAAAGTAAAATAAGACCTACCTTAATTTCTGGTCTAAAAACCTAACAAAAACTTTGGTTTTCAGTTTCCAAGGCTTACATTTGGAAAACAAGAAATGCCTCTTTAACAAGCACAGACAGAGAATGTGGTGAGGCTGAATTCTGTTCTTAAGAAATATTTCTGGGGCGCCTGGATGGCTCAGTTGGTGGAGCGTCCGACTTCAGCCTAGGTCATGATCTCGTTGTTCCTGAGTTCGAGCCCCATGTCAGGCTCTGTGCTGACAGCTCAGAGCCTGGAGCCTATTTCAGATTCTGTGTGTGTTTCTCTCTCTCTCTCTCTGCCCCTCCGCCACTCATGCTCTGTCTGTCTCTCCCCCTCAAAGATAAATAAAAAAATATTAAATATTTTTTAAAAAAAAGAAATATTTCAACTTAGGAGACCATAATGATAATTTTAAACCTATGTGTTCTCACTCTGAGTTTGAAAATTCTATCAAAATGGTGTTTTAGCATATCATTCATTGTATTATGATGAATAGCTGCCCAATATATGGTTAAATCTGTAAAGAGTAACTGATCATAAACTAGACTGTATCTATTCACAAACCAACGACTGTATGTCTGTTACATGAGTTCAGCTTTAATTATGACAGAAACTCCAACGGTGGAATTTCATCCATTCCATCTACCTACAAAAATACTTTTTAGTAAGAGACTCCTAACAAGGCAATAAGCTTTCAATATGTCATAGATTTTCAGTTATAGCTAAACCAATTAAGCTACCGAGCAGCAGGAACTAAATATTTAGACTCTAAAATTCAATATACATTGCTAAATGTGGGATTCCGAGCAACGTGCAGCTCAGTGCATAACGACAGCGAGATTCTCTGAGCAACAGTGGCCTGAGAGAACTGTCAAAGATGGAAAGATAAGAACCAAACATCATTCCTCTACTGTAAGCAAGTAAAAGAATGACACAAAGTATATTTAACTTCTAGTGGCTGCCTGCTTTGCTGATGACCACTTACAAAACACGGAATGCCAAGTCATGCTTGAGGACAAAGTCCCCATCAAACATTTTCTTCAAGTACTGATAATGTTGCAAAGCAATGCTTACCGAGCAAAATAACTTTGTTTTCGTTCCTTCTTCTCTTCCTTGGTATCCATAATACACAATCAAAATGCAAAGTATTTGGAAAAGTCCTTCTTTTTAATCAATGAGTCATAACCCTATAATAAAAAAAAACAACAAAGGGACTGTAAATTAAGAAGTGTATAAAAGCCAGTATGAAGAAGAAAGCAGAGTGGAGCTACGCGGCCCCACCACACGTGGAAGGTAAACTTTTAAACTATAAAACACAGTCGCGTAAGTAATACGGGAAATGTAAATGCCCATGGAGGGTAATAGAAACCTACAATTAGAATGGAGGTGTTAAACTAAACGGTGGCTGGAAAAATAAACTGAAGTATCTTCCTCATAATTAACAATTATTTGAAAATGTGCTGAAAGGAAAACTGGTTTTTGAAGAGTTTTGCTGCCTATGCAGAAGCTAATTATTTTTTTTAATTTGTGAACTCATAATCATTTTTTATAAGTAATTAATAATGACTATGTCTCATATGTAATTTTGAAAAATAGATCACTTAGGTGTTTTACAAGAATGTTCTTTATTTAAAAATAACATCAGTGTTCCACTTTATTTTCGGAAACATGCCAGTGACTACATCCCACTTGAGCAAATGTGGAAATGAAAGTACAAAGCCTCAGGAAGCTATTCTTCAAAATGGCTTTATACGCTTGCTCTGCCTCTCCCCACCCTGCTATCCTCACCTATGCTTCCCAGGAGTGGCTTATACCTCTAATAAAAGGTTGTCTCCAGATCAATCTTCCTTAAATAACGCTTTCATCATGCCACTCCCCTGCTCAAAAATTTCCAATGTCTACTTACTGCCTGATTCACGAACCTACATGTTCTACAAAGCATTAACCTTTCCTAAAATCTGCCCCCTCCTCCTGAGGGGTATCAGAGTTAAAGCAAAGAATGTTCATCGATCAAAATTACTTGCTAATTCATTTCAATTCAATGAACAATTTTCGTTTAAGAGTTCATTTTTAAGTAATCCCTGTACCCAATGGGGGGCTCGAATCCATAACCCCAAGATCAAGGCTCCCATGCTCCGCTAAGTCAGCCAGGGGCCCCTTCAATGACAATTTAATTCACATACATATTCCATGGAAGGTACTGTGATAAGTATCAGATACTTATAAAGATAAATAAGCCATGATATTTGGCCTAACAGAGTTTACTGTGTTACAAGGGAGACGCTTAGGATGTCAGGTCAATGGGATACTGAAGCTATGGAGGTGGCATAGGTGCCACTACAGCCCAGAGGAAGAACACACAGCCTTATGTAGGGTCCACCCCATACACTCCCCATGCACACCAAGATTTGAGGAAGGAGTAGGGATTTCCTACTTAAAGGGCTTCCTGTGTTGTTCCTAGTGTGAATGACACAGGAAGACACATATTTCCCTGCTGCTCCAGGATTAAATGTGAAGGAGGGCAATGGTGGGGTGAGGATGAAGACATGGGCAGGATTAGGGTCAAGGCAGGCCTTTTTCTGTCACACTAAAGAGCTTGAACTTAATCCTAGCTACGCATTATGTGCCGCCCACCCCTTGCTGGTCCTGTATCAGAGGTTGCGAAGCAAATCGTGCTGCACTCACTACAGACATTACTGAATTGATCAACATGATATAAAACCAATTTTCTAATCCCTGATGTACATGAAAGAAGTTGCCAAAGCATTTTACATGAGGGAGTGTGATATACCCAGGCTGTAAGGATGGACTTGAGAGGGTTGAGAACAGTATGAAATAGATCAGTTGGGAAGAAAAGACAGTACAATAGTTCGAAGAGGAGGGCGCACCCTTAGGCAGCAGAATCCAACACAGAAAGAGGGGGGAATATATTTTAGAAATATTTAGGAGGCAAATGAGTCAAGACCTGGTGACTCATTCCGTGTAGACAACATGAGAGAGGCAAGAAGAAGAATGCCCTACAAATATCTGCTTCAGGGGCTAGGTGGACGGTGACACCAGATATAATACAATCGACATGAAGGGGGCAGGCTGGCTGGGGGTGGGGGACATGGAAACAGATATAAAGATCAGTTTGGGACACGCGGCCTTCGAGGTGCCTGTCGGATAGTCAGCTGGAGGCATTGACCAGATGTTTGATTATGTTTAAAGCACCTGAGTGCAGTGAGGGCTAGGGAAAACGATTTGGAAATTATCAGCATATGGTGGTGGTCAAGTCAAAAAAAAAAAAAAAAAAGGCAAGCAAGCAAGCAAGCAATAGTACGATGATAAGAACACTCTGCAAACACACAGCTACACACAAAGCCCTGTATGGAAACAACAGGGCTATGTTCTCCACTCTTACCATGTCCCTGGCATGCACCGTGCCCTCAAGGACTTTAACAACCAGTAAGGAAAATAAGATAAAAATATGTGTGCAATAATAAATACATAAGATATGTGTGCAAATAAAATAGGTGGTAACTTGGAGCTGTCCAAAGAAGAATACAAAAGATGCAAAGTTCCATTTTGATGGAGGTAATAAAGTAAGTCAGGGCAGTGAAAATTTGAATAGGTAAAGAGAAGACAGCATTCCAGAAAGAGGGATCAGCTGGGCATAGGTATGTACAGGAAAAGAACAAGACACATTCAGGCTAGGACTGAGCAGCTATCAGATAAGAAAAGGGAAGCAATCATAATGCCTGCCTACCACAACTTCAACATATTAGGCATACCTTCTTTCTTTTAATCCTTACAATCACTCTGTGAGTTTGGTATCCTTATTTCCACTAAACCGAGGCTGAGAGATACTAACTTCCCTGGATCAACAGCACCAGCTGTGGTAGAGTAGGGATTTAAAACCAGTTTGGTGTACATTTCCATGCCTTTCAATAACCTTTGGAGCTAGAACCCTTTGGAAAGGAGTGAGATAAAGCAGGCTGGAATCAACAGTGTCCAATGCCTCAGCACAGACTCTGCAGGTTAGAACAAATGTCCCTGGGCATTGGGGGAGGGGGTCACTGAGCTCTCCAGCAGGCCCATGTCAGCAGAGTGGTGGGAGTTAGAAGCCATACCTCAAGGAATGAGCATTCATTCAAGAAGCTGGGTGATGATAGAAAGAAGAGAAAGGAAAGACAGTGGCGTCCAACTCTCCTGAGGTCAGTTTCACACTGTGGCCTGAACCCATTGGGGTCGCCTCCCTGCCCCCAACTCTGTACCTTAATCCTTACCCTTTCTCCAGCTTCAAGTAACTTGGCTACACTCCTCTGTCTGACCAGATCCGGCACAAGGTCCAGTTCTGCTCTAAAGCCTTCCCTGACCACTTGTGTGCTCTTTTCTTTCTTCCTTCAGAGTTTACTTCACACGCCACTCAACACTTACCAAGAGGCACTTAGTCATTCACTGTGTGACGATGCCACTTCACTTAGCCTCCTCAGGCACAAACAAACCAAAAGCCCCTTCAAGTCAAAAACCACCAGGTTTCACTATTTCCTTTTACTTCCCTAAATACCTAACACGGAACCAGGCAGAAAAAATCCACATAAAAACTAAGCAAGGAGTTAATCCAGGATTGGAGTAAGGTCAATTATATGGCAAACATATACAAATCCAAGAGCCCCTGTCCCCCTCCCCACAATTAATAATTACTTGGGGGCAAGGGGTATAGATGTAAGCCAGTCTCTCTCTCAGAATCCAGGAAGGATGATAATCCCAGCTCTCTGCCCTGCTCTGGGCCAGGTGGTTTATTTTAAAGTTCCTCTTCTGCATGCCGCCATATGTGATGCTCTCTGTTTATTAGATTTTCTCCTCATGAATAAAAATGAAGTCATAACAATCTAATTGGAAAATTTTTATATTGCAAGCTGAGCCAGAAACTAATATTTAGTTCTAGTGGAAAAATATTGACAAAAAATAAGCACACGAGAAAAAGATTAAATGATCCAAGAACTGACATCTGGTGCCACTGTGTCTGTTTAGAACTTGCAAAGCTTTATTTTTTTTAATATTCTATTTGATAAATAAAAAATATACTAATGTTTGATTTATTTTAAATTTCTGGGAATTTTTATATTCCTTAAACAAGACATATGCAGTCCTTTCAGGTCGAGACACACCAACAGATTAACCAGGAAGAGAGCAGCAAAGGATGCTATAAAAATGATTTGCACAGAGCACCACACAGCAGCCTTCATGCTTTGCTGAAGAACCAGAGCTCCTTAAATCAATCACTAATGGGAACTACATTTTCCACTATAAGTGGTTATAATGGGCTTCTTAAAAGCCCTTCTTTCATTTAATGTTGACTCTTCTTCACATCAATAAACTCTAGACTCATCCAAACACTGAATTACAAGAGTCTCCTGCATTTACGGCGCATTACGGACCAAAAAGAATTTCATGAGGGAAGCACAAGATGAATCTTCTATCTAAATATTTCTTCTCGTGATCCTAAGTCAGGATAGACGATTTAAACAGAAATTCAGTTCATTAGAAAATTAAAAAGGCACGTGCAAAATCCTTACCTTTTTGCAGGAAGTACTGCATTGAAGACAAAATATTTCCTGTATTACCAGCAAAGCACTCCCTGTTTGAGACCCTGGCACCACTCAGAAAGAATTTAAGCACAGAGCTACAGGAGACTCCCTAGACACAATAAACCAGTGTGGACCCACAGAGCCCCAGGTGGCTTTCTGACTTTGCATCTAATAGCTTGCAGCTCTTTGCACATTCAGGTATAACCAGTCCAGACTAGAAAAACACCAGTGTACCTATGATGTCCATCAACTGTTTTTCCAACAACATGTTTCCTATTATACAAATGAAATAATGGCTAGAACATGCTTTGAGGCTTGGTCACACTAAGTTTGGCCACTTAAGGAACAGACCAAACTGTACCTTTCTATGCAGACATTTCTTTCTAGAAAATGCTTACACATCTACAGAAATAGGTGTTCAGTCTTAAAGTTACACTTTCATCTAAACAATGGAAGGATATTCACATTTCAGCATTAACCAAGGTCAGATCTGAATGCTCTCTTTAACAAGAAACCTGGGAAGAAAGACACAGAAATAGACACAAAAGGGTGCCACAAACAGGTAAGGGGAGCATCCAGGAGATAACATCCCCCAAATAAACAAAACAAATATGTGTCAGAAAAACCAAAACAATAGAAAACAGAATGTAACAGCAACCAAGAACTAAAAAGTTATGTCTGAATCAAGGTGATAATCAAGGACAGGCCAATGGTCTGCTACTTGGAAAAATGGGACAAAGCCAACAGATGGAAAAATAAGTGGAAAACTCATCAGCTCTTATTTCATTACTCTTCACCTATGGAACTGAAATTAGAGCTGTAAAGAATTAAACAAATGTGAATTTCTTTGAAGAGTAGTAGAGAGAGGGGCACCTGGCTGGGTCAGTCAGTACAGCATGTGACTCTTGACCTTGGGGTCTCGAGTTCAAGCCTCATGTTGGGTGTAGAGTTTACTTAAAAAAAGGAGCAAAGTAGAGAGATTTTACCAAAGCTCCTAGATACTTTAAATGAAGACCCATCTCTAGGCTAGCTAGATCATTCTGTGTGTTCCATTTAAGAAGAGAATGTGCAAATGAGATTTCTAAAAAGTCACTGGCAGGGTCAGGAATTGTCAAAGATGTGGAAGGTGCCAGCAGCATGACAATGGACAAATACATTTTTTCAATTTTAATTTTAGATACTGATAAATAGTTTATTTACTTTTTTAATAACTTATTGTCAAGTTAGCTAACATACAGTGTAGTCCTGGCTTCGGGAGTAGATTCCCTTGATTCAACACTTACATACAACTTGTTGGACAAACACATTTTAATTTTCAACAAAAGAAAAGGGATTGTGCAAATTACACACTGCACATCACTGCATAGATTCCCAGCAAAACATTAGAAATGATCACTACAGGCAGGTTAGCTAGGACTTGAAACAGGAGGCAGTGAAACCTGGGATCCAGAATATTTACAGAAAGCTAATGATTCAGCAGAACAACAATAAATGAGCAGATCCCCTTTCCGAAGCCTCTACCTTGGACCAAGTACTTTGCTGGAGATAAATGATGAAGACAGCATTCATGGGCCAGGAGGTTCAGGTGAAACAGGCAACTGAAACCCACTGGTGCATAAGACAAGTGGCAAGTCCTCTGATATGGGCAGAGCACAGAGGGGAAGCAACTAACTCTGCCAGGGAGGCAAGGACAGTCAAGGAAACTTCAAAGGTGACTCCAGAGCGGGGCTATGAAGGAGGAGCAGGAGTTTCCCCAATGATGCAAACAGAAGAGGTTGGGCTCATTAGGCAGACGGAGGATGTGCAAGCCATCATCAGGGAATGTGTCGTGGTCAGGGAATCCTCAGTGGTGTGGGATGGCTGGAGTATAGATCCAGTGGAGGGGAGGAAGTTCAGGGAATGATGGCTTATTCAAATTACACTGACCTAATTTCCCTCTTGGATACAGGTACTATTGTCATACATTAAGGTAATGAGGTAAATACAGGGTAACTGTACTTAAAGGCATTTGATAAGTTTCTCTTGATCTGCTTATGGATAAGATGAAGAAAAGGTGGGCTGGACATGGGTGGAAGTTTCCATGATTAGATGGCTAAAGGAAAGCACTGAACCACTGTGCCAAGAGGTATGTGTTGACCAACCCAGAACAGGGAGCTGACCTCTACCTTCAGCCTCGAGGGAGGATGCTAATAGCTTAATGTAGTATTTGTTCTTAGCCCCCATCCTCATCAGTAAATCTACCACTGACTTGGATGAAAATCGGGGCCTCCTTGTTAAACTTTTGGAAGAGGGATAAATAACACCTAGTATTTGGATTCAGACAGACCTGAGCTGTCTATAGGAAGGTACAATTTACCCCCATATGAACCTGAGGTTTCACATATGGGTAAGTAACTAAGGAATGAAAGAGACAGAGCTTCACATTAACACAAGTGAGTATGAGCTGCACTTTTAGGTAACAATAAGCTCCATACACCCAACAGTGTGGTTCCACTGCCCTTCCCTTCAAAGCAAACAAAAAAATCCCACTTAATCAGCCCAGAATAAAAAAAGATTATGAGGATCTGTGCCACCCTTCTTGAGGATTAGAATATATTAAGATGACTGCATTTAACTCTAGGTTTTACGCTACAGGAGAAATATAAGGAAAGTGAAGGAACCAGGATGGTTAAGTGACACATAACTAAGTTTTAAGACTAATAGTCAAAGGAGCTCGTCAGGTTTAGCCTGAAAAGAGTCCGGATGAACGGGACAGCTATTTTCAAATATCTGAAAGATCCTATCTGGTCTCAGATTTAGGCTTGTACCAATAGACCTTCAAGGGGAGTAGGAATACCTAGGACCAAGCATAAGATGGGCAGGAGAGGGGTCTTGGTTTAACATAAGGAAGAACTGTCTCACAGACAGATACAAAGAGCTGCCTCCAGACAGGGTAGGTAGCTTCCTAAGCTCCAAATGTGACTGAACAACCACTTCTTGAGATCGCTGCAGACCAGCAGTTCTCAACCTTATCAAACCAACAGCCTTCATCTACATAAATGTGTGTTTCATAATATGCCCCATATAACACTGAAATGAAGTTCATAGCTAATACAACCTAGGTACACAGTTAATTGTATGAAATCAACATAATGCCCAAAGTGATTTATAACAGGTATTTCAGTAAGTAAATTCTCAGGCACGAGTTCACTAAAAGACACAATGAAATACTTAGATGCCTGCACCTACTTCTATAGGGCAAATTTAGCTATAGGAGAAATGGGATCAGAAACAATTTCATTACCAATGAGAACTGAAAAATGAAAAGCAGAGGTGAGGGGGATAGGAAGGGGTGGGTAATGGGGCTAGGGAGCAGTGCATAGAACATTAAAATAAAAATTAGTGCCATACATAATAACTGGGTATTTTTTTAAATGTTCATTTATTTTGGAGGGGGGGAGAAGGAGAGTGAGCGAGCACATGAGTCAGGGAGGGGCAGAGAGAGAGGGAGACAGAAGATCCCAAGCAGGCTCCTCACTGAGAGCAGAGAGCCCAGTGCAGGGCTCAAACCCAGGAACCATGAGATCATGACCTGAGCCGAAGTGAGACGCTTAACCGACTGAGCCACCCAAGTGCCCCAATAACCGGGTATTTGTCAACAGTAATTTAAAACTATTTTTTTAGAATGTCCCAATAAATATTCACATAGGTCCTACAGAAGATATAAAATTCTCAAGTGTAAGGATAACTCCTTGTTGTCTCGAACTGTCCCACTCATTACGGGGCATTTGGCACCTCTACCGCCCCCCAACTAAATGCCTATGGTGCCCCTCCATTCTAATAACCGTGGGGAACAAAGTGTACCCTGCCAGGGATATTGCACTCATTGAGAACTACTGTTACAGAGGACAGTCAAGCTCTGTGAGTAAACTAATATTTAACACTTTTTTTAATTAAAAATGTTTAATTTCAAAAATTCTTTCAAAGCTGAGATTATATAAACTTCACACACGAGAAGTTCTCTGTTTTCAAGATGTTCGGTGTTTCATCCGAGCCCTGTGACCTATGTTATTAAAGCACCACAGCACCTCTGAAGACGGACAGGCCTGGTTAACATTCAGACTCCAGTATCTCCGAAGTCTATAGTTGTGGGCAAGTTACTCTGTTTTTCTGGTCGTCAGCTTCCTCATCTGTAAAGGGCTGTTTACATACAGATTAAGTGGGTCCAAAAGGTGTCTACAGAGTCCAGTGCCCGGTGGGAACAGAAAATTATATCCAGCGAACCCAAATATTTAAGTATTCAGGAAAATTATACCTACCTTCAACATCACCTGAAGAGCTAGAGTCAAATTTGCCCCAAACAGAAAAATCACACAGTAAACTAACTCAAGCTAGGCAGCTCTAGGGACTGCAAAGCTGACAGCAATCAGCAACAGTTCACTGTGTATTGAACATTAACCACAGGCACCAAGTGTTTGTTCAATGCTGTTACACACAATGTTTAATCTTTATGACTGTATGAGGGAGTTAATATTCTTAATCCTTTTCAGATAAAGAATCTGAAGTTTAGAAAGGTTAAAGAACTTATTCAAGGTCAAATAGCCATATGAGTGAGAGCCAGAATAATCAGCTTTACCTGATGCCAAAGTCAAAACCACTAATAATGGCCTCTAATGCGAGGCTAGATTGCCACACAGAATTTTCACATCAGCTCCCTGGTTCTTCTCGAATTCACCCACCATTAAAATGAAGAAGAGTGTGAACACTAGCTTTTTGGTCAATTGTCTTCTAGGATGTAAATCTTGAACTGTTTGCAGGCTAGTTATTATTATTCATTAATAAATGCAATGCAGTGATTATGTCCATGCATTCAATAAATACTTACTGCACTGAATGAGATTTTCAAAGAGCTAACTAGAGAGCACATACCCTTAATCCACTCCACTAAATGAATTACCTCTTTAGTCTTAAGAACCGAAATGATATAACTTTGAATATGCCAGAAATATTTCTTAGCAGTCGACCATTTTTCTTTGTTGTTTTGAAATGCAGTCCTCTGCCTATCCAATTATTTTTCCACTAAAAATCAGTAAAAAGCAAAGAATCAGAATCAGAAAATGGAATTTTTACCTTTTTAAAATAACATTACTGATTTCAAAGTTATAAAAGTCCTTTTTTTCTAGATACTAAAATTGTAGGTCATTTTTAGAGCTAAAAATTATGATTCTATAAAAATTCTACCAGAGGTTTTTAACGTATTACATGCACTCCTCCATTAATACTCATAAGAAGATAACAATTCAGTTTTGAACAGTTTTCTACCGTGCACAAAGACAGATTAGAGGGGAAAAAATATGCAGAAGGTCATGTATAAAGTTACTAGAGGCAATAAAAACAGAACACAGTCTACTCTGCCAATCTCACTTCTCATACACAGAGAAAACTTCCTCTTTCTCACCATCAGTCACTCTTTATTGAGTGTCTGCTATATGCAGATGACTGTCTTTCACAAGAATGGGGAAAAATGTGATGCCGGCATCACCCACATAAGTGGTTTCTGGGGACACCCCCTACTATTGCCCCAGCACTGCAAAATCACCCCCGATGATCTTTAAGATGAATCTAAAGGTGGTAAGCACCAAAGAGCATCAACAAAGAAAGAGGTGACATGGGAACAAAAGTTTGTCCTCAGTTACTTCTGGAATTCACGTTAATATTACCAGACCTATGCTAAAATCCTAGGATTTTTGGCCTTTTGAGTTTTTTGTTTGTTTTGTTTTGTTTTTTTACCAGACCTCTTCCGGCCTTGTCCCAAAAGGAATAAGCTCCACACTCTTCTGGAGTCTCTCTACCGGTACAGAACTGAAGTTCATTCCCCAAGGTCTTGCAGAAAATAGATGCCAATGTGGGGCACCTGGGTGGCTCAGCTGGTTAAGCATCCGACTCTTAGTCCCAGCTTAGGTCATGATTTCATGGTTTGTGAGTTTGAGCCCCGAGTCAGGCTCCACACAGACAGCAAGGAGACTGCTTGGGATTCTCTCGCTCCCTCTCTCTCTCTGCCCTTACCCCCACACCCCGTCTCGCTCTCAAAATAAACAAACATTAAAAAAAAGAAAGAACGAAAACAGGTATCAATGTGTCACTGTTCCAGCTCCCTGTGCTCACAGCAAATGCTGCCACTACTGCATGGGTTGTGGTCTTACACCATGCCCCAACTCCTTCCATTTCAGAACAGAAATAAATATGAGCAGTGGTTACTACTACTTATTTATTACTACTACTACTAATTTCTTATTGTTGTTTTTATCATCATTGAGTGGTAGGTATCTATTTGATAGATCTGAATTAGAATTAATTCATGCAAAGAAAACCAATAAAATTTAATGGATAAAAGATGTCATAAGTGGAATGCTTTTACAAAGAACATACAGTTTATGGGCTTCAAACACTAGTTTTCAACAATTCACTCTGAGTGTCTTTTGAGACTATCAAGAGACATAAAAGTTCACTTTGCCAGGTAAACCATTTCACTAAGGAAAGGGCGACATGCTTCTGTTCTCTCATGGATGGTATCTGCAATTGAATGCATTTTTAAAATAAACTGGCATACACTCACACTTGCAAAAATGCAAACTAAAAAATAATTGAATTATCATTCTTGTTAATGTACTTTCACTATATATTATGTAAAACGAAGAGTATAGGAGGCAATAGACAATTTACACTTACTACAAAATACTGCCTTGTCACACATATGTATGCAATCTCTTTGATTCAGTAAGCATTTGCTAAAAACCTGCTTTATTCCTACCACCATACTATTTATCTAAAACCTATGAATCGAAAAAGGACTCAACAGGCTCTAAGAAAACTTTGATTTTAGACAAGGAGATAAAATTAACAAATAAAAAAATTAGAAAAAAATAGGTATGATAAAAAATTAATGTGTAATAGAATGTGTTATGTACAGAGAAGTGTGTGGAAAGAAAAGGGCTAGGTCACATGGGCCAGTGTTGTTAGGGAAGGTACTTGAAGCAGGACAACACTGAAAACAACCATTCATGGTTATACTTCAACAGTGCTGCATGGTCAACAATCATCATCTGTAAACCAGAAATAGTTTTACCCTTAATGAAAATGTTCTCTATCTGAGCACCCTCAAGCGGACTGTAATTCTACCAGATTCTCCTCCAATGTCTAATGTAAAGACGGAGAGGGTCATGTGGTGCTTTGGTCAGTACAGTCTAAAATGTGCTAAACACACAAATATGGGTTCGGGAAGAAGGCATAATGACAAGTGTCTAAAAGGCAGGAAAACTGCCCAACACAAAATTAAATCAGCTTTGTGAAATGCTATGACTTCTTGGGAAAAAAATGTATGGGATATTCAACTATACTTTTCCAAGAGACTGGGTTAAGAAACCAAGTCTGTGGTTTAAATACATTTTCTTTTAAAGGTTTTAGTAAGTTGCTTCACAAAAATGTTCTTGTAGGATTCAAAAGAAAACGGCCCTTTGCTACACTTGATTGTTGTTCTCAATTCCGCACTTCCTCCCTGTGGGAGAAATCTACACCCACACCCTTTGCTATGCCACCTTGTGGCACTTTGCGCTACTGAGCGAAGTCTGCATCCACTTTCTTGGCCATGTGGTTTGTTTTGACCAACAGGCAGAGAATTAACAGTGTACCTAATTCAACTTGAGGCTCTCGGAGGCCTGGCAAATTTCTGCTCTCCGCCACAAAAAGCACGCTCCAGGTAGCCATTCCTTCTTCAGCCCTGTCCCAGGATAAAAACATGTAGAAGAGACCTTAACTCCTACCTTACTTAACTTTGGAATCCAGCCCACCCCTGTCAAACTAAACCAAGAGAAGCCAAACCGCAGTCAATCCACAGATTTATGAATATGAAATAAATAACTGTGGTTCTAAGCCACTAAGATTTGGAGGCTGTTATGCAGTATTATCACAACAACAACAACGAAATAAACCAATACACCCTTAGAAATATCCTGATCCACAAATTACTTTGTGGATTTTTACCAGGAAGATCAAAGCCACATATTACATACTACTGTCTATAAGAATAACTCTACCAAGGCGTGGAATACCAAAGCCCAGAGACAGAAGCAACCAATTAATACAAATAGCCAAAAAAATCTTCCTTTCCTTCTAGTTGTCATTCACCCCATAATCAACGTGCTAGAAGAAGGCATCATTTGACACCAAGGGCAACTTATGCACATCTTCGTATATTTACCCATATTATATTTTGTTAACCGTGGTGAATTGTGTGGTGAACAAGGGTGTTACCCCCCTCCCCCAGCCCCCGTGCCAAATGTTTAAGTTGTATCCACAGGACCACATAATGTGACCTTATTTGGAAAAAGGGTACTTGCAGATGGAATTAGTTATGATGAGGTCATACTGGAGTATGGTGGGCCTCTAATCCAATATAACCCGTGTCCTCATAATAAGATGGCCACATGAAGATAGAGTCACACAGAGAGAACACCATGTGATAACAGAAGCAGATTATGGTGATATAGCTGCAAGCCAAGGATGCCAAGGAGAGGCAGCAAATCGCCAGAAGCCAGAAGAGGCAAGGGAGGATTTTTCTTAAGTTTCAGAGAGATCATGGCTCTGCCAACACCCCAATTTTAAACTTTTAACCTCCAGAACTGTAACACAATGAATTTCTGTTGTTTTAAGCTACCTAGTCTGTGCTACTTTGTCAGAGCAGCTTTAGAAAACTAATTCACTTATTTTAAAGTGTACACACGATCACTGTTCCAGAGGAACACTGCATCAAAAATGTTCTTGCTTTCCCACCATGGCTGTTCTGCCACTTTCTCTTCTAATTTAAAGAAATGTCAGCAAGTAATTGAGAGCACAGGTATGACTTTTTGAGTATTAGAGCAGAAAGCTCCCAGAGTTAATTAACATCTATACCTAGGAGATAATTTAAGCATAGCTTATTTGAATAGGTGGACAGAGAACTGACCTGATTATCAAGAAAAAACTCTGAACATAAACAGGATTTTGAAATATTCTGAGAATACAGCATCACCATGTATTATGCTGCTGTTATCATACTTTAGCAATTTTAGTCTAACATAAAATTTAGTCTCATGCTGCTAGGTTTCCCATGGACACTTATGCTATCTTGTACCATTTTCTAATTAGTTGCTCATCATGCCCCATTCTTCTACTCAGACTGTAAGCTCTCTAAAGGCAGGAAACGTGTCTTATGTTTTATGTGCATAAGCACGTGCACATGTGTACACACACACAGATTACAACTCCTAGTTTAGGCTAGCATAGGAGCTATGTTTAACAAGTTTGTTTTTAATTTGTTATGGCTAAATACCTAACAGAAACTGACTTCAGGGCATGGGACAATAAGGTCTTGCCTTTTATTCAGATCAGTGGTCTCCATTTTATTTATTACGTTTTAAGTTTATTTATTTTGAGAGAGAACGGGTGGGGGAGAAAGGCAGAGAGAGAAGACAAGAGAGAGAATCCCAAGCAGGCTCTGCACTGTCAGCACAGAGCCCGACGTGGGGCTCGATCCCACAAACCATGAGATCATGACTTGAGCCAGACGCTTAACCAACTGGATCACCCAGGAGCCCTGGTGGCTCCATTTCAAAAGTTATATTCCATATCAATAAAAGTATCTGAACATAAAATCCTAGTATGTATATATTTTTACTTCTAAAAAACATGTCTTCTGCACTAATATATGCACTGTAAAACTTGTAACAAAAAGAGAAGTCATGAAAAGATGATACAGACATTCTAACAATTTCTTCCCTTACCTTCATGGGGCACATGAACCCCAGGTAGGAAACCACTGGTCCAGACTACAAGCGTAGATATATGAAAACATTTTCTGGGATTCTGTCCTTTCCAGGAAATGCAAGATCTATAAGAATCTAACATATTTATGAACTTTAAACACATTTTCTGGAAGATTCATTAAATTGTCTTGATCAAACAAGCAATATTTTAGAGTTGATGATAGAGGTGTCCTTGCAATTAGGATTAGTTTCTATATTACTGGGCCCCAATTGTAAACCCAGTGCTAACCATGGTGCTCTCTGCAACTGAGCTCTTTGGTTTTTAGGCTTCAGGAATGAAAACATATTATCAAAATTTCAGGTAACTATCTAAAGACTGAGAGAACCAAATGATGTAACATTCTGATTTTGAAAATAAAGGAAGGAGAAGGTTGGACAAAGGGAAGATGGAACAGAAAACTCATAAATCATCTCTTCAGAATACTGTCACCACAACAACATCCAATCTTCCCGTGTTCCACGTGCATGTATGTGAACAACTCTGTGCTAGAAAAATGAAGAGCATAGAGTAATATAAAACACAATCTTATCAGCTTACTGTAAGAACAACTAAGCCATGAAACAAGCCAGTATTTAATTTGTGGTACAAATAGTTAAGTGCCAAAATAAAAAACATTAGGGTAGAGAAGATGTCTTGGAAAGTGTTTATGGAATTAAGTATCAACCTGGTGCAGAATATTGGCTTTAAAAGAAGAAATGTGTAAGGAAATTTCCGATAAAGGAGGGCAGTCAACAGCCTCAGAAGCAGGAATTACCCCTGTGTGTGAGAGGGGTCCTGGAGTGCTGCGTTCATTCAGATGGGGAGCAAAAAATAAGGAGGAGTGCCCGAAATGTAGAGAAGATACAGGGCCATTATCATGTCAGCTGTATTCTCTGGCTTAAACTTCCAAGAGAAAGCCAACACCACTACTAAAATGTCATCAATCATTTCATTTGGTCTACTTATACTTGAAGAACTAGCCTTGGGGCTGATCTATACACAAAACAAGCAAGCTAAGTGCAAGAAAATACCAAGCAGATGGCATGTGGGTGAAAATGTTGGGGAAGTGAAATATTAGCAGCTTTGAAAGGAGGAAGAGAAAGTAAAATATGTCAAAATGAATATGCATTTGGTAAAGAAATGTCGAGAATATAAGAATCCTATGATACATTAATTTCAATAATTTCCAACAAGTATCATTGTAATATATATGGATAATAAAACTGTGAAAAACAGAAATTACCTATGATCCCATCAACTAGGGGAAAGGTTTAATATTTTGTCACTTTTTTGTCTTTTTTCTCTGCAGGTGCATTTTAAAATCGAATTAGGATCTCTGGTACACGATCACTTACAACATGACTCCACTGTTGGATTTGTCTCAAATTTTTAAATCATCACCCTTGATAACAACTAACACTTAGAGTTGCTTACTCTGTGACAGTACTTTACATTAACATATCTAATTCTCAATACAGTGTGGGAGGTAGTACTATTATCTTCATTGTATAGATGAGAAAATCAAGGATAAATTACCTTGCCTAAGTTCACAGAGCTGGTAAATGGTGGAACAGGATTCCAAGTGGGGCAACTGGCTCCAGAACCCTTTTTCTTAGTCCCCCGACCATCTCACATGCCTCCCAAAGACAGTATAGTAATCACTGAAATTAAGCCTCTTTCCTGATTTCCTTAGGATGTACTTTAGGATAGAATCACTGGTGCCAAAAAAATTCTATTAGCTAAACTAGTCTCCGTCTATACCAACATAGGGGCACCTGGGTGGCTCAGTCGGATAAGCATCTGACTTCAGCTCAGATCATCGTCTGACAGCTCATGAGTTCGAGCCCCACATTGGGCTCTCTGCTGTCAGCACAGGGCCTACCTCAGATCCTCTGTCTCCCTCTTTCTCTGTCCCTCCCCCACCCACACACACTCGCTCTCTCTCCAAAAACCTAAAATTAAAATAATAATAATAAACATTAAAAAATAAATAAAATAAAGTATACCAAAATACCCTCTCACCATCCATGATAAAGGAATATGACCCAACCTCAACTTTCCCAGCACCGTCATGGACTTTTAACATCTAATTATAATTTGCATTTCTTTGATGCAATGAAGTTGAATACTTTTTCATGCATTGGCTATCTGTAGCTACTGACTTGTGAATTTCCTCTTCCTGCTACAGACTGAATGAGTGCGTCTCCCCCACCCCCGAATTCGTCGGGAAAGCTAATGACCAAGGTGATAGTATTCGGTGGGGCCACTGGGGAAGTGATTAGGTCATGAGGTCAGACTAGACCCCTCATCAACGGGACTAGTGCTCTCATAAAAGAGGTCCCAGAGAGATCCCTAGCTCCTTCTCCCATGTAAGAACACAATAAGAAGTCAGCGACCTGCAGCCTGGAGAAGGAGCTTCGCCACAGCTCCACCACGCCAGCATCCTGACCTGGAACTTCCTATCTCTAGAACTGTGAGCAATCAATGTTGCTGTTTATAAGCCAACCAGTGCATGGTATTATGTTAGAGCAGCCTGAACGGACTAAAACAATTTCTTAAAGCATACTTTTTAAAGAGTTAAGACACATGGCACGCCTGAGTGGATCAGTCAGTAAAGGGTCTGACTTTAGATCATGATCTCATGGTTTGTGGGTTCGAGCCCCATATCAGGCTCTGTGCTGACAGCTCAGAGCCTCCAGCCTCCTTCCAATTCTGTGTGTCCCTCTCTCTCTGCCCCTCCCCAACTTGTTCTCTGTCTCTCAAAAATGAATAAACGATAAAAAAAATTTTTTTTACGTTAAGGCATATTAAATTGAAACTATTTTGGGAAGTGCCATGATTTGAGAGACCAGAGGACTGCTAACGAGCTGTTTCAGTGGAAACCAGTAGACAGGCATTATATTAAGGGAATCACCACGACCTAGGGAGGAGGGCTCAGATGTAAACACCTGGGACCATAAGGAATGAGCAGGCTCTCCCAACAGCCTAAAATTGTGCTTTATAAAATACAGCAGGGGTATTTTATACCCAATGGCTACAATATTCATGACTACTATTCAGGACACCCTCAATTCCTAGTATCAACAGGTCTGAGGAAACAAATCAGTAAATCTGATGTTTGCTGAGTGAGGTCAGAATTACAGCGGGAAAATGAAAGATCTTGAGGGATCTCATAACTATAAAGTCAACTCACAAATTTTTCCAATTCTACAAGGCATACCCGATTAGTGATCAGAATCATCCACCAGTCAGGATTCCACATTAACAGTGCTGAACAAACACTATTATATTCTTATTCTCTAAATCCTCTGTTAATCAGTCAACAGCAAATTACCTTGTGCCAGGCTCTTTGCAATAAAACTGAGCACGCAAGATACCCTCTTTTGACTTGGCCTGGAACTAAAAGTACCTCCTTCACATGCTTAGGAGTCATTTCTTAGGATGGACCCTCTCTCCTGATGGTTCACGTCATCTGTCAGAGTTGATGTTTAATGGCACCCTATCTGGAGGCTTTGGCCACTTTGTGTACGAATCACAGAGGCAAACCCAAGGACAGAGGCATAAAAGACACTCCCAGTTGAGGGCCATAATAAATATGAAAGCTATTTTTGATGGGTGTTATCACAATGTTGGAGAGAGAATTAGTAAAGTAAGTCAGAGATGCTAGAGAAAATGATACAGACACTTACTCTACTGGGAGTGAGGGAGAGCAGAAGAAGGATGAAGGGTTAAATAGAAGCTTCAACCTGGGCTTTTTTTTTTTTAAACTGATCTTAGCATGCTATCCAAAATCATAGTTAATTTCTACTAGAAAAGCAATTTTGCTATTTATGAGAAATGCCTACTCCCAGTATGGAAACCAAATTAGGACACTGAAATACATGGGGAAGTCTCCATGAGTTTATGGAATCTCAACTAAGAATGCCCCCGGAGATGACACGAGAAGTGAGTGTGGCTTGCTAAGCAAAATGGAGTGCAGTGTTACAAGCAGAGGGAACAGCATGGAGAAGAAAAATCATATGCTATGTGTGCGCAGGAAGTGACAAGCAGTTTTATATAGGACAGTAGAGATTCTTAATTTGGGGTCCATAAACAAGGAAGTGCAAGCAAAATGGTGTGTGGTGTGTGATGAGATCATGAACTTTCATCAGATTTTCATAAAAGGTCTGTAATTTGGGGTGAGGGGGGAAGGGAGGGAGTCAAGAACTGTGGGCCAAATGCATGACAGGAGTGTATGAGGGGTAGAAGATGAATTCCTCTGGAGCTCAAGAAACCAGTAAGATCTCTAGTGGACTCCTTCCTGTGTAGGATGGGAATCCTTTAGAAGGTATGAAGAATGATGTTTACTTTTCTAAAATGTTTATTTATTTTTGAGAGAGAGAGAGAGGGAGGGAGAGAGAAAGAGAGAGCACACATGCAAGGGGCAGAGAGAGAGGGAGACAGAATCTGAAGCAGACTCTAAGCTCTGAGCTGTCAGTACAGAGCCTGACGTGGGGCTCAAACCCACAAACCGCAAGATCATAACCTGAGCTGAAGTCGGATGCTCGGCCGACTGAGCCACCCAGGTGTCCCTGAGGAGGAGAGTTTAGAAGACTGGCTGAAATGTGGAGAGCTGAAATGTAGCAGAAAGTAAAATGCAGGCAACTGTCCAAAGCATCTGAAGAGCCAAACAAGGGCAGTGGGAATGGAGAGAAGGGAATTCGAGAAACGGTTAGTAGATAAAACGAGCAGGCTGAATGTTCACATTTGCTTGCATATGCATAAAATGTCACTGGAGGATCCCAATTAACTGGTAGCACTGGTCGCCAGTAAACAGGGGAAGCAGGTAACCAGGGAAAGAGGATGAGAGAGTCCTTTTATTATATACTCATTTGTACCTTTTGAATCAAAAAACAGCATTATCTATTATAAAAATAAAATTTAAATAGAGCCTATGGAAATGAAATGCTTCTATGTAAAAATTTGCCCACATCTCTCTCCAAACGACTCTAATGTTTCAAGCTGCACTTTTCTTTTGTTTGTTTTTTAGAGAGGCAGGGGGAGAGGGGCAGAGGGAAAGAGAGAGAAAGAATCTTGAGCAGGCTCTACATTCAATATGAAGCCAACGCAGGGCTTGATTTCACAGCCCTGGGATCTATCAGGACCTGAGCCAAAATCAAGAGTCAGACACTCAACCATCTGGGGCACCCAGGAGCCCCTCAAGGTGCACTTTTCAACACAGATTACTTGTGCCTCAAAGGCTTCTGGACTGCACCCATGGATTGAACCTCAAGAAGTGTTAATCTATCTGTTGACCTGGGTCATAAACATATAAAATTGAACTTGGCATCATATAAATGTAAATAACTACCTGGTTAAATTCAACCAACTTCACAGGTAGTTGTCGAAATACCAGAATGAAGAAGGTTTGGTCAATTAACTCTGCTTGATCTTCTAAATTTTATGGTAAATAAAAGAGGCTTTAGAAGAATTATCTAATTTATTAAAACAAAGATGAATCAAATAAATTACTGATGTGAAAAAGGTCAGATTTGAGGTCCAGTATGGTGAGTGTTAAACTAGTTTAGGCTAGCTCTTTGGTTAAAAATGACTTTTGAAAAATTATGTGGCATGAATCTCCTGTTCAGCCTAACAAAACACATAAGGCAGATACTCCGGAAATAACTGACTTAAATTGAACGGTTTTACCAATTTTAAACAAGTGGTAAGTGGACATGAATTTAATAGTTACAAAATAAGTGGAATTTAGTTTTACAAAACTATGGAACATTGTTTTCCATTTGGCTATATAAACTCAAATATAAATACATGGAATTCTGGGGCGCTTGGGTGGCTCAGTCGGTTAAGCGACTCACTTTAGCTCAGGTCATGATCTCAGGTCATGGGTTCGAGCCACGTCGGGCTCTGTGCTGACAGCTCAGAATCTGGACCTGCTTTGGATTCTGTGTCTTCCTCTCTGCCCCTCCCCTGCTCATGCTCTGTCTCTCAAAAATAAATGAACGTTAAGAAATGTAATAAATAAGAGAAATTTAGTTTTGCTAAGCTAAGGAACACTGTTTTCCATTTGGCTGTATAAGCTCAAATATACTAAACTTTCAATTCTCGTTCAAATCATATTTAATGGAATCGATTAAACTTGTTAATCAAAAACATATGTGTCCAGGGATCAATTCTGCAAATGTTTTCATTTGGTTTTGTATCTTACGTTTTGCCTGGTTTCACAAAGGATGTGAGTCAGCTTTAAACAATAAATTCAATAAAGTGGGAAAATATAATTAGATAAAAATCAGAATCAAGAAAAACAAGGTAGAACAGAAGCTCAATACCAAGGGAAAGTCAGAACATCAATATTAGGTCATAAGTTTTTACAGGGTTATTAAAATTGAGCTGCAAATTTGATTCTGCATTTGTATGTTGCCAAATCAGAAAGGGAAATATAATCAATTATCTGATCCTAGTTTTGCATGATGAAAAAAAGACACACAATAATGATGCAGGGGATGTAGAGTTTTCCTTTGGCATTTATCACTAAATGGAACTTGCCTGGGTCTTCACAAGAGCTGCAAAAGGAACCATGATCTTGGTAACCACAACTCCTAAGTAACAGAACAGTAGGTTTCTTGTGTCTGCGGTTATTAGTAGAATCCCTCAGCGTAAACACAACTGACGGGGTAGGGGTGCCAAGGATATAAAACAAGGTAATCTACATCATTTCTGAAAATCTGGCTAGACTCCTGGTATAACACCTAGAATTGGAATGAATGTGCAGACTTCATGGCCTTTATTCTGCCAATCATCTAGATGCGTCATTTCTCACAGTTGAGATTCAGATCAAATTTTTGTGCAACTGATAGTCTCTGGTATGTACAGAAACAAAGGCATTCTATGCCACTGTTCAGGGGACATTAACAGACAGCAATTACTCTTCAACCACCAGTTCCCCATATTTGAAATTCAAGGTCATACAAATTTCCTTTTCCATACTTTTTCTGCAACCATAACAAATTTGGTTCCAACATATATAAATTGAGTAGATCCCACTGGATGTAAAGAACAACTACAAAAATTATGGGCTGGGATACAAAAGAACTGTGATTTTAAAAAAAGACAGTAAATAACATTTTGAAAGGAAAGGATAGACGTTTTGCCAAGAAAACCTCAGGAAAGATACCAAAAGATAAGAGAGAGTATACTGGGTCTTAGAATCATGTTCCAGTGGTGCATATGGAGGCAGGGTGTTGGGGGTTCACGAGACAGGGCCCTGATAGTGAGTCATCCAATCAGAGACATTGAGCATTTGGATGCAGGACACACACACAGAAATATGCCTCTCCCATTCTGAGATTAAAAACTAGCTCTTACTTGATGGTTTCAAGACCAAGAGTGTCAGCACAGCCTAAGCACTCAACTTCTATTTGTCAAATGAACAAATAAGTGTTTATTATCTGCAACAAAGTAAAAAGAGTTTATGTAACCACAGGGGAGGGCTCTTTTGATAAACTAAAGTGAACAAGTAAAAGCAATATAAATTACCTGCTCAATATTTGTGATTACAAAGATATGAAATAGAATTATCTTTATTTGAGTAAGGATTTTTGCTTCCTTTTAATAAATCATAATATTTTTCATATGTTCCCCCCAATCTTACCATCTTTTACATAGAAATGTGATTTCCTTCCCGTCTAGGAAGAGCCCAACTAGGCTGGAGAAGCAATAGTAATAAACTCTGGTTTACCATAGTTTTATGAAAGTAAGTTTTTGGGTAATATGTAGTGAGGGTAGTAATGAGGTATTAAAATGACAAAAAAGGGGTGCCTGGCTGGCTCATGGAGCATGCAACTCTTGATCTCAGGGTTTTGAGTTCCAGCCCCAAGTTGGGTGCAGAGATTACTTAAAAATAAAATCTTAAAAAAAATTTTTTTAAATAACAAAAAAAAAGTAAAGAAAAAAAAAGAAAGACAATAAATGACTGGACCACTCCCAGATAACTGTGTTAAACCAAGTTATTGAAAAGAGGTTAATTACTGACTGCCTCATAAAACTTATATAATAGGAAAATGAAAATAAAATCAAAACAGGAAATTTCATAGTGAAAAAATAGAGCAAATGAAATATGATACAGTTATCCTTGATTTTTCCAAGATAACACAACATTTAAAAGCATCAGGACACGCAATCTTCCGAACCCCTGATTTCCAAAATTTGACAAATTTGGAAATCGATATGCTTATATACTGAGGAAAACCCATACAGTTGAAAATGTGTATATCATATATGTTGAAACACTTAGGAGTCACAGATACTTCTAAATGTTTTATTTTTACCTTTACCTGTCAAAAAATACATTATAATTAGATCATCCACAACAACTCAAGTCAAACGGAGTTAATAATATCACATATTAACAAAATCACTGTTACCTCTGGAGTAACATAATTTTCTTTTAAACATGAAATGTATTTTTGAAATTGTATTTGAGAGTTTACTAGAAATATGTCTGATTACCAACATTAGAAAATCTGCAAGCTTAGACATGAAATGCACTTATATTAGGAGTTGAGGAGAATTACCTCATTGAATAACACAGTAAGGATAGCATGTGGTCCTAAGACTGCCAAAATTCATACTTAAATGTTAAGACAATTTAATTTGACTCTTTATAAAAGAGGTATTTTTTTAAATCTAGTTAAACTTCAAAAGCCACAGGCCAAATACATGTAATCCTAAATTGTCTTTTGATGAAGCTTAAAACACAGTTCATTCAACAAATAACTAATGAGCGCCCATTATCCATCAGACGCATAGGATTACGGAATTGGAATTCACAATGATCTACTTTCCAAAACTCTAAAGCTTCTTGCTTAATTTTTTTTTTTTTTTTAAGGGCAGCCCGAGAAGAGATCATCTTGCTCAAAGCCCTGATGTATGAACTTCACTCTTGGGAGGAAAGAATGAATTCATAAACCAGTTTCTCAAAAACACAAACCTTAACACCTAGTTGGAAGCTAGGCTGCTCCCAAGGCTGCCTCTGCTGGCCGACTGGGTGCATCCTTCCAGCAGATTCTCAACTCCCGACACCTGTATCAAACTTGCCACTCTTAAAACACATCCCTTTACAAAAGCAAGAGGCTCCTCGAGTAAGCAGCAGAATACCCCAGCCTCATCTACGTCCGGAATAATCTGACTCTTGGAAGGACCTCCCCTAACTGGCCCTAAAATGTTGACTGTGAGGGACTGAGCCATCAATTTTATATACCAGCCAGCCAGTTCTGAAATATACAAAAATCCACCGCTACTTCTAATGCCGCTAAAATAACGCTTTGCGTGCTTACACGTTTGGTTAAAACAGGAAGAACGCATCTGCTCATCCACCCGAAAAAATACGGTGACATATTTTTACCTGAGCTGCCGAAAATCCAACCGTACCCCCCACCCCCACCGCCCAAATAACCCACTAGCCCACCGGTCCTCCCCACCCCCCGCCCGCCGCGCGCAGCCCACCGGGCCAGGGGCGGGGGAGGTAAGCGGGGAAGGGTCAAGCTCTCCTCCGCCACCATTCGGCCTTTCGAGCTCCAGAAGAGGTTGTCAGGTTAACGAGGTCTGCGCCCAACGCCATTAGCGCACCTCCGAGCGCTCTGCCGAGCCCGGGCAGGAGGCAAGTTTGGCGGGTCCTGGCCCCGGCCGTCCGCCTCTCCCGGGCGGCAGCATCAGCTGCGGGCGGTTGCGAGAGCGGGTCCCCGCCTCACCCACCTACCTACAGGGCGGGGGCGCCGGCTCCTCGGGTCCGGGAGAAGAAGATCGGGAGCACGCATTTCTGGGAGCGGTGGCCTCGGCTGCTCTGCGCGGGGGAGCGCATCCTCTAGGGTGGGTGGAAGGAGGGGTCGGGGGAGGATCGTGCGGCGAGGAGGAGCAGGGACCGGAGGGAGGAGCGGCGAGGCGCGTGCCCCTGGGGACCGGCGTCCGGAGCTGATGGACTCGGGCGCCGCCAGGACTCCTCAGGCCTCTCCCCGAGCGCGGCGCCTTGCCAACCCTGCAGCTGCGCCCGCGGTCACGGCATCGGCCGCGACAGGCTCGCGGGCCCGGCCGGAGGCGGGGAACTGCGGGTGGCGCGACGCGGTGCGGACGCCCGCCTCTAGCTCCGCCCGGCCCGCGCCACGCTCTGCGCCTTTCCGCGGCGGCGGGGGCTAGGAAGCTCGGCGGCTGGGCTCCGCGGCTCGGGCTGCGGCATCCTCCCCGCCCCGGCGACCCTGGAGCTGGAAAGCTGGGCACCCCCGCCACCCCCGGCTGCAGCAGCGTCTGCTGCCCCAGCACAGCTCCAGCCCCGGTCAGGCGGCTCCGCCCTGGAGAGCTGCGCGCGCGGCCTCCGCAGGCCTCGGCCCATTGTGACGCCTCCGGGAGCGAGCTCGCTGCTACCCTGGCGGACGGACGCCGGGTGGTGGAGCCTGGGAGGGTCTTCTTACCTCGCCCTGGGCCGCATCCCCTACTGCTGGTCTGCCGTGGCCACCGCGCTTCGTGGGAAGTGAGGCTTTGAAAGCAGAGCTGAAGAGTCTTAAAACCCTGAGTTTCCTTCCAGCTTGGGGACCACTGGCCACAATAAATTCATCCGTCTGTCCTTTCCGGCGTTACGTTTCGCAAAGGGGCCCACCATCCCCTCCCCCTCCCGCTACAGTCCCTGGTTCTGCATCCCGGATGCTGCCAAATTGCAATCATTACAGCGGTAGGGACGTAGCAGTTGGGCCCTCCAGGCCGACTCTTGGCAGAGACCCGAGAGAGCCTTGGTTGGGAGGATTTGCATCAGCAGCAGGGCAGTGCCTGTGAGCTTCCCATCCCCACTTGGAAGCTGTTTCCTCTATGGTCCCATGATCAGCACTGCAAGATGACTAGGGGGATTTGGTCTTGAGGTTTACCCTTACACACACAAAACTCAAGACAGAGTCTGCAGCTGGTCTGATAACATTGGTATGTCAGAGGCCGTACGCACAGGCACACTAGATAGTGGCCCCCTCTGGGTTGTTGATACAGCTTATGCTGTATCAGCCTCTCCTCAAAGGCGGAGCCACGCATTAAACAGTGGTGGCTTTGGGATTTCAGTTGCAAGTGGGTCATGTTATATACTATCTTGTAAGATATGGAATAATCGCCCAATTCTGCACTGAGCATGTATAAAACGGGGCCTCCGGTTTACATATTTAGGCATTGTGTTATTTGCTAATTATTTTCAAGGGAAAATTAGACTCTTACACTACAAAGAACTGATTTTATTGACTCAAAAGAACCTTGTTTGGGATTTCCAGAGAAACTGAGCTGCTCTCACACTTCTTTGATGGGTGCTTTTATGATTTGGAAATCTACAGTTAATTTTTTTTTAATGGGCAAAGATAAGACATGTTCCATAGCAGTACAAACTGATAAAATCACGAAGACTTCTTGAGCCTGTGGAGCAGGGTAGGAGCTGAACTGCTTAGGAGTCAGGAAACACTGGCACATGACTTGCTCACTTCGAGAACTTTGATCTAGAGCCCCAGTTCATATCCAAAAGATACCTATTATTCATCATGGTATTTTGCCCCCAAATTCAGAATAACCCAGCTATAGAAATGTTTATGTGTCTATGTGATGTATAAGTGACAGAATGAAGTCACTTAATGAGAATTTAGCAGTTGCTTATGCTAACAAAATTTATGAAGAAGTTTGCTTAGAATGCGATGTGTGGAAGGACATTTGCAGAAATGTAAATTGAGCTGCAATTCTTGACCCTTTTCACCCTTTTGCCACTCAGAGCCCCCTTTTGTTTACCCCATGTTTTCTCAAGAAACTAAGTAGTGATTTTTTTTAGTTTATTTTTTTTATTTAGAGAAGGGGAGGGGCAGAGAGAGAGAGAGAGAGAGGAAGACAGAATCCCAAGCAGGCTCTGCTCTATCAGCACAGAGTCGGATGTGGGACTCAAACTCATGGGACTCAAACTCATGGACCATGAAATCATGATCCGAGCCAAAATTGAGAGTCACAGGCTTAACTGCTTGAGCCACCCAGGCACCTAGTGATCTTTTATGTTAGACAAAGATATAACTGAGTATGTATTTTAAAAGTAGTAAGCATCAATTATAAAATGTCAGCCTTTCAAAACCACTGAAATGTAACTTAAATATCTCTTTCACATCTTCATGAACTTCTCTAGAACTGCATACTGTATCACATGCTTATTATAACATTACAGTGTAAGTCCTGGTATAATAAAGATTTCTGCTCCCCAACTTAGAGAAAATTCCTCCCTAAAGATTTTTCACTAGCTCTTTTTCATTAACTTAGCATTCATTGATTTGCCTAAACACTGTCTTTATAGAGAAACCAGAAGAAATAAAATCATTTCCTTATCCTCTAGATGTGTTCTGTCCAAAATTGGCCACATGTGACCACTTCAATTTATTTTTTTTAACTCTATTTATTTATGTTGAGGGTGAGAAATAGAAAGCAAAAGTGGGGGAGGGGCAGAGAGCGAGGGAGAGAGAGAATCCCCAGTAGGCTCTGAAATCCCAGCTTGGGGCTTGATCTCACAAAACGTGAGATCATGACCTGAGCCAAAATCAAGAGTCTGTCACTTAATTGACTGAGCCACCCAGGTGCTCTGTGGCCATTTAAATTTAAATTAAAAATGTGTTTTTTCATTCAACTAGCCACATTTCAAGTGCTGAAGAGGCAAACATGGCTAGTGGCTGCTCTTTTCGACAGAATAGAATATTTCTATTATTACAAAAAAATTATATTGGACAGTGCTGCTCTAAATTGAAGGTAAAGGATGCCTGGGTGGCTCAGTCAGTTAAGAATCAGATTTCTGCTCAGGTCATGATCTTATGGTTTGTGAGTTCGAGCCCTACATCGGGCTCTCTGTTGTCAGTGCAGAGCCTGCTTGGGATCTTCTCTCTCTCTCTGCCACCCCCTTCTCTCTCTCTCTCTCTCTCTCTCTCTCTCTTTCAAAAATAAATAAACATTTAAAAATAAATAAATAGAAGGTGAAATTCTAATTGAGAGATAAAATGAAATACTCAATAATTTGGGAAATCTTAGTACACTAAAGATCAAACCTCATTAGAATGTGTACTTCTTAAGAACATGGTAATCTCTAAGAATTTAGGCACTGACTTCAGACCATAGCTTTACCTGTGCTGACCTTGGCTATGTTACTTAACCTCTGTTGCTTTATCTGTAAAAGGAGGATGATAATAGTATCAACTTCACAAGGTGGATAGAGGGATTGAATTAGGTAATCCATGAATGATGCTTAAACTAAAGTCTAGAATGTGACCTTCAAGAAAAGTTAGCTATTACTTTAATAATATACATTACTATAATCTATAATGTATTATACTATTATAATGTATTTTTTAAATTGTATCCCTGGCACTCCTCATGTACCTGGCTATAAGGTGCTTGGCAAATGTTGAGTTAATGAAAAGTTACAGTGCTACACTAATTTTATGGCTATGAGGGCCTCTGTTAAATATAAAAACCATCTTCTTCACCTCTGTTGAAGGTTAGAGGCCATTGTAGTGCAATTTAGGTGGAACTGTCATCTCACTTTTTTGGTATAAAGAACGCTATATGATGAGACTTTGGGGTAGATATGGAGAAGCAGAGATCCCCTTAGCTCTTAACAGAAGAAAAGAGGGGTCGCTTCACTAGCCTCTTTCTTGCTGCACAGGATAGAAATTGGACCAGGGTGGGGGTGGGGGCAACTGGATCCCTGTGTTCAGGCATCAGGTGTTCTCCCGAGCAACTTCCTGGAGGGCTTTGGGAAACATTACCAAACAATAGAAACTATCATTGCAACTGTGTACAAAATTTTTCTTACATATCTATCTAAAGATAATTTTGTAATGAAGAAGCATGGCTAGTGTGTCTGTTTTTAAATGCTACACCGCTTACATTTCCTTGCACTGAAATTCCAGGAATATCAGCAAATACCACTTGGCCAAAATGAAAGGCTCCCTGGATAAGCAATGAGCTTACAACTACTGAAAGAATTGAAACTCCTTTGGAAGTTTTCTCCAGTTAAACCTATCCTTCCCTTCCTAGAACAGAAACGCCTCCTCTCACACACCTGACTTATGTTGTTTGAGACCCAGAGGTTCCAGAGGAGGTAAATATGAATGTCATCTCTGGAGGTCTGTGGTAGCTATCCTGGACCTAGAGAGATAGAATTGCGTTCACTATTTAATAGTGTTGAAGGCAGCGGTTCATTTTTATAACTGGTGTCATTGGTCTGGCTCATCGTGGATTACCACCTTGAATTTTGAGAAGAATGTAAATAGGTCCTTCTGAGGATGGTCCTGGGTTCAGTGCTTCTCTAGGCTTGTTATAAAATCTAAAGACGAGGTAGAAATCTCCTTGTCATTTGAAAGGAGGAGTCTGCCAGAGTGTAATGAGAAAGAAATACCGACACATATAGGGATAGATTGCTGTCCGGGTGCCGGTAAGCACATAGAATTTACAGCTGATTACTCAGATTAAGCCCAATAAATTTGCCCTTTTCTTTTATTCACACTTCATTAAACAGTATCTGCTCTTGGAAACTATCTGCTGTCTTGTTTCTGCTAAAAATAGTCTGTTCTGTAGCTTGAGAATTCATTACATATTTTTTACATTTTCTGAAAAACTTAGTCAAATAAGCTGGTACAAAGACATTGTAGCTAAGATATCATTTAAAATCTGAAATGAATCCCTAAACTAAACTGGTGGTAGTTGTTTGGCTTTGTTAGGTGAAAGAAATTTAGAGTACAATAAGCTGAAAAGGGTTTTTTCAAAGGAAATCATTATAGATTCATGAAAAGTTGCAAACAATGTGTAGGGAAGTCCCAGGTTCCCACCACCCCCACTGACCCCAGTTGACCTCAATGGTAACATTTGGGTAACTCCAGTATAATATCAAAACCAGAAAAATGACACTGGTATGATCGTTCAAGTTTATTTATATTTCATCAGTTTTACATATACACTTGTGTGTGTGTGTGTGTGTGTGTGTGTGTGTGTGTTCTACGCAATTTTATCACCTGTATAGATTATTCTACCCACCACAATAAGATACAGGACTGTTCTAGCACCACAAATCTCCCACAACCTACCCCTTTATAAATATCCATCCTCCTCCCACCACATCTCTAATTCCTGCAAGTCATGAATCCCTTCTCGTCTCTATAATTTCAAAAATGCTATATAAAAGGGGCACCTGGGTGGCTAGTGTCATCTGCGCATCCAACTCTTGATTTTGGCTCAGGTCATGATCTCATGATTCATGGGTTTAAGCCCTGCATCTGGCTCTGTGCTGGCAGTACAGAGCCTGCTTGGGATTCTCTCTCTCTCTCTCTCTCTCTCTCTCTCTCTCTCCTCTCTCTCTCTCTCTCTGCCCCTCCCTACCCCCTCTCTCTCAAAAATAAATAAATAAATTTTTTAAAAAGTAAAAGGAATCACACCATCTGTAACCTTTTGGTTTGGCTTTTTTCTTTTTCCCACTCAGCATAACTCCCTTGGGATCCATCCAAGTTGTTATGTGTATCAATAGTGGTTTCTTTTTTTTTTTTGATAAGTATTCCATGTTATGGATGTCCCACGGTTTAACCATCCACCCATTGAAGGACCTTTCTGTTGTTTCCAGTTTGGGGCGATTATAAAAAAAGCCGCTATAAACGTTTGTGGGCAGATATTGTGTGAACGTAAGTTTTCATCTTTCTGAGATAAGTGCCCAAGAGTACAACTGATGGGTCATATGGTAAGTGCATGTTTAGTTTTATAAGAAACTGCCAAATTATTTTCCAGAGTAGCTGTACCATTTTACATTCCCATCAGCAAAGTATGTATGATGAGTGGTGCATTTTTAATCTATTAAATAAATTTATTAAAGTATAGTCATACCTGCCTTTTACTATTCACTACTCTACTGTAATTACTTACTAACTTGAACCTCCACCAGACTAAACCTCAAGGTCAGGAATCCCATTTTGTTCACTTTGATATCTTTGGTGCTTAATATAGTCCCTGACATATATTAGTCAATAAACATCTGTTTAACACATAAATTAATGAATTGAAGAATAGCTGAGTCAGGTTGAAATAAAATTGAAAAATAAAATTGTCAATAAATTATAACTATAAGTGAATTTGAATTGGATGCCATGATTTTTCTTCCAACATATAACAACATTTTCAAATCAGAAACTGGCACTACTCTATAAGTTGTTATTTTGGAGCAAATTAATAAAAACTAAGTGCTAAATTAGGCTGGGCCAAGTTATTCATTTTAGTACTTTGGTGAAAGCAAAAGATTGGAAATAATCTAAATGACTGATATGAAATGGCTTTAATAAAATAAACAGTGGAATACTATGTAGTTATCAAAAATAAGCTCAGGTCATCATCTCACGGTTCATAAGTTCAAGCCCCCTGTCAGGCTCTGCCTGCTTTAGATTCTGTGTCCCTCTCTTGCTCTGCCCCTCCCCCAACTCATGCTCTCTCTCTCTCTCTCTCTCTCTCTCTCTCTCTCTCTCTCAAGAATAAACATTAAGAAAAATTTTAAATAAAGGAATTTTTGAAATATCCTTCAAAACATGTTTTTTAAAAAGTTTGGCTTTTTAAAACTATGTAGAGTAAGTCCCTATTTGTGTAAAAATAAGACAAAGAAATTAAGAAAGAAAAGATATATGCATAAAGATCTTAATTCTTCCTAAGTCAATCTATAAAGTGTAGAGTGTGCCTGGACCATCTTGTGACAGAAGGTAAAGAAGCACTCAAAAATTTAGGGCGACATGTCAAAAGAATATAGGAGCCAACTTAAAGGGACTCCTGGCCAAATTTGGGACAATTTAATTATTAAGAAAAATGACAGTGATGGATTATAATACCTTGAATAAAAGTACAAAAACAGAAAAAGAATATGAGTCCAAACTGATATTTAAAAATTAGAGAATAAAAAGAAAAAGGAGAGAACGGGAAGTTGTTTACATGAGAATGATAATACTATTTTGGAATCACCATGGTAATAATTGATTAAAGCAAGGATTGTCAGTAAATGCTAAAACCATCAGGTGAAAGTTTGCTGAAGAACAGAAGATTCATACATTCTCAAAGTATGGTGGACACCTTAGCCAAATACTCAGAGTTACTGTATGTTTCCTATAGCTGCTGTAAAAATTAAAAAAAAAAAACAAACTTAAGGGCTTGAAACAACACAACTTTATTACTGTACAGTTCTGTGATCCAGAAGCCTGACCCAAGTCTCAGTCTAGATATTGGCAGAGCTGTTTTCTTTCTGGAGACTCAAGAGGACCTGTATTCCTCAACTTAGAATTCCCTTCCTCCATCTTCAAAGCCAGCAAAGGTAGGTTGAGTTTTCCTTTGACACTAGGACACTAACTCTGCTGCCTCTCTCCTTTACTTATAAGGACTCTTGTGATAATTTTGGGCCTACTCAGATGATCCAGGATAATTTCCTGTGTCTCAAAACCCTTAACTTCATCACGTCTGCAACGTTCCTATTGCCATGTGAAGTAACACATTATGTGTTCTGGAGATTAGGGTAGGGACATCCCCATGGGGGCCATTATCCTGCTATACCACTGATCACAAGAGATAATGTGATAGATCAGCATTATGCACCTTCTGATGTAATGCACTGAGAAGAACACATCACTTAAGGTTCTTGTCAAAAGAAATATTTATCTGAACTGAGGGGCTTTCTGAAACAACCGTACTTCAAAAAGGTCAATTCAAAAAGGTCAATATTGTAAAAAAAAACATTGAGGAACTGTTCCAGATTAAAGGAAGGAGAATACGGGAACATGACAACTAAATGCACTGTATAATCTTTGAGTGGATCCTGGGTAAAAAGAAAAAGTAAAAAAAGTGTTGTTATGACAATTGAAAATTTTGATTATTAACTGTATAATAAATAATAATATTGTATTAAATTTAAATTTCTGGGGTGCCTGGGTGGCTTGATCAGTTAAACATCTGATTCTTCCTTTTGGCTCAGGTCTGAGCCCCTGGACGGAGGGCCGTCAGCGCAGAGCCAGCTTGGGATTCTCTCTCTCTCCTCCTCTCTCTGCCCCTCCCCTGCTTTCTCTTCCTCTCTCAAGATAAATAAATAAACATTAAAAAAAAAAGTAAATTTTCTAGGTGTGATAATTGTTTGCTTGTTCTTAGGAAATATATGATAAAGTATAAAAAAGTATAAAAAGTAAAGTGTTATGATGTGTGCAACTAACCTAAAATGCTTCAGAAAAGAGATCAAGAGAAAGTAAATATGGAAAATATTAACAACTGGTTGAATCTAGATCAGCACTGTAAAATAGAAATACAATGCAAGGCACATATATAATTTTAAATAATCTAGTAGATGCATTAAAAAGTGAAAAGAAAGTGAAATAAATTTTAATATATGAATCCAATATATTTCTAATTTAAATATGTAATCAATGTAAAAATTCTTCTTTAAATTTTTTTTTTATTTGAGAGAGTTAGAGAGAGAGAATGAGTGCCTAAGTATGGGGAGAGGGGCAAAGGGAGAGAGAAAAATCCTAAGATTTTTCCTAGAGCCCAGAGCTCAGGTGGGGCACGATCCCACAACCCTGGGATCATGACCTGAGCTCAAATCAAGAATTGGTTGCTCAACTAAGTGAGCCACTCAAGCACCTCTCAATGTAAAAGTTGTTAATGATGTATTTTACTTTATTTTCATATTAAGGCTTAAAAAATCAGTAAGCATTCATCACTTGTAGAACCTCTAAGTTTATGCTAGCCACATTTCAATGCATGATAGTCACACGTTGCTGGTCTTACTAAATTGGATAGCACAAATGTAGATGAAGGGTATTTATGTGTTCATTTTCCTATGCTTGCAATTTTCTGTAGGTTTGGAATTTTTCAAAATTAAAAGTTGGGAAAAATAGATATTCATTAGTACATGCTTAGACTATTTCTAGAAGGATCCAAAAGAGACTGTTAACACTGATTACCTCTGGGAAGAAGAAATTACTGTCTGGGGAAAACAGGGGTGGTGATTTTCACTGCAGCTTTTTGTCCTGTTGTAGCATATTGTGACTAAGCCTATTAAAACTTAAATTAAAAGTATTCTAAAAATAAAAATAACATTGCTTTATCTTTTTACTCAAAACCAGACCTTTGCTGCTAAACTCTGGTAATTCCCAATTCAGAGGTAAGAGCTCCACCTACTGAACCAATTTCCCAAAAATTCCTTGATCTAGGAAAGAGGTGAGTGTCCTATCTAAAATATGATGGTTTAAAAATTACTTGATATTCCCATCTTTATCAGACTTGAAAAATCTTTTTATATTCCTGTTTGCATATTATTAAACAAATTTAGACAAATTTTATCAATAATCTAAACCACCTCTGAGTTGCTGAAGACAAGAAACAATATCCAAGTACAGGCTCACCTGCGTTCTACGGTGATGGATGCCCGCTGGAACTCAGAGTGGCGCCGGGGGTTGTGAGCAAGTTCATTACGAATTTATTATGTTTTACTTAAGCCTCCTTCCATCTTACAGCGGAGAGGGGTCTCTTGGGTTACATTTGTTCAACTGTAACTGTTGGCACTTCAAAGAGGAGTTACATCCTGTTGCCTGAATCGAGGATGGGCTGTAAGGTTTCTTTACTCCTCTGGTAATTGCATCATTTCCTGGCCGTGTCCCGTGCGTAACGGGGAGAGATGAAGCAATTGCCCAGTTAATAGCACTGGGGGGGAAAATGAAGTAATGGAAACACAGTGGGTGGGAAGGGTTTGGTCGCATCTGGGTGCAGATGCTGTCCCTGGTTCTTCTCTAGGCACGGCGTCCACAACTCTCTCAGCTTCGTTATCCTGACTCCCAAGTAAGTCATCATCACGATAGATACACAGTCGCTTCCTAAGAGGCGACGTGGCCCTTCAGCACCCACCGGTGTGGAGCCCGTGCCTTGTGACAAGGACGCGTGCGGTGTCCCACCCGCCAAGACAACGTGAAATGCGCTCCGCCAGTGACAATCTAGATTGAGTACAATGTTTAGTGGCACTTAACATCTGCGTGAAAGGGAAAAACAGAAAGTGACAGAGTTTAGATTTAGAAACAGCACTAGATGATTAAGATAATAATAAAGCAAATTACAAGGTTCTCTAACAGTACAGTACTCTAACTTGTGTATAGGCACAGACATAATTAGACATTCATAATTAGAATGAAATTTCAGGACGTCTTTTCTAGCAGGGCAGTCGGAAGAGGATTGGATTTGGAAGCTCCAGTTCTTTCTCCCCGGGAGTCGCCTCGGTGCTGGGCTCGGAGCGCGGAAACTATGCCTCAGTTTTGGAAAGTGGGTGGGGCTTAGAGTCACAATCCTCTTTTCTACTGGCTAGGTTTACGTAGAGATTTTTAAAGTACCAAATAAACTTCAGGAAGCTTGGTTTTCAAGTTCCCTGGTGGTCTAGTGGTTAGGATTCGGCGCTCTCACCGCCGCGGCCCGGGTTCGATTCCCGGTCAGGGAAGGAGTTCTTTTCCTTCAATATAAGACAGGTCTTGAGGTTTTAACCGTTCTTTGTCGTAGTTGTTTCATTATGTTATAAAAATCCAATTCGTTTTTAAATGCTATTTGATATCAGATTTAAAATACGCCTTTTTTCCCCCGCCCACGTACAACAGGTTCTTTCCCTATTCTTCAAAGCATCCTGTGGGTTAGTTGCACGTAAGAGAATGTAAACGTTGGGTTCCACCTGCTGGAGCGCAGGTAGGATGCCTTACCCAGATAGGGACTGGAGAGTTGGAAGGAAACAAGGTGGAGGTGCTGTGAGACAAGCAGGGGAGGCCTGGTTAGAGAGGAAGGTGGGTGAAGAGGAGAGACAGTAAGTAGAGTGGTGAGTGGGGAAGTGGGGGGCACTTCCTGTTGCAGTGCCTGTGCTCTTAAATAAACTAGAGTGCAAGAACATTGTGGAAGGAGAGAAGCAAAGCATAGAAATAGAGCAAACTCCCCTACCCTGGGCAGACCACGTCCTCTGTATAATTACAACACAAATGTCCAGAAGCAGAGTACGGAGAGCCTTGGCCCCCAGCACACCACGAAGGGGCAAATAAGACTGCCTATCACAATTGTGTAGGAAATCAAAGGAGAACATGAGTAAGGTTTTGATTTTGGCTTATTAATTTTGAAAGGGTGCTGATTGGGAGCATGGCAAAGCAGGAAGCGGTGTTACATTTAGATCTGGTCTGAAGAGGTCATCCAAGTGAACTTTTCCTGTACAGGGAGTGAACTTTTTGACTTAATATTGACAGATTTCGAGGAGATTCAGTGCTGAGGTGAGAACTGAAGGCCGAAGAGTGGAAATGCTTCCTAAGAGTGGAACATAAAGAGCCAAAGTTTGCAGGCTTGACTTCCACTAGAGCAGGTCCAAATAGGAAAGTCTAACCAAGAGTCAGTACAAGTCAGGTTCAAAGAAGCCAAAGAAGAAAGAGTCTGGAAATTGCAGTGTAGTCATTAATAACGTAAAGGATATTTCTCTTGTTTGGTTAATTTTTTAATGGAGTTTGCTTTTATTTAGTCTTGGTGTCATCCTTATTGTGTTTCACCTATTCTATTGTTATTTTTAGTCAAATAAGTACACTTTGCTAAGGAATATTGTCATTTAGACACAGCAACACTATATCACATTATCTACGCATAGCACAAAGTTGTTGCTTTGTAGAGCCAGAATATTGTGCTCAATTTCTGTCCTTATGAAAAAGGGGGAAATGCTGAAGGACTATTTGCAGAAATATTCTACATATGAAGAGGTTCCTTAAAGGTTAAGGAATAGAAAGTATTTAACCTGCACAGATGAAAGCGAAGGTTATTTACTGCATGCCAAAAATATTTTTCTGGACTTGTCAGATTATTTCATTTTAAACACAAAATCATCATCAATCCAGGGTTGGGCTGATGCATAACTAAATATAAGGATGCCTGAGAGGAACCAAGGGTTCAGAGGAAGAAGGGCAGGATTTTTCCCCAGCATCTAGTACAGTGCTTGACATATGGTTGGTGCTAAATGAATGGATTACTTAATCCATCAAACCAAGAAGTAGATTGCTAAGACTTCACTTGAAAACAATTATGTATATGTTAAGCCCTCATAATTCTATTTCCATTTGAACCACAGTTCTGTATTTCCACTGAGAGAAGTGGAAAAAGAATTAAACTGAGTGAATGATATCCACAATTTAATGAGTTCTTTTAGATTCTAAACAATGAAGTAAGCACTTGATCTATAATAAGTGAGTCAATTCTTACAACAATTATCCTTGCTTTGTAGTTTAGGAAACAGACTCAGAAAGTTTTTATAATTTAGTTGAAATCACACAAGTGTATGGGGAACCAGGATTCCAACTTGATTTGCCCAACCTAAATCCTGTGTTCTTTAAGACTTCCCACACTACAACAAATTTTCTGGTGGCACATTGTCATCTTCTTTAGAGCAATCTTAACAAATAGCGTGGTTCATGGGGAGTGTTGCATAGAAGCAAAGAGGAATTATATGATATTTCAGGTTCTCTTTTAAATGTATACTTGAATTCTTTGCATGGCAAGTTTAGTGAAAGTCAACTCTAGTAGTTTGTGGGGGTTACCAGATTCTAGAGAAAGACGTGGAAAACTTTTAGTTAAGATATAAGGTTAACAGCAAACACACTGTACTTGCATTTATGAATAAGCATTTTGATTTGTGAAAGTGTTTTTTCCCCTTCAGTATTATTTTTATTTATTTAAAAATCATTGTTGCTACATCTCCATGTTGATCATTATTTTATTGACTTAGAAATGACTACTCTTGTGTTTTCATCTTCTTCCTTTAGTAAGTAGGCTAGAGAAAAATAATATTTTTACATTAGTTACATAAAAGGAAAGCAACTTCAATTTAAACCATGGACCAACTTGATTAGCTTTTCTCCAGCTCATTGCATCCTCTGAATTTCTATACTATATGTAACATAATACATATTATTTTATATAATATGCTATAGTTTTGTGTAAGTTGTGTTTTTGTAAATTCCTTGAGGTCAGAGTTTGCCTTGCAACATGATAATCATATCATAGTGGTTCCAAAATTGTTTCTGTTTTTTGGTCTTGGTAATTAGTGTTCAGCCCAAAAGGTCTGAAGTGATATTAAGCCAAGAGCTTCATTAGGACAGGGTCTCTGTCACATTCATCTTTGCATTCTCTGGGCTATGTCAGTACTCAGCACATAGGAGCAATTCACAGGACTCAAGAGGATAAATAAAAGAATGAAGCAAAAGACTGGAACTTGCGCATCTCAGAAGAAACACAGGTGACCAGTAAATTGTTTTAAAAAGTATCAATTTCTTTTGTAATCCGGAAATAAAAATTAAAACAAAAAAAGATTCTATCTATACCCATCAAAGTGGCAAAAATGAAAAATGTCTAACAATATCAAGTGTTGACAAGGATATAGAATAATGGACACTCTTATGCACCAATGATGGAAGTGTAAATTGATGCAACGAAATGACTTTGGAAAACAATTTGGTATTATCTAGTAAAGTTGGAGGTTCTCATACCCAGCAAGACAACCCCTGAGAAATCCCTTCACAGGTGCACCAGGAGACATATAGAAGAATGTTTACTATGGTACCATCATAGTGGACCCAAACTGGAGGCAACCTAAATGTCCCTCAAGAGTAAAGTAACTAGGGGCACTTGGGTGGCTCCATCAGTTAAGCATCTGAGTCTCATTTTCAGCTCACGTCATGATCACAAAGTTTTGTTAGTTCGAGCCCTGCATTGGGTTCTGCACTGACAGTGTGGAGCCTGCTTGGGATTTTCTCTCTTTATCCTTCCCCTGCTCACACTGTCTCTGTCTCTCTCAAAATAAAAAAATAAATAAACTTTAAAAAAGAAAAGAGTAGAGTGACTAAATATATTGTGGTATAGTCATAAAATGAAACACTGCAGCAGAGTGAAAACAAATGGATTACAGATCCTCTTATCAACATTATGAAGTCAAGAAAAATATGATTTAATTTTAAAAGCAAATGAAATACAGAATGATTCCATTTTGTGTTAAGTTTTAAAATGCTAAATTAAAAGTATTGTTTACTGGTATATACACACATGGTAAAATGTAAAGAAAAGCAAGAAAGAGGTCATTCCTGGTTAATGGAAAAGATGGAGGAAGGATTTGTCAAGAAATAAGCAAAGAGTATTTTTAAATACTGGTAATGCCTGCCTGGTTGTACAGAGTTGTTAATTCTCATTTGATTGTGCATAACTTATACATACATTATACTATTTTCCTCCACCAATTCGATGTTTAACTAAAATAAAAAAACAAAGAGGAATGAATGATATGTATGGGCAAACTTTTTGGGATAATGGCATGCCAGCAATATTTAGTTGAGGAAAATCTCACTCCTTTCGGTAGCCATAGTCTGTAATGGTGCTTTTCTAAGTAGGGAAGTTCCAGGGATTTTGAAAATTATGAATGCAAAAATACACCACAAGGTGGCATCATAGCCTCAAGTATCTCATTAGGACATATTTAATCTAAGTAACCCATTCTCACCTTGGAAATGTTGGTGTAGTTAAAATCTAGAGTTTATTGTATTCATAGGGAGCAGCAGAGAATATTTTTATTCTTTTAGCTTCTTCTCATTTCATCAATTATTCTTTATTTTAATTGCCAATATACTGTGCTATCAGATTAAACTTTGAGGGAAGCAATTCAAATAAATTCAACACAACAAGTATGCAGGTCCAGCTTATGACATGTCTTCATTCATTCCTCATTCAGTCAGTCAGTCATATATTAATTCATTTAACCAGTGTCCTCAAATATTTATTGAGCTTTCTTTCTGTAATATACATAAGTCAAAGAGGCCCTGGAGACTTAAAAAGAGCAAAAACATAGTCACTACCATTGGCTTTTAGCATGGTGGTAAAGACAAGCAATAATCATATAATCACAAATTTAAATTGCAACTGACAGATTCTATAAGAAGTATGTGATTCTACACTAAGGCTTTGAATCAGTTGGAGATGTGAGCAGAGTACTGAATCTGTTGAGATCTGAAAAAGAATGAGGTACCTAGGTGAACAGGAGAGAAAAGAACGTTCTGAATAGAAGGAACAAGTGCAAGTCCTGGAATCAGGAGAGACCAAGGAGAATACCAGGGGCTGAAGGAAAGCCAGTATGGCTGGATGGCAAGTCAGAGGTAGTAAGACAAGGTAAGAGGGGCCTAGGGAATGGGCAGGAGCCAGATCTTGCATGGCTCTGAAGCCTGAGATTAAGGATTTTGTCTTCCTATTAAGAGAACTGGAGAGCCACAGAGAAGAGAATGGGTGTAGCAGCCTAAAGACCACACAATGTCACTGGAAAACCAGTAGCTTTATCAGTGTCTAGGAAACATTCTGCCTTAGGCGCTGTATGGTGGCACAGCTTGTTCACCTGGGTACGTGTCATTTACTTTTTGATGGTGAAGGATATCTTTAAAGACAGTAACATAATTTCCATCTTAGCCATGTTCATTAGATTCAAGATTTTTCCTCTAAAGAAACATGACTCCATTGTATTTATTTTGAATCAGTCTAAAAACCGTTGCTTTTGAAGACAGGAAGCATAAAGCATGCTTTCTTAACAAACCAATAAATCCATTCAGCTCATTCACAATAAAATAAAAACCTTTCATATCTAAAATATAAAAGGTATGAAAGATGCGTACATGGGTGGCTCAGTCATTTGAGCATCCAATTCTTGATTTCAGCTCAGGTCATGATCCCAGGGTCTTGGGACCAAGCCCTGCTTCAGGCTATGTACTGACGTGGAACCTACTTAAGATTCTCTCTCCCTCTCTCTCTCTCTCTCTCTCTCTCTCTCTCTCTCTCTCTCCCCCTACCTCCCTCTGCCCCTCTCCCCTGCTTGGGCTCTCTCTCCCTCTCTAAAAAAAAATTAAAAAGAAAGAAAGCTATGAAAGCATTGTTTATGGTCATGTAGTCTCAGAAAGAACTATGTGTTAGAAATCAGAAGATCTGGGTCACATGACCGTGGGAAAGATTATCTAATTTGGCTGCGCCTCAGGTTTCTTCTTCTACAAAATGAACCATTGATCTAGGTTATAGTCTTCTACCCCTCAAATTTTTTAAATCTGCAAATATATTTATATAAAGCAAAATATGCATGCAAATAATTTAATATAAAGAGAACAGGTGTTGGACAACTACCTTGGTATGTATTTGAAGAAAGTTGTGTAAATGGAGCTGAATGAGATTTATTTTGGATCTTAAGACACTTTCAATAAACTAAATTTTAATAAGCTACACTACCATTTATCGATAGTGTACTATGTACCAGATCTTATGAACATTATCTCATTTAATCCTCATAAAATTCTTGTGAAATAGGTGTTGTTTTTAAATCCTATTTTACTAATTAAAGAACAAAACTTACACAGATTCAGTAATTTGTCCGAAGTCACACAGCTAATACATCTGAAGATCAATATTGATATATCTGATTTCAGAACTTGTCCTTTTAATCATTATCCTATTTATTATATTCCTTGAAGAGCTGAATAATAATAAATTCTATTTATTATATTCCTGAAGAGCATAAAAAATGACATATATATTGAGTAGAGATAAATTTATTAGAATTATATATATATGGATTTCAAGTTTTTATAAGTGATCTGTTGAATAAGTACTAAGATTTGTAATAAGCTCCCACATCTTAAAATTGCTCAATAGACTTCATTTAACTAATGCACTATCCTACATATGGCTGTGAAGTTGCACTATTACTAAGCAAACCATCTCCTTGTTAATATGTTTTTGCTGTATCCATACAGGATATGCTTACAGAATTTAAACTCCTCAGCTATACATTTTAAAGAAACAATTAGACAAATAACTTCCATCATTTTTCTTGCTATGTCATATCCTGATGACAAACAATGGTGAACTTTTGTTTCTCTTTAGTCTCAAGCTCCTGATACCCAGAGCAAGGAAGCCGCCTTGTTTGGAGAAGTAGCTAAATGCATTTATATTGAGTTATTGCTCTGGTGTTGTTTTGTCTGTAGCTCCTGCTCTTGGGCATGCTCGAGGTTTGATGGTCACATCAAAGGCATTGTGTTCCCTGTTGTGAGAACTAGTTAGTGTTGGTCAGATAATTTATCGGTTATTGCTGGGACCCGTTCCTATGATAGTCATGCTCAATAGGCACTTGGTGTTTATGTCTGTTCTTTTAGTGCAACAATTTGCCTTATGCCTGCACTTAATGAGTCAGCTGTGATGAACTTATGGATATCTTGAGGGTGGGGGTGCTTACTGAATCTTCAAAGGGGTCACAATGGCCTCTCAAGCCTCCTTACTGTAGGGGTAAATGATGTTCATCATCAGAGGCATAGCTTGCCCTCTGAGCTCATCTGATGGTCATCAGGCTATATGTGGGTTTGGTGATGTTACCATCCCCACCCATTTGTACTGTGATGTGCTTATCCTTCTGACAGAAAGATGTCAAAATAATAAAATAAATTTAGCAGTGGCTGCTTGGAGACCAAAAAAAAAAAAAAAAAAAAAAAAGGTGGCTTGCTTAGTTCCTGTTTAGGAGGTGGCGTGCGACTGTGACAGAGAAATGTGTGATGACGAGAGTAGAATATGGTCTGTGTGCCTCTGTGTTTTACCCTCCTGACTGTGAACACATCTCTGTCATCTTGCCAGACCTCAACGGAGGCCTATTTAAAGCAGGAGTACCAAGGCAGACTGGCTAGGACAGGGGAGAGGCTGGCATCGCTGGTCCAGGAGAAAGCCTACACAAACAGCTACACAAAGTGCTAGTTGGATTGATTTGGTGGGGGAAAAAAAAAAAAAGAAGGAAAAAGGTCTTTATGTTCTCTGTAATTAAGGGAAAAGAAGTGATGAAAGATCTTGGAAGCACAGTTTCACAGTATGGTAAATAATATTCAGCTCGATAGCTTATAATCACAAAAGGTGGGGTTAACTCAATTAAAATACTTTAGTTGTTTTATGAGTTTATGAGCAATTTAAAATTTAGTTTCAAAGTTTAAGATTTAAAATTTAATTTTTACAAATCCACTTATACAAGTAAATCATTATGAATAATAGCCATTCTTTGAGAAATACTTTTCCTTCCGCATGAGAAAACATGACTTTGTTATCACTGCGGTGAAAACACAAAACTATTATAATGCACACTTAATGCAAGAAACTTTAGAGTTAACTTGCCAAAGATACTCAACCTCATTCTATCCCTTAAAAAAAAAAAAAAGCTTACAAGGCATTCTATTACATGCATATCCATTTCATATGCATGAATCTCTTCATTCCCACAGACTAACAGAATGACAACTGAGGTCAAGGAAACAAAATATTCAATTCCCAGAAGACTAAGAACTTAGAGGCATATAAAAATGTCTCTAGTTATAAGATTTTTTGAAAACTACACACATATAAACTCTTAACTGTTATGGAACATGCTTAACCATAGGCCAAAACGTTTAGGCTAGTTTAAAATCCCTTCCTGTTAATAAGAATTGTTACAGTGGACGGGTCACTGGGCAAGTCTTTCTAGGCCAAATGAAGAATGTTGTTTCATGACATGATGGACCTGGAATGTATAAGCATTCAGAATGATCCAGCATTCTCCCCCTTACCAAAAACCTCTTATCTTTTACATCCAGTGGAAGACTGAGGTTTTAATTTCCTTTTCAAACTCCATTTTCTCAGATATCTTGTCTGTTTTTTATTTAAGTTATTGATTTATTTAAGTAATCTCTATACTCAGTGTGGGGCTCGAACTCACAGCCCCAAGATCAAGAGTCGCATGCTCTTCCAACTGAGCCAGCCAAGTACCCCCAGAATCCTTGTCTTAATACTTCACCATTTTGCTTCACCTTTGCCATCACCTTGAATGAGATTATAGGATATTCTCTGGCAGACATTACTGGGGGGTAAGGTCCCCAATTAAGTTAAAGTAGGTATGACCTGCTTGAAAGTTGAAAGTTAAAACTAGGAAACTGCCAAAATTATTTCCTTTTATGTTGTACAATGGAATAAAGTGGCGTTATTCTTTTTAAATTCTTTCATATATTAAAAGGGTAAGTAAGATGGGGTGCATAGGTAGCTTAGTCAGTTAAGCATCCTACTCTTGATTTCGACTCAGATCATGATCTCACAGTCATGAGATCAAGCCCCCCATCCGGCTCGGAGCTGACAGTGCAGAGCCTGCTTGAGATTCTCTCCCTCTCACTCTGCCCCTTCCCCACTCTTGCTCTACTCACAGGCATGCACGTGTCCTCTTTCTCTCCCTCTCTCAAAATAAATAAACATTAAAAAAAAAAAAGAAAACACGGGTAAGATGGTAGAGGCTTTTATGCTAATACTATAGACAGATTTACTTTTATAAATAATTCAAAGAGATCCCAGGCAGGTTGAAATATACTTGGTTAGTCTGAGGCCAAAAAAGCAGTGTCAAAAGCCGTAGCCTAGAGGTCTAAGGTATGGGCTGAAGAATCAGACAAGGCTGGGTTGAGTCATAGCTTAAACTAATAGTTGTGACCTTGCGCAGTTAACTACTTATTCTCCAAATCCTAATATGTAAAGCAAAGATAATAATAATATAGGCACTCTATAGGACAGTTATGAGGCTTAACTGAGGCAACAGATTTCACACACTTACCATAGAGATTAGCACAGAGAACAATGAACAGCATTTGCAGTGAGTATTCATGTTTTGTCTTTGTTAGACCTCTGACTTAGGTTGGCCTGGTTCTGTCAGTTATAGCAGAGGAGCCAGTTCCCTGAGCAACCCCATTCCTGTCTGTTCCTTTCAAGTTAAAAGAGAGGGAGAAAGTACCACATGGTACCTAGGGAGCCATTTCTCATATGCCTTTGGCCCCTCATACAAGATTGTATATGCAAGCAAAGGGACATTGTTCTTTTTAAATTCTCTCATCCGAGTTCAAAGACTTATCCTTCCAAAGAGTATGAGCTATAGTCATAGCTCATAGTTTATGATGTCATATTTGCTGTAGGGCTTTGTTTTAGTTGCTGAAATCTTCACAACCTCAGTTATTGCTTAGATCTTAAAAGAATTACAAGGGGAAGTCAGACTCCATTCTTCAGTAAAATGCAGAACTGGGAATAGTCCCATTGGGCAATAAAAACATGAAAAGCTATAAATACATCTATCTTTAAGTCATAAAACTTACAAAGTTAATCCAGATTCTTAATTTGACTAGGACCCTATCCCAATGAGTTTTGTTTGTTTTAATTTTAGAGGGAGAGCATGAGCAGGGAGGAGGCACAGAGGGAGAGAGAGAGAATCTTAAGCAGGCTCCATGCTCAGCTTGAAGCCGTACTTGGGGCTTGATCCCATGACCCTCGGATAATGACCTGAGCCAAAATCAAGAGTTGGATACTCAACTGACTGAGTCACCTAGGCACCCCAGGATATTCTTAAAGTAAGCTAAATTAGCCACATTTTAATCTCTGCACATCTCTAGCCATGGATTTTTAAAATTGTATTTATGTACATTATTATACTATAGTATTGCTTCAAATCCAAGATGTATCTTTTTTTTTACATTCTGGAAATTGGGATGTCTTATGATCAATGGATAAAGTTCTGTTGTGGTGATTCTTTTCCTTAAAAACTGACCTTAGGGGTGCCTCAGTTGGTTAAGCATCTGACTCTTGATTTTGGCTCAGCCCACAATCTTACAGTTAGTGAGATTGAGCCCTGATCTCACTGTTAGCATAGAGCCTACTTGGAATTCTCTCCCTCTCTCTCTCTGCCTCTGTCCCACTCATATTTTTTCTACCTCAAAATAAATAAACTTAAACAAAACAAAACAAACCTGATCTTAAACCAACAGTGTCTCTTGCAAATGATGGAGTCTTACTTATAGAAATTGCTTTGTGATGATGTGACCTAATGATGTAATGTTGGAAAAGGACCATGTTGATTACAAAAAGAAGATAATCCAAAAGGCTTAAGATTTATGATACATATCATATGCATATGTGGGTCATTAGTTAACTCTAGTTAACATGTGGCCTTTTTTTATGTTTGAACATTACTTTAAAAGTCCCTCAGATTTATTCAAATAAGACAGAATTATCATATTTGTAATAGAACACTATCCCAGTGAGACCAAAAAGCCTCTCCAACTAGTTCTCAGAAATCTTTTGTCTCACTGTCATGGCACTTCCTTCTTTTGAGGGTCCTTGTGAATAGCTAGAGTGATAGTCACACCTATCACTGTCAGGCTACAGAATTACATTTGCATGTGCTACCACATCCCATTCGAAACTTAACATGTACACACAGTGCTTGGTACGCAGTACTTATTCAATAAACACCTTCTGGCTCACTGATGGGAAATACAAACTGTGTTTTAATCATTGTTGAACTATATTTCTAGGCCCAATATGGAGCTATTCCTACCCTGGTGCTACATCAGCAAATGGAACTTCAGAGAACTTTTGAGTCCCTATAAATGTTCCACTTAACTAGAGATGCAGTATATCCAGTTAGGCAGTCCCCCACTGCCAAGCTGATTCTGGGCCTTCTCACCCTAAACGAGGTTGATTGTATAACTCTTCCAATCAGATATTTTCCATTTTTCTCTTCCTTGTTCTTTACTCTTTATCCTATAAAATCTTCCTGCCTTCTGCCCCATTTTGCAGTTCTCCAAGAGGGTACTGCTTCAGGAAGTGTTAAATAAAGTTTGTATTACTTATTGTTTTCTTCAGTTGTTTTCTAACATTAGGCATACATATAGCTTTTAACATTTGGGAAAAATCAAATTTCTAAAAATGTTATTGTTTTCCTTTTATCCTACCAAAAATCCCTTGAGTTAATTTTGGGACTAACTTTTACATACATAAAAGCCACTGATAAATCAAACTTTAAAAGTTCTTTTCCTCCTGGACCATAAAAACTATTTTTTTTTCTATTTTGGGAGCAAACATGAAAACTACCACACCTAAAGGTAGAACACCATTTTCACAGAACATCGACTCAAAGATGGGAAACAGTTGTTAAAAACAAACATCAGACTCAAAATGGAGTGACTTGTGTAAGCCCCACATTGCAAACCAATACTTAATATCTAACCAAATTGCAGTGACCTTTAACCAGTCAATCTAGAATTAACCAATCACTACCAGTGAGGTCATCTGCATGACAGACCCCCACCCTTCCCCCAAAGGAAGGTGACCTTGCCTGAACCAATTCACTCTGTTAGAAACTTCCATTTGCAGCCCCCTTCTGCCTATAAAAGGCTTTCATTTTGTATAGCTTCTTGGAGCTCCTTTCTATATGCTAGAAGGGATGCTGCCCAATTCATGAATTATTGAATAAAGCCAATTTGATCTTTAAATTTACTTAGTTGAATTTTGTTTTTTAACACAGTGAAAAGTGATGTCAATAGCTTATGATGTGGAACATTTATCAAGGACCAAATAATTTCAAATGACCAAAATTATGGACAGCAATTATCTTTAGGAACTATGACAACCCTTAGCAACTATGTCACAAGTTGTTTTACAAATACTTTAATCAATTAATTGGAAAAATAACAGCCCATATGTAACCGGGAAGGAAAAAAATGTAACGAAAAACCATAAAGGATGAGAAAGGGAGGAAAGGAGGAAGAAAGAGGATTTATCTTAAAATATTTAATCCGAATTAAAAATAAAAATTCCTAATCTCTAAAATGGTTTACATTCCAAAAAAGGAAAAGAAATTCTTTGAATGCTGACATTACAACAGGCACAGAATCAGCTAGTAGATCTTAAAATAAGCATTACTTCTATGCCTATTGTCCACAAATCAGGACTCAAAAGCAGACTTCAAATACTACTTAATCCATTTTCTTATTTTCTACCTAACTCCATCAGAGCTACTGGAAGATGCAATAACCACAGAACTTACAGACAGGAGGAACAAAGTGATCTGTTTTTGCTCATATTTTACCCACATACAAACAAAAATCAGAAAAACTATATACTTAATTTTTCAAAACTAAATGTAAGAAACCTCACACTTTTTCCTTTAACTGTGAGCGTAATTGATATGAATAAAAACATTTTAAAAAATTCTTTTCTTACGTTTGGCCCAATAGCTTCAGGAACTGAAATAATCTCTTCTAGGCTTCATTGAATAAGGAGAGATATGTGCATAATTTCTACAGCATCAAAAGAACGTTTCATTGAGGTAGGCACAGAGGATGTATCATCAGGAAGCATGTATATGCTTATCACATATGCAGGTGATATTTTAAAAACCCTCTACAAATGTTTTTGAGTTACAAAATGTATGACACGTCCTAGCTTATTATCCCAGGTTCAATTTGCTATTATTTGGAGTTCTTGTATTTCCACTTTTCTAAGAACCACGGTTAAGAATAAAAGGCAGAGAAACTGATCACTTCCTGTCTCCAAATAATGTCATACCCACCTATGCTGAACTGATTTACAAGCTCAGATAAACGCTATTTTCAGGCAAGCTGTGAATTATATTAAATGACTCTGAAAGAGAAAAAGAAAAGCCACGGCTTAAATTGTTAGTGAAGGAAGGCCTTGCTTGAAATTCATGTCAACTTTCCATTCTGCAAAGCAACTCATCCACATAAAAATAGTCAAAAAGGACTTCATTTAATTAGTGATATGTAGACTTTTGCATAGAAAAAGGTTACAAAGTAATGCAAAAAAGACTAGGTACAATAATTTTAAAACAAATATTTAAAAAGTATAATTTTGTATAATGTTTAACATTCTCATAATGTTTATTGCTTTCTCCACACAGCAGAGAAATGAATTGCATAATACATGCTGTGTCTTTACCTTTCAAACATAAAATCTCATGTGCTCAATTTCAATGTATTAAGATTATTTTGTCATTAAAAATTAAAAAAGAAAGAAGAACACTATTATGTAGCACTAGTCTAGGCATGAACAAAAATAATTTATGTACATCCCATTGCATACATTCATCTTGATTTGGGATCAAATGCAATCATGAGCTTGACATAGAGCACTTAAAAATCGTGGCTTTTCTCTTCCCAATGCTCTCTCCCTGTCTCATCACCTCCAGAAATGCAACTTTTCCCAAAGGGCGACAAGAATAGGTATTACACATTATCAGGACAAAATGAAGAGGATAAATATGTAAAAACAGTCCAAATGAAACAATAAATTAACCTAAACTTTTACACACTGGAGAGTGTGTTTTCAAGTTGGCATGAATCAAATAGCTTCTGGTGGGCACACGGTAGGCAACTGCTTCTAGGCAACTGCACTCTATAAATGTATGGTTTTACAAAAAGAAGCACCAAATTTTGAGCCTTGGAAAAAAAAAGTGCCTGGGGGCTTGCAGGCAGGGCAGAGATGGCTGTTAATCTGAGCACTGATGGAATAATTGCTTATACCAATGCATTGCTAAATGTCACCATTTGGCAGGCAAGTCTGTACAAAGAAAGCAAACTAAGATAAAACTAGGTCTTTCAACTTGAAAATTATTTTCAGCAATCCTTTTGGCCAACAAAAGCCTGTTGGTTTCAACAGATTACTCTTTTCTGGCATTTCATTAAAATGTCTGCAGCCTAATGCAAGACTTCTGTCCCTTTCCTGTCTTAACCTAACCTCTATGATCTTCTTTACTTGTGCAAAGTTATCTGTTCACAAGGAAACTTTACTAGCTCAGGCACTTATGAAACACAAATATTTTTTTTCCATCTAGTTTCGAGAGAATCCAGTCAGGGCTTTTTTTTTTTCCTTTCCCAATTCAGATACACTGATGCACTGCTGGATGGTATAGTCCATACATTTCCCAGGAAACTTCTAACTGAAAACGAGTGTGAAGTTTTCAAAAGTTGCTGATGTCAGTTACCAAGCTGCCTTAAACAAAACAAGAGAGAAAAGATAATACCACATTTCCACTTGTGAGGTTTGTGTCTCAAATAGCTTTATTGTTCCTTTGTGGGTCTGTAGACATCTGTACGGCTACTTTCAGGGTGCAGAGGTTTAAGCTGACTCTGAAATGAAGGACATTCAGTTACTATAGTATTGCAGGAAGTTCAAAGCTTAAAAAGCTCCCACTTCTGTCCCCCACGGTCGGTAAGGTTTACTGTTTGTTCCACCGCTTGTCTGCTGAGGGCTGGACGAGGCTGACACCGTCAGGGGCGGGCTGATGGCTGTGGCCGCTGCCACTGCTGCAGCTGCGTTCGGGGGGAGCATGGGGAAGGCCCCCGCGAAGGACAGAGGGAAGCTGTGCGCGGCTGCGGTGGCTGCTGCCGCGGCCGCGTGGACAGTGGCCGAGAGGGACAAGAGAGAGGTGGACAGAGGTGGCACGCAGGGGGCAACGCTGCCCGTCGATGGCATCCGAAGGGCAGAATCGGCGTGGGCGAACGTGGCCGTGAGCAGGGCGGAGCCGTGGGCAGGAGGCACTTCTGAAGCTGTGGAGAGGCGACAAGGCGTTGACTCGGAGGCGTGGAGTCCGTTGGGTTGGAGCAGGGCGGCGGGGAGGTGGTGGAAGGCCGCCGCCCAGTGGTGCGGGTGCAGGGGGTGATGGTGGTGGGCCAGCGAGGACGTCATGGCCGCCGCCTCCCGCTGCGAGGCGCACGTGCTGAGATGAGAGACCAGTCGCACCCGCAGGGGATCCGAGGAGTCCAGGCCCTCCACGGAGCTCAGGTACCTGGCCACCTCTGTTAAGCACTCCCGGAATCCAATGCTCATGAAGTCCATGGCAAGAGCATGTGCGTCAAAGTAGCCTAGAAGGGGGTTTGAGCAAAGTGGGGGCCAGGGCAGGGAGAGAAAACGGTACAGGTACTGTGATTTACGGAAACACCGACTGTGCTCCTTCTCTCTGTGCTGCAGAAGATTCAAGCAGAATGACGACCCTTTCTGAAAACGTTGCCCATTATTTCTGGTTGTAACTTTTGCAGAAGAAAGGACACTTTGCAATTCACATTTATGACAAGGCTGGCAATGCTATATATACTAGTTGTTCTTCAACCGAATGCCACGGTGGGGAGAAAAATTAAGAACATCCTTGTTTAAGACACTACCATAAAAAACCAAGGTTGGGGGGGAATGTCTCTCCTTTTGTACTGTGGGATAGTGAAATTCCCTTGTAAAATTTGCACAGTAGTACAGAGTTTCAGTCTCTGTCTCTGTCCCATGAGGTGGAGATTAAAGGGTTTATCTGAAACATCCTCACTCTTGGCATTTGTCACAGAGATATGAAATGCATCTTAGCAGCTTGACGACCTTCTTTAAAAATATGCTAGACTCTCTTAATAAATTCAATAATGCTTTTTGACTCACAGTGGTTTTTTTTCCAAAGTGAAAACATCTTGTCATTAGTTTGTAAGAAAAAAATTGATGAAAACAAAATGACTTTTTAAAAAATCTTGGTTACTAATTTGAAGATCTTATTTTTCTATCGGGCAATATACGGTTGCTTTACTGATATGAGATTACTATACCTCTTCACTTTTCTGAAATTCAAATATATATTTCCTTCACTGGTTAGCTTACGTTTTCCTGGCATCTACCCAAGAAAAAAAGTGTATTAATTTTTCGGTATGTTATGCATGCACTGCCCACACCGAAGGCCACTACCATAAAAATGGCTGGAGCTGGGTCACATTTAGGAGAATCCCTTTTTATCCACTGATAATACATTGGACAGAAAATAATATTTTTATTAATAGTGCCAATTTAAGATAGAATAATAATCAGACTTTTGGGGAAATGTCACCACTTTGAATGGGTGACCTCTAATATGTACAAATGTATCTTTTTTCAGATTCTTTCTCATTTGCAACTTTTTTTTTTTAGCTATTTTCAAATTAAAAATTTACTCAGTTTTGGGATATGGGTATATCTAATTGAGAAATACCACAAAGTTATTTTCATCTAAGGCATTTATATTATCTTTTTCATGTTTTTGCAGATCAAAGTATTACCTGTGTCATTTATCATCCACTAAAAATTAAGCCATCTTATTCTGTAATCAAAGCACTTTGGAAAATAGTATTTGCAATAATATTCACATTCCTAAATAAAGCTAGACTATCAACAGAAACTTGGAAGTCCCAAAAAGACATCTGGGGCAAAAAGATACACCATTAAAAGAGTAAAAATAACACCACAATACAGATATAAGAGAATATCATAAAATGTGGGAGATCAGCAACAAAAATAGTTATCATCCCAGACTTCAGCTTAGTTAGCAACAAAGTCCCTGGGATTAAGAGGGAAAGCTCTTCCTGAAGACGACGCCTCTGTGGACAGATTTCACATGAGAACCCTCAGGTTCTTTGTGGGGTGTTGCAGGCTTCTAATTCACGAGGGAAGGAAGGAGGAAATCAATAGAAGTCAGAGTCCAGAAAGGCAGAGGGATCTAGAAATTTAGGTTACTTTACTAAATTTTCTCTAGAAGCTATTGCAATACCAAGATAGACTGTAAAGAATGGAACAACAGAATTAGAGCCTCAGGGGCTTCTAAGAATTTTCATGATGGGGTACGAGGTGATTGAAAGTTGTGGTTTGCCAGCTGTATGTCGTTATATATGGCTGAGTTCTCTGCTGCATATTTAGGAACATCAATTGTGTGATTCCTATTCTATTGCTGAATGCAGAAGGAAATGGTGATGAACAGCTGTCTCCTGGGAATAGATATTGGGCCAATAATAAAAGCACACGCAGCCATTCCATACCACTTCCTCTGTGCCATCACTGCTATACAGCTTTAAGTGAATAAACTCACAACAACCTTGTGAGGTAGACATTATGGCTGTTGTCATTTAGCGGATGAGGAAACTGGGGCTCTGAGAGGGTTAGCAGTCTGCCCAGCGTCACAGAGCTAATATATGGCAGAGCGAGGATTTGAAATCAGGTGCCCCAACTGTAGAGTCTGTGCCCTTCACTCCTGGGAGGCCCCCACAGCAGTTGTGTCTTAGATGATGTGAGCTCACATTGCCTGCCCCTCCTCTTTAAGGCCCACACTTTCTCCTGTGGGATGACCTCTCTAACGACTTGGCAGTCAGGCGACTTGTGTGGAGATTGCTTGGAAATGTCTGTTCATAAACTATTCTGGGATGAATTTTAGGACTGTTCAGGTAGCCAAGAATAGCAACCAAGAATGGAACTTAGTTTTCATAATAAGGCATAAGAACAATGTTACTCTTTAGAAGTATAGCTCATGCCAAATATTTGCAACCCTGGTAAGAATTCTTAGCCTTGCGGTGAACACCACCAAGGGAGCCAGAGCAATCAAACTGCTGTTCCTGCACCATCACTAACTCAACCAGACTTCTACTTCTGAGGTAGCAGGTGCCGAGACAAAATTCATGGGGCTGGAGGTGCTTTAGAGCTCAGAGTGCTGGCGTAGGCCTCACAGTGCCACAGAGCACTTCTGCCTTGGGTTAAAGGCCAGTCAGTTGCCAAGCTGGCTGGATCACTGGCTTCTATGATTTCATACAGTTCTCTTCTCTATTATATAAGAATTTTTGCATCCTATGCTGAGGGTTACATTTTAGTGTTTAGAAATCACAATTCCATACCCATTCAGCATGGTTTCTAGAGAAGGTGCAATCTAGAGAAGGTGCAACTGAGGTGAAGTCAAACCATGGGGGCTTCTGGCCAGTGCTGATGTTTTGTTTTGTTTTTTTAAAGTTTATTTATTTGAGAGAGAGAGAGAGAGAGAGCTTGAGCGAGCGAGGGGAGGGGCAGAAAGAGAGGGAGATAGAGAATCCCAGGCAGCTTCCACACCGTCAGCGAGAAGCCCAATGCAGGGCTTGAACCCACGTACTGTGAGATCATGACCTGAGCCAAAACCAAGAGTTGGACACTTAACGAACTAAGTCATCCAGGCGCCCCCAGGGCTGATGTTCTAAAGTTCTTCAGCAGTATGGCCATACTGGAGTTAAGTACCGAAGTACTTCTATACCAATTGGTAAACAGCTACTTCCCTCCAATGCTTTGCCTCTGCTCTGATCTAGGGCAAACTGTGATACTATGTAATGAAAAGCTAATGCTGAGCAGAGAAGCCTCCAGGATGGAGAGTAGCACTTAACCCCTGGTGGTACCCTCTCCCAACCCAGTTGTCAAATATACTGAATAACAAAAACACTCTTGGTTAAGGTGAGGAGCAAAGTCTTGCTTGAAGGGTGAAAAAGATACAAAAGGGAAAAATCAAGTCTGAGTAACGTGTGAGAAGGAGGAAATCTGAATGAATATTACAGCTTTCAGGATCTCAAGTCTATTTTTAATATGACATGAGGGTCCATCCCTGACCTCTGGATGATTCTAGTACAGAAGATATCTCTCCAGGGCACTGGGCCAGGGGCACCTGTTCCTGTTTGCTCTCTGCAGGAATGACTCTGCTCCATTAATAGTTTCCAGTTCAGAGATTTACTACCTACACTTCAAAGGTTCTGTCTGGTCCAAACCCAAGACCAATCAAAATCTGAAAACAATGAAAATAATTCTAAAGTCAATTCCTTTGGAATAGTTGCACCGTATTGAGTCCTAGCCTTGATCTAATGGGGAGTCTGGGGGGAGGAAGGGAAAGAAGAAGAGAAAAAGATTGCCTTCAACCTCCTGTTTATGTTTGGATGTTTGTGTGTTTGTTTTGTCTTTCTGTACAGATTCCAGCATGTGCTTCTGAGGTCCCAAACAAATCTCTGACCAGGCTGCTGTGAATGAAGCTTTACTCCCACAGTATTATGAAAGCAAACACAAGCCCAGGGTCAAGTGCTTCTTTTGTTCCAGAAGTTCTTTCCCACGAGTTCAATCCTGCCATTAGCATTGACTTCCACAGCTTTAATCTGGGACCTCCTATCTCAGTTTGTTAAAGAACTGTTCAACTATGACTTTCCTGTAATCTTAGGGGGGAAAATGAAAAGAGAAAGGCAGAAAGGGGGTAAAAAAATGAAGTCACCTACTTACCTTTACCCCCAGTTGCCTGAAGCATCTTCAAATGATCTACTGTCATTTGCAATATTTCAGCTTTCTCTAACTTTGCAGATCCCTGCATAAACAAATCATGAGGTCTTATAAGTCCTATGGAAACTGATTTGGAACATTTGACACTGGATTTTCCATTTTTTTCTCACTAGAAAAGCCTAATTTTTTTTTCACAGAAAAATCTGAATTCTTTGCAAACTTTACATGCAAACAATAATCATTATGTCATACCTAATGACAGATATTTGCCAATTTATCATTTAAAGACTAAAAGGCATAACAAATAATTTTTTAATCATAAGATTAAACTATACTCCTAAGATCACTCCACTGTAACTATTACGACTGCAAAAATCTCAAGCCTTGCATCCAATCTCTACTCTATATTAGGGGACATTCAATAGTCTTATATAATGCTGCAGTCTAGATCAGTTGAATCCAACTCTGAAGGAGAAGAAAATAGGATCTTAGCAAATTAGGTTTTTCAAAAATAAAAAGTTCTAGTAAGTCTTTAAGATACACCCCTGGTAAGAAGAACCAAAAACAAAAAAGGGAAGATTTTTAAGGGTTTTTTCCTCCAATAATTACCAGCAGGTGTCACTGTGAATTCCGAGTTCGTAAACAAGAAAGCATAAGTTACTCCCTACCTAGTAAACATCAGAAATGCTTAAAGATATTTGAACTCTTTAGAATAGTTCTTAATAAAAATGCCTTGGGAATAAATTTTTATGTCCTACTTTACAAAATAAGACAACCTCTAGAAACCAACCGAAATACAAATGTGCCACCTTGAACTGCCTCAGAGGACTCTGGGTAGCTTCTAATTTCATGGAAAAACTAAATAATTAAATCAATGTGTCTTTTTGAAAAGGAAACTGAAGTTTTTTTTCAGGTTCCTATGCTCTACTTTTTTGTGAAAATTATCAGCACCCTGTACATGGTGAGAGTGCCAGAGTCATTGAAACTGCTAGAAAGAAACACTCTTCTAATCACACTGTGACAGGGCCAGCTCACCAGGGTTGGTAGCCAAGCTTGGCAAACGGGAAAGCCTGTGTTTATGGTAACTAACTGCCAAACAACTGAGGTTAGCTTTTAAGGTCTGTTTTAGGTCGACATTTAAGAAAAAAAAATCTAACAAACTGATGGGGGAAAAAATCACCAAAATGACTGTTCTTTATAATTGCAGACATTTCAGTACCCAAAGTGAAAAACACGGATTACAGATATTTTCATTTTCAGCCTATTGTCATTGAAAACGTTACTAATCAAAACTACAATTTTCACGTTACATTTCGCTTACCAAAGATGGTTTCAGCATATAGGTATCTTTTTTTCTCTAAAAAATGTATAATCAAGAGCATATTATAACTTGTACTTCTGTCAATATTCAATTTTTCCATCAAGATGTACAGAAGTTTCAGTGAAAGTAACTAATAACAAAATTGCAGTTTCTGGATAATTTCCAAGGGCTTTTGTGGGGCTTGATGTATAATGTTTGTGGTTCATGAAGTAAACAACAAAATGACACAAACAACTGCTATCTTACACGCTATTTGAATTAAATTGAAAGTGTTTTCAATAGTGTACAATGCCATATTCTTTGAAAGATGCTCTTAGAAATCTGTGCCATTAGCCATTGTGGCAAGAGATATAAAACTTTTCCAAGAAAATGACAAAGGAAGATTTAAAATTTTGGCTTCCTCCTTTTCTAAGTGTGCAAAAAAAAATTTATTTTTTTGGTAAAGGAATACTTAAATTCTGAAAAAGGGAATTGTTGGCTAGTTTTACTTTTATCAAACTTCAAAAAAGATGCCCCAAATAGAACACCATTCTATTAATCTAGAGATTAAAAATGAAACCAAGTGATTTGGTAAATAAATGTTATTAGTATTACTATTTAGGAACTAGAGCTAGAGGTGTTACTTCCTGGACTTGGTTATTTTTAAAATAAAAAGCAATGTTTTAGCACTTTACAAAAAAGTGAAATTTCATGTGATATATATGTATACACACATATATATGTATATACATATATAAATATATATATTTTTTAACGAGTATGACATACAGCTGGGTTTTGAACAAAACCACTACCGGTCTTCATAGAAAGAATAGAGAAAGCATGAACACTGTTACCCTTAAGGGAAAATAAGCTGAAGAATGGAAATGTTTTTCAACTTCATGATGGATTATGTTTTTAATAGTTTTGCCACAACAAAGCATTTTATTGAAATAGCTGCTCTGTGCCAGATCAGGGCACATACACCATTATTTTAATGAGCTTTAACAAGAACCCACATTCCCAGATGAGAGAATCAGATTTTCTGAGCTTTTTGGTGGGGTGGTCAGGGGTGAGGGTTGCTTACTTGTTTTTCAAAAGCAGTTGGCACCAGTCGTCTCAACTCAGATAAACTGTTATTTATCCGATCTCGACGCCTTTTCTCTATTATCTATCCCAAAGAAAGCAAAACAACAACAAAAGTTTATGAATACACAAATGATAAAATTACTCAATGGAAGAATACCACTGTTACACATTAGGCTGGATTACATGAACTAAAAAGAAAAGAAAAATCACATACCCCTCTCCTTTTCTTTCTTGCCATAATCTGAGATGCTGTTGTTGGGGAATTCGATCTAATCACAGAGCTAGTACTTTGCCTGTGAAACAGGAACAGTATGTCAGGTGCTGTATTAACATAACAATGGTTTCTTCTGGGTACTTGATGGCACCCATTAAATATTGAGCAATTGCACAGCTCAGGTCTACATTGTTTTATTCTTAATTCTTACTTTTAATATACTTTGTTTCAGTCCTTATATCTCTTTCCAGGTAAAAATTAAGCTTTTTTTTTTTTTTAACAAGTCATCCAGACACCAAATCAATTGGCAAAAACATGCCTCAACTTTTAAGTCTTGCAGTGAACAAATTACAGGCAGACAGAATGAGAAGTTAGAAATTAGTACTTTCTAGTTTCACTCAAAAATGTTTCTCGAAAATCAACTAATCTCTAATAGCATCCTTCCTGCACCCTCCTGGTCAGACACACTAAACAAAGCAAAGTTATTTTAACATAAAATCCATGTTTAGCACCACTATCAAACAGATATATGGTCATCACATGTCAAACTGTTGTCCCTAGACGCAATCTTCAAAATAAACAAAAGTTATCTTACTACTTTAAAACTTCAATGAGACATATTTCACTACGGGGGAAAAAAAGACAAATGTAATGTTTTGTATACTAATCTTCCAAAAGAATGCCCCAAATTAAATATGGCACTGATAGGGAAATTAAAAGTAGATCAACTACTAGGTAAATGTTTTACTTTGAAAATGAAACTGTAGGTGAGTATCTCCTAGTCTTCAATCTAAACTTAAACCTCCAGGGGCTGCAATCTTGAGTTTACTAATGAAAAGATATTTTATACTGAAAGTTCAATCAAATCATTGTCACGTATAACTTTTATGATCCTTTCTAGTTTGTACATGTTTTTCTTCATAATTCGTGGACACTATGCTTCTTTATGTTCTCAAATTCTCCAGGTTCCTATTATTTGTTCTCTTTCATTTTAGAAATGTTGCACACACCAGGTTCTTATTACCTCACCTTCTCACTTCTGGATCTTATTTCTGAATTAACTGTCTCCCTCAGTCCCACCCCATCGCAACTGGTTTCGCCTTTCACATGGCTTCTTCTGTTTTTCAGATCTCATTTTTTAAGACGACACACACTTTAATAATTAAAAGATACTTCGCAAACGCTTCCTGTAAATATCTTTGCTGTTGCTGATTTCACGCTTTGGTTTGTGCTTATTAGAATAACGATGTGGAAAGAAAGCCAGTTTTCCAAAGGTAGGAAAAATTTTGCTCTTTGAGTGACAGCTGCAGATAAATAATTAAGGAGCTTGTGGGGATGCCAATTAGAAGCAATTATCATTTGACCCGCCTTGGCACTAAAATGCCTTGGTAATCTCCCTCTGTCACTGGAAAGTGGAGGTCTGGCTTCTGTGATCACGACTCCGATCTTTTCCAGACTTAAGAAAAAGCAATCGATGAGATGATCTACGCCCGAAACGATCTGTCACTCACTCTCCCGTCAGCCCACTCACACACCGCCAACCTGGAAAGCTCAACCTCCTTAGCCTTAAGATCGCAAACTGCTTTAATTTCTCCAAAACGCAAGTCATCTTTTTAGGCTCTTGAAAATTAAAAAAAAAAAAAAAAAAAAAAGGTCAATCTGTTTTCCTCTTCGCCTGACCCATCTTGAAAGTGCTCCCACAGTTTCAGCGGCGGGGGCGTCGCCCGTCGCCAGCCTGTCCGCACGCCCAAGGCTGACAGCCGGGGACCCTCCCTCAACTCCTGCACTGTCTTTCAGTCGCGTCCCTCTTCCTCTCCGCCCCACCCCTGGTGTGAAAACCGACATCTCCCGCCCCACCCCAACGCACGCTCCGTGAGCTCCCACCGCTCAAAGTTTCCCGGGCAAAACTTTCCCCGCTCCGTTAGGACGCAGCGGAGGGGAGCCTCGGGATTTCCAAAGAGCCGCTGGCGCACAAAGCTCCTCGACGCCTCGGGCTCCGGGCAGTTCCCGTCGAGCCCGCGCTCACCCCGAGTAATTGTTCTCGCTCCCCACGTCGATGGTCTCGTCCATGTCGCTTTCGGAGGTCGTCTCCTCGCAAGGGCGCTTCATCGCGGCGAAGACGGCGCCGGGCACAGCCCAGCCCAAGCCACCGACGCCGAACGGGGCGCAGCACCCTCCCTGCCTGCCTCCTCCCTTCCTCCCTCCCTCTCTGGGCCCGGGCAGGCGCGACTCCCGCGGCGGCGCGCTCGGCTCCTCGCGGCTCTTTCCCACGCCGCTGCCGAGCTCGGCCGCAAGAACCGGCGCCGGCCACGCCCCTCCGCGCGGGTGGGGCCACCTCGCCCGCCTCCCGCGCGCAGGCCCCCGCATCCCCGCCGGATCCGCCTCCTCGGGGTCGGCGTGGTCCGCGATTGGCTGGGGCGGAGGGGCGGGGCCGCGCTCGCCAATGCTCGCGGCGGAGGCTCCTGCAGAGGCGTGGGAACGCGGCCGCGCACCTGGGGTCCGGGAGCAGCGCGCGGGCGGGAGAGGCAGCGGCGAGCTTGAGCGTGAGGTTGATAGCTCCAGCTAGGGCAGCACGCGGACGTGGGCGCGGGCGCTGCGAGGGAAGGCCTCTGAGGGGCGGGCTCCGGACCTCGGGTTTCGGCCCTCCTCCTCACCCCCCACAGTCTGACGGTGAAGCGTCTGTCTTGTGTTTAAAGAATAACCCCAAGCGCGTGGCTGAGTGTGAGCGAGCGTGTAGTGACGTTGGGAGGCGCCGTGGCTTAACCGAACCGCCCCACTCGGCCGTCCCTTCCTTGTCTGGACCAAAACTGCTGACTGGCTGACCCTGAAGGTCACATTTGCCCTCTGGGGTTTTTGAAAACGTTAAATCAAAGTTGCTTTTCTCCCTGGCAACTCCCGAGGCTGCTTCCGCGGCCTCTGGGCTGTGGACAGATAAGACGCGAGTTTCCCCGACCAGGTACTTAACCGCTGGCTGTCGGAGGGTCCGAGGTCGGCCACCACGTGACGTTCGCTTTGCTCTAAATCAGTTATTTCCATTTGGCCACAGGGGCCTTGGATAGTAGACTCCGCTGAGTAGACCGTGAGCCGGAGTTTATCTCCTCCGGCGGCAGGAAAGACTTAGAGCAATGGTGCAGGTATTTCAGGACACAATTTTAGTAGTTTTTCAAGTTCGAGATATCCGTGCTTGGATTATCCGGATAATGGCAGTTCTCCACTCCCCTTGTTGTGTGCCGTCGCAGCGGTAGAGTTCATTAGAATCCCGAACGTGAAAAAACCGCGCTTGGAAATTCAGTTTGTTTTCTAAAGTACGAATTCATGTCCGGTGTTCAGAGCATTAGACAACGTGGGTTGTAAAAATGACAGGAGTGCTTTCGAAACATGTTTTCAAGCTGTTCTTCCCATGTGTTGGGGGCTTGGAGAGGCTACGCCGAGGGGCCTCCGCGAGGGCAGGAGCGGGGCAGACCCAGAGCGGGAGGCGTTGTAGGCTCGCCAGCCCCGGGCGCCGCGGTACCGGGAGGCGGGTTGGTCGCGGTCGAGCCGGAGGCTCGTTGCTCCGGGACAGCTCCGTGCTTAGTGGAGAAAAGGTTCTAAGAAAGGGGCGTCTGTCATTCATCACAACCCTCCGCCACGGACTGATTCCTGATTTTCTCGGGATCTGATTAGGGCGTCCCTTTGACACTCCATTCTGTCCCCACACAAGACCGGCGCGGGGAGGGGAGGAGGAGAGGAAAGGATGCGACGGGAAAAGACTGGGCCCGGGCGGGGGTTGGGCGGGGGTTGGGCGGGGGAGAGCGGGAAGGACGTGCAGCCAGCGTGTTAAGCCCTCATTAAAACACAAAACCCCTTCCCCACACGCTCCCGTTTCTTTTGTGCGGTCCCCACCGCGGTGCCTGCAATAACCGTGTGAACAGAAACCCAAAACGTTTCATCCTGACTTCTGAAACTTAACCCCGGGCAAAGCACACAGTCGGCGGGGGCCGAGCGGGCTCTGGTGGGCTGGACCAGGTCAGCTCAGGACGCCGGGGACGTGGAGGTGGGGCGGTGACCCCCCAACTCGGCTGTCGGCCTCAGGGCGGGTGCCCAATCGGCGCCGGTCCCTGGGCCTCTGCTAGTCTGCAGTGGGTGAGGAGCTGAGCGCGCTGAGCGGAGCTGAGCCGGTCCGCATCCCTCGGGCTCTCAGACCTCCCCCGACGCCACCCAGCTGCAGATCCCCGCAGGCCTGCGGTGCTCAGCCCGACGCGCGGGTTGCAGACCCGGATCCAAGGAGGATGTGCCGAAGGCCCGTCCGCTCAGGCCACAGGTGAACGTGCTGCCGCAGGCCTGGCGCGAACTCGACCTTCGCGACTTTCAGAGAGGGCTGCACGTGTTTCTGAAAGCGAATGCCTACAGGTGCAATTAACGTTTGCCACGCTGGCAAGTAATCCCGCGCTTCCAAACGCCAGAGGCAAAACCTGAGATTGTTACTGGAAAAAATTAAGAGTTCGTGCTCACTATATTAGTTCATTTGATTACTGTAATTGTGAAAAATTGCAAAGAGGATAAGGGTTTGCTTGCAATAAAATAGCGGCTGCTTATAGTCTTTCTGTGTTTACTTTTGAAGACTTAACTGGTCTAACGTGTTAGAAAAATACAGCATGGAAAAGCATACGCGGATTTAACGTCGCTTAATTTTTTTTTTTTTTTTTTTTTTTTTTACAAAGAGAGCCATATATTAAAAGCTTTTGGAACAGTGCTGGCACATGGTAAGCACCATATAAGTCCTTAAATAAACAAGAATGCACAGGGCAAAAGACCTCGGTGTTTTTAACACTGTCATAAGTATATGCTCATTTATCTGCAAAATACTTAACCGTAATTAGGCAGCATGGGATTTTTCAATCAGGTCTTTTATTTCCCTCAAGTATCTCAGTTGACTATCTCCTGGTTAGGCGTCTTGTCTGATCTATCTTCCACTGAAAGTGACTCTCGGGTCAGAGGAAGAAACAGAGGGAGGAAACTCTTTGAAACCCTCCAGTTTACTTAGAAATGGTTGTGGATTGTCGGGAGCTGGAGGGGGATGGAGGGGTAGCCTGTGTCGAGAGAAAGAAAAGAGAATGAGAGAGCGGCGGGATTTCAAGCCTCAACGCCCCTCAGCGACATCCTTTTCAGGGAAAGTTGGTTGAAGGCTTACTAAGAGCCCGGGCAGAAGAAAAGATGTCCGATCTCAGAGCAAACCGCGGTTCTTTCCTTTTCAGAGATTTGTACAATGAGATAATGAGACCGAAAGATATGAAGGACTTTCCTAGAAACGAAATGCCATTAAGAGAAAAAGCCCAGGACTACGGATCTAAAGGGAATGGAGGAGGGGAGAATCTGCCGGCTTCTCGAAATTGGTCATCTCGCCCGCCCTTGTTTTGTGCTTGTGTGATTTAGCTCACTTAAAGGCTTGGGAGTGAGATGTCGAAAGCCAGGATCTGGAAACATCAGACTCAATGACCTTGATCCCCTTCCCCAATTCTTCTCCCAGGCATTTAATTTTACAGCTGCTTAAATTGGTACCTGTACTCATAAGTTTGGTGATCTTGACTTAGTTTTATCTTGTCCCACAAAATTTGAGTTTTCTTGCACAAATTAATGAAGTGATTGCTTTGCTGTAATTCTAAAATTCTCCTGTCAGTATTTTGGAAAGAAACCTGGGAATTAAAAAAAAAATTCTTGGTCTGTTTTTTTTTGTTCATTAGAGCACTCTAATGTTTGAAAAATCACTTGTCACATGTTTTGCTATTTGTGACTTCTCTGAATCCTTTGAGATGCTCCTTACAATTACTTAAAACATATCTGCCATTCCAATGTTTGGCTTCTCTTAGAAGATCACCAAGGCATGACACCACTTTAAAAAATGTTTTAACTTAGTTCTCAGTGAAATTGCAGGCAGCTCTGTTACATAAAGACTTTTATGTTAGTCTGAGCAGCCGAAGTGCACAGAGTTCAAATTGAGAAGTTGAATTTTTTGCCCTATCTGAAATACATATTATAATTATTTACACAGTTTTCTCTTGCAAAGGGAAGATAAACAGGTTGCTGAAAAGCGGTAGTCTATTTGCAATTGCTGGGGCAGGTGACAAGCACGTGTTGGGGCAGGTGACAAGCACGTGCATCTGTGGGCAGCTTTGTCGGGCTGCCCTCCCTGACTGCATGGCTATTGTGAGCTGGCAACGCTTTAAAGTGTGTGAAAAAGCTGCCCCCTGAGAGTGGAGGCCAAGGGCAAGATCCTTGTAAATTTTAATACCTTTCTCAACATCAGGCTGGCAGAAAGCAGGCAAATCTAGGGTCATATGAGACAGGACACATATTAGGAAGCCAGTAAAGTAAAACAAAGCTGAAAGCAAGTGCAAATTTAGGCCCACCAACCTTGAAGTCATCTGTAAAAGGGAACTGGTTTACTAGTTAACAATTATTTTTGCCTAGTCACATAAAGTACATCATATTTCTTGGCTTGCCCCAAGTGGTGCTATTTACTTATTTGTTACATTTAAAATTCTGAGGTAGGAAATCTTAGACCCAAAGCCCCTTTCTTGGAAGTTAGAATGTTTAAATTGATTGGTTATTAGAGGTAATTTATTTAAAAGCTTTTATTTCAGGAATGGTGTTATTAGTTCTTAGCACATGCCCAAGAATGAAGGCTGGTTTTATTTCTAGACCCTTGAGGAGAAGGTTGTGTAATTGACTAGTTTTCTATCTCTCTCTAAGCAACAGTCAAAAGACAACTTCACTCACTCTTATCAACTTCTTCTTTGTGAGGGCTATATTGATGTTGGGCAGGCTTTTCTTTCAAGGAAATTCTTTTAAATTTCTGTTTTCTTTAAGTTGGTTCGACTGGGAGATATTTTTTTCCTCTTTAAGGATAGAGTTAGATATATTCGCTTCTCTCATGGAAATAATCTTTTAACTAACTACATGCCCATCCTCTAGAGTAGTGCCTGACACGCAATGGGTGCATGATAAATGGTTTGAAATGAAATTCTTTTTGAAATTAATAATAATGAACTCCCTACTTATTTCCATATATATAGAATTTAAATACATTGGCATAATTAACTAGAAATAAACAACCATGAATTTAAACACCAGGAAAGCATTTACTATTAATGGGAACTTAGTTTAGCCCAGAGCTTCCTGGCAGCCAAGTCAGAAACAGAAACAGTGTTTTCTAATTCTTGTAACCAGAAAAGAGGAAGCACATCTGTTTTTCAATAAAGAAAATCTTTATCCAGCAGCTGAATTCTACAAGAACTAGACTTGTTCTTTTCACAGACTTTAAATTTTTTATCTTATCTAAAACAATTATATTTTATCTAAAATTCTGTTCCAAGTATTATATTAATTATAAAATGAACAATAACATTCATATTATGCAAAAATGAAGGTAATAGTTTATCTACTAATAGCCCAATAAACCATGTACTAAGCTCTCGAGTAAATAATTGACATTAATAGGACCAGTGCCTCAAAAAGTTACAAAAATCTGGATTCTCCACAGGAAACTTTCTGCTTTCAGTTTTAGAAGAAAAAATTTAAATCAAAGATTAGTGGATCTGGTTGGTTGGCATTATTTGATGAAAGTGAAAGACATGTTTCTGAAATATCAAATTCTGTGGAAAAATTTAAGAGTAAAATTATTTCCCACTAGAAGGCAAATGACACTTATATTTTCTTAACACTTTTATTGGAACATTTTTTTTAGATGCGTGCATATTTATGCCCTTATCTGCTTATTTTAAAATTGATAGATGACTTTATGGAGAGGGGAACTATCCTAGATTGGAAGTAAGAACTTGCTAATTTTAGATTTTCTGTGGAAAAAAAATAACAGGCTATTATTGGACCTTCATGCTTTGCAAAACCTAGTGAAGTTCATACTTTATGAGAATGATAGAAAAATAACAAGTTATTTTCCTCCAAGACAGGGCTGTATTGGTTCTAGCAGATAAGAATTTAACTAATTCTGAGTATCTACTGGTTGAAATGGAAAGCACAGAAGTTCAAAAAAAAAAAGTCTCCCTTTAGCTTTCAAAATAATTCAATGTAATAATGTGTTATAAACATTGGAGATAGATATATTTTTTAGAGACAGATTTTGGTTTTAAGTAGTAGCTCATTCCATTTCTAGGAAATGAATAATTTAAAGAAAATAACCGTTCTTTTAGGAACTGCAGCATTCATTGTTGCAATGCAACCTGTTTGGAAACAAAGTGTCATGGTGCTTGCTAGAGAGTAGCCATGCTCACGCTGCAGTGTGCAGAAAGGCTGTGTACTGTGACTTGAATATGTAAGAAAGGTGCATCTTGAATATGTAAGAAAGGTGTTGCCATAGCACTTTTAATCTGAGAATCCTAGGGCGTTATTGAATCATGCATGAATCAGAACTCACAGCATTGTAGGATTTACTTGTCATGGCTGGCTATCAAGATTTTGCTAGAATAGTCTCAACAGGGACATTAATAATGTCTGAAAATAGGTCAAGATATGAATAGAAAATAGAAAACCCATACAAACGTTGTTTATGGGTACTTACATGTATATCTTTCTACAAGTGGATAAAATGTCTATATACAGATAGATATAAAAAACACAAAGTAATTAAAAGTTTTTAAACGGGCATGACTTAATTGTTAGAATATAAGAGGCTATGGTAATATGTGGCATAGAGCAGATATTCAAGTCAGGAAGATGCTGCATTGTATAATTAAACCTCCATTTGTAAAACAGAATTTACAAATTTTTGTTAAATTTTGTGTTTTTTTTATTTCTGAAAATTGCAATCATTTAAGTTTATTTTATTTTAGATACTGAAATACCTTGTCTTTTGTGTATTCTATTGTGTATTCTTTTGTGTATTTTCTAAGTCTCTTAGAAAAGCAGACTTTTGTATTTTGAACCTCTTGGTGCAAGGGGAATAAGATTGTTATATTAAAGGGTTGAGAGAGTGATTCTGCTTTTCAGGTGAAACACCTGAAAAATCATGTTGTGCTTGGGTGAACTAATGAAATATTGATAAATTAACTAACTGTGTATTTGTTTGCATGATTCTAGTTGTGATAACAAAGGTGTGAACAAAATTTAAAATTGAAAAAATCTAATGATGATTTAATGGTTTTGTATGAATTGGGAAAAGAATGTCCATACTTTGATTTTTACAATGAAATACTGTTCTCATTCAAAAATGTAGTTTGAGAACTAATATGTTGGGAAATCACAATGGGGGCTAAATAAACAGAACTGGGGGGGGGATGATCTAAAAATGAAACCAAAGAGATTATGAACAGAGATCACTGACAGAATTGTTAGTTTGTATACTTGAAAGTAGTAAGACTCATTCATTAGTCCTGCCGGATTTTTCAGACTGTGCCTGTCTTAAATTTGTTCTCATTTCCAGGCTACTAAAGAATTGAATACCTGCTTTGAGCAGTGCTCCCTGTTAAGCAGTGTGGGTAATACCTGGTGAATAAGACTTAATTTCCACTCTCAGGAAATAGGATAAATATTATAGGAGTCTAAACACAAAGAACTGTTACACAAGGTGGGGTTTATTCAAGGTCAAAGTAAAAGAAAAACTGCATGCTATGGACATAAAGAATTCATTTTTATTTTTCCTTTTTTTTTAAGAGTATTTATTTATTTTGAGAGAGAGAGAAAGAGAGAGAGCACTCGCATGAGGAGAGGAGGAACAGAGAGAGAGGGAGAGAAAGAATACTAAGCAGGTTCCCTGCTGTTAGCCCCACTCAGGCTCAATTTCAGCAACTGTGAGATCATGAGATCATGACCTGAGCCAAAATCAAGGGTTGAAATCTTAACCAGCTGAGCCACCCAGGCACCCCAATGAAAAATTTATTTTTAAAGGGAGATTTCATGAGTGGTATTTCCAAAATTTTTGTGTAGAATTAGAGACAAGAAATGCTGTTGGAAGGGTAGGGGTGACCCAAGGATATTTGTCTTCAATTTCTACTTATATGATAAGCGTACTTTTCATTTGGATATTATGTTTATTGGGATGTCTTTGTATTGAGGAGGGTTGTCTAGTCTCTTATCTATCCCTTGGTATAATCATGGGATTAAGAGAAAAAGTGGCATTTGAGTGAAGCCTTGAAGGATGTCTGGAATACCTGTAATCTTAAACACACTTTCTTGGAGAGGGATCAGCATTTGCAAAGATACACAGAATCTGAAGAAGCAGATGAATCTTAGGGAAAGAGGTGATCTTTAGCTGGAGTGTAGGATATGGAGGAAAGATGGGTAGAAGGGAGAGAGTTGTCCTGGGGAAATGAATTAGATTGTAGCCAAACCATGGAGAAGCTTGCCTGCCAAGCTGGGTGTCTTCTTGAAGTCATTTGAGAGTTAACTGGAGGTTTTTAAGAGAAATGACATGTTCAGAGCTGTAATTCATTAGATTGATCCAATCAAGTTTCTTCCTTGTTTTAGTTGTCATCACTAATTTGAATCCAAAACATTGTAGTAGAATAAAAATTCCAGGAAAATGTGTCTTTCTAAATGGAATTTTTGATATTCTTTGTTTCTCTGCAAAAGTCTTTAAGCCACTGGACGAGCATTGTCAGGACTGTTAACTTGGCCTTCAGGAAACTCACAGTTTTTCATTAGGTTTCTTGGGTTTATTTCAAATGACCCAATTTAGATGAGAACATGTTTACTGTCTATTTTGTGGAGAATTCACGGAATTATGGTGTGACTTACACATCAATATTTACAGATTTGTTTTAAAATCTGCCATGTCATTATTAAAATAAGCAGAGTGTTATACTCTCAAAGATTAAGAGAATTTTCTAAAAGTGAGATTTTCAGCTTCACTGACTTCAGAGTAACCTATGGTACATGAACACTGCTAGCTAACTCAGATTTATCCAGATTAAATACTTGCAGTGAATGATTGAGCCCTGATTCTTTCCTGCTACTTTCTTGCTGACAAAGAAAAAGTAGGATACAGTTACTTTTCTACAGGTTACCATATATATTTAAGGATGTTACAATTCAGGTGTCCTTTAACTGTTGTTAGACTCATATCGTTACATTCTTCCTGAAAGGCCTTGTCAAAATGAAAGTAACTTGCACCTAAATATTGAATATTCAATCAGTAAACAACAATAATGTTTAAGAAGGAAATGCAAGACAGCTTTAAAATAGTGATTTTCTTTTAGTCACTGTATTACAGGTAAGAATAAAACAAAGCTCCTTTTAGTAAATAAAGGTTAAAAGGGCAGGGCTCTTATTGAATCAAGGAGCAAAACTTGCTGTGCTGCGATTTGCTATCAGATATTACATCCATCTTCAATCCATTGATCAATCATTTAGTGAGCTCTTTAGGGAATTCAACAGCGGTGTAACATGTGATTGGGGCGGGTGGGGACTTCCTCTCCAGAAAATATGTTAATGATTGGAATAGCTGTCATTTATCAAGTGCTTGCTTTGTGTTGGTTAGCTAACAAAGCACTACATGGATTCATTTATTAAATCCTTACCAGAATTCCTTGAGGTAGGACAAAAATCATCTTTATTTTACTGGTGATAAATCAGACCCAGTGAGGTTAAATGGCTGCCCAAGGTTTTATGAGTATTAAGTGGTAGAGTCAGGTTTGACCCAGGAAATCCAAAACTGGGCCAGTGCTCTTACCCATTGCTGTATATTGCCTCCAAAAAGGATGCCTGTGACACAGACAGTGCAAACAGGTAGAAGTAAAGCAGTTTGAGAAAAATTTGTTTTCCAAAGACCACTTATGAATGTATTGTTTGGGCCAAATCTCATAGCAACTATGTGATACATGGTAGGTTTTTTTTTTTGTTCCTTTTGTTTTTGTTTTTGTTTTTGTTTTTTTGGTTTGGTTTGTGGCCTTGAGTGCACTCCTTGTTTTGAACCTGGGATCTCTGGGGTTAATGGTACCTAAATAAAAGGGTAAGGAACAAATAAAATAATAGGTGTCAAGTGCTTAATAACATGTTCAACACATTACAAGAAATAGATATTATACCGAATTAACTAATTGTGGGTCCTAAGAACAGGAGACCAACTTTTCTGTTCCTTTTGTTTCTTTATTGAAGTTGAAACCATGTTTTAGTGTTTTATATTACAGTAGCAATACATGATTATTGCAAAAAAATTAGTAAACTGAGTTAGCAGTAACATTTAAGTTGCCATTTAAATTCATAGTCACTCACCATTAGTGATTAGGATGATTATTCTTCCAATTTTGTATTTTTTTAATTTTCACAAAATATGAAATGATTTTGCCTAGTATTATTTGGTAAACTGCTTTTTAAACCTAAATTAGAATAGTGAACATTTCCCGCATTTGATTAAATAGTCTATAATATCATTTTTTTTTCTGATAGTGTAGTAGTCTTTGGTATGGATGTATTATAAATTTACTTAACTGTTTCTTATTGGGCAATCAAATGTTTACAATTTTTTTGTATTATGAACAATGCTGGAATTTAGAAAAACCTTATAGATAAAAATGTGTATGTGTTTAATTATTTTGGTCTAAATTTTTAGAATCAGGTGACCAAACAGTATTACCATTGTAAACACTTGATACTTCCTGCCAAATTAGCATTAATAACAGTTGGACCAATTGATATCTCTGCCAGCAATGTGTAAGAATACTCAGTTTTCTGAATCCTCGCCTCCACTAGATAGTTCAACAGTTGCCAACCTGATAGGTAAAATACTATATACCACTTTTAGTTTTTTATTATTAATGATGTTAGAATATTTTTCATAATCTTATTGGCTACTTATAATTTTTTTGTGACTGTTAATATGCTCTTTTTCTCTTGAGGTAGTTGCCTTTTTATTATTAAAGGTGCTAATTATAAACCAAAGCACTTAATGTTTGTCTCATATATTTTCAGTTTGTCATTTCTTTTAAATCTTATTTATTAACCTTTGATGTTTATGCATAGAGGTTTTTACTTTTTCAACTTTATATCAATATTTAATATTTGTTCCCATTAAGAAGGAATCTTTATTCAACCTAGAATTTATTTTGGTCTATTCTTTTTTTACATGGGAATGAATTTTAGTTCATTCAACAAACATTAACTGCATGCCTATAATGTACCAGGTGTCATGCTCTTGTTTGGGAAATCACTGGTGCACAATGCAGGCAGAATTCCTGCCCTCGGGAGGGAGCTCATCTTTAAATGAGTTATTGGTTGTCTCAGAATAAACTGTTGATGCTCATATATTACCTTTTCACTGACTTAAATTCCTTCTTCATTGCCTACCAAGTCCATGTATATAATCAGGGTCTGCTTATAGAGTTTCTGTTTGATACCATTGACTTATTTCTCTGTTTCTGTTCCACGATCTCACTGTTTTAATTTAATTATAATTTAAAACAATGTATTTTAATAAGTAGCCAAGGCCTAAATTCATTCTTCTTGTTTTTTTCTTTAATTTTTTTTCATGACTTACCCTTTCTTTTCTTTCTTTTTTGTTTTACTAATTTTTTTCATTTGTTGTGTAATATGTATAACATAAAACAAAATCTTCTATTATAACTTTTTTTTAATGTTTATTTAATTTTGAGAGAGAGAGAGACAGAGCTTGAGCAGGGGAGGGGCAGAGAGAGGGGGAGACACAGAATCTGAAGCAGGCTCCAGGCTCTGAGCTGTCAGCACAGAGCCTGATGTGGGGCTCGAACTCACAGACTGCGAGATCATGACCTGAGCCGAAGTCAGTCGCTTAACTGACGGAGCCACCCAGGCGCCCCTATAACTGTTTTTAACTGTACAATTCAGTGGCATTAATTATATTTACGATATTGTGCAACCATCACCACTATTTCTAAAACTTTTCATCACCTCAAACAGAAACTCCATGCCCATTAAATAATAGTTTCCTATATCCCCCTTCCCCCAGCCCCTGGTAACTTCTAATCTACTTTCTCTCTCAATGAGTTTGCCTTTTCTACATATTTTATATAAGTGGAATCACAATATTTGTACTTTTATATCTGCTTATTCCATTTAGCATAATGTTTTCATCCATGTTATAGCACATGTTATAACTTCATTCTGTCTTATGGCTGAGTAATAGTCCATTATATGTATTACCACATTTTGTATATCCATTTCTTCTTTCTATTTATATAGCTGGTACAGTGTGTGACTCACGATCTCGGGGTTGTAAGTTCAAACCCCATGGTGGGTAGAGATTATTTAGAGAAAAAAAACACTGTATTTCTGGAAGAACTTTAGAATCATTTTGTCAAATACTTCCTCCATATCCTCTAATGTCTTCTGAACATCCTCTCATGCACCTTTCTACCTTTCATCCCATTACTCCTATCTCCCCAAGTTGCTAGTACTGAGTGCCTTCATAAGGGCCCAAGCCCACACATGTATTTTCTCTTTCTTATGATTTTCATAATAATATTTTCCTTTCTCTAGCTTATTTTATTGTATGAATACAGTGTATAATACATTTACAAAATTTATGTTAGTTGACTGTTATTGGTAAGACTTCCGGTCAGCATTAGGCTATTAGTGGTTATAATAGGACTTTTGGGGGAGTCAAAAGTTATATGCAAATTTTCCACTATTGACACCCCTAACCCCTATGTTGTTCAAGGGTCAACTATATTAGATTGGTGGTGTTTATTCTTACACTGTGTATGTGTAATGGAAAGAGCAATGGCTTTGGAATCACGCAGGCTTAAGTTCTCGATTCTGTCACTTAGTAGCCTGTGTTATCTCAACCATATTAATTTTTCTTCTAAGACTTAGTTTCCTTAACTGTAAAATATACATCATTGAGTTGTTTTAAAGGTCAAGTAAGGTAAATAACATGAAACCTCTTCACTATATATAGTCCATTGTATATTCTCAATGAAGGTCAATTTCCTTTTCCTTCCTTCCCTAAATAACAACAAAAATAGTCTGTATGTGGAAAAGTATTTGTAGCACTGAATGTCAACTCTTCTTGGTTAATGGCTGAATGAAGATAATCTCTTAATTTTTCAAAACGCCTCAATATTACTATATTTAGCTTTTTATCTCACGCTTCACTAAATTATGGTGCTTGCAAAGCTCCTTGAACTTTATGAGTACAAAGCACACTGTAAGCAGGATGGAATTAACATTATCCCTGGTCTATAAAGTATCGTACCTGAACTCGTAGTGATTGACAGGATACATGTGTATACAACTGATGTCGCCAAGGGACATATTCTTGCCTGAATCCTGCAGCAGTGTTTTGCCACCTGTAACAGTGCTGAATAAAAGTGGTCCCATCTATCATTTCTGTAGCTCTTCCTCATAGAAGCAGTCTTGATATGGATGAGAAATCCAGGACATCATAGTATCAACAATACTTTCCTCTTCAAAGCCATCTTTCAGACAAGGCTCTAACAGTGCCTTACAAACATTAATTATATAAATCTTAAACACTATTGCTTTGTGGGAGGTGAAGTATTTAGTAAAAATGATCATCTGAACAGAGATTGTGTGGGGGCAGGATGGAAATATGAAAAGTGGGAAGTGGGTGCTCAGCAGGCATTCCCTGCTGATACAAGGTCAGCTGTGTGCTTGGCTAGGACTGTATACACTTCTGCTAGGTTTTCAACTAGTGTATAAAATACAGGCTATTCTTTGTTAGAAATCTGTGAGTGGTGTGAATTCCTTGAATACTAAAGATGTTAATTCTTAAGGTTAATTCTGCATACTGCATACCCAATGGCACCCCGAGGTCATATGATGAAGAAGCAACTTCAGGTTGAGCTCAAACTGAGTTGCGATGGCTCAATCTGACTCTTGTAGGGAATTAAATTGTGAATAACAAATCTGGGAGCCCCTCATCAGAGTATCTTACTGGTAGAGAACTTTTACTGGAGAAATGAGCTTTAAAGTTAATAGCAATAGTGAATAGGATTTATATGATTTTTACATATATGTTAGTGTCTACACTTTTTAGTCTGTTTTGTTTTTGTTTTATTTTATGATCTTTGCTCCTAATCTGGGGCCCTTGCATCACCAGTGATTCACAATAGTAGTCATGAATTTTTTTTTTGAAAAAAAGGCAGTTTTTCTAAAATCCAAGAGAAATTACATACCTATATATTATTTTAATGTTTAATAATGCTTTTTAGGAAACAGAAAAAATATATATTTATTTATGTCACAATGATACTGAACAGACTAATAAAAATGTCAATTCATTCTCAAAGTTTTAGTGCTTCAACTCTCCTCAAAATTTCATTTTTTTTACCTTTTAGGATTTCTTAAAATTTAACTCTTAGAATTTCTTATAATTTATGTGTTTCTGATTAATCTTTAAAATAGAAAGCCAAATTAATAGTTTTGTCATTTGTTGGATAGGTAATTTTTTTGCAATGTAGAATTAGTGTAGAAAAATAATAAAGAGATCTCAGTGTCCAGAATCTAGCACAGCACCTGATACTCATAACTACTTGATTAAGATTTGCTAAAAGAATCAGAAATGTTGCCATAAACTGTTTTCCTTGGTTGAAATCTTTGCTAACTTGATTCTTTGTTTCTGATAAACTCATTATTTCTACATTAAAAAATACAATTTAAAAAAGAAGGATTATTCTCTCTGACAAAAATCTTATACTTGCCATAGTTCTGCTTGTCCAGAAAAGAGAAGAGCTACTGTGAGAGTTAATAGGAACTATCTGGAGTCAACATTATCTTCCCAGTACCCACTCCTACATGCTCTCCTAAACTGCAATACTTAAATTTTCTTTTGAAGAGCCATGCCTCATCCCTGTGTAGTAGCCATTGGCTGAGGTGAGATTGAACAGACTCGATTCCAGGGGATGACTCTGAATTGGGATAGGCCAACCAATCAGAACGTTGCCCTTCTGCTTGCTCTAGGCTGTTGTATGCATATACACAGTCCTCAGGCCACTGGGATTGATGCATGGGAAGTTCAGTCAGGGAGCGTATTGAGATGTGAATGAGAACACGTAAAACCCTCCTTCCCAGGGGACTTGTTTTGGAATCCTGAAGGAAGTCTGAAGGTGACATTATGGAGAAGGGCAAAACTAAGGAAATTGTAGAAGAACAGAGCCATGTCCCTGACTGAGCTATATCTGAAGCCAGTCCTAACACTGAGTTTACTGTTTTAAGAGCCATCATGTCGCTTTTGTTTTTCAAACCAGTTTGTACATGATTGCCAGTTCTTTGCAAGGGAAAGGAAACCTTAATGGATATATAGCCTTATCCGAATCATACTCTTTTACTGGAAAAATTTTTTAAAATTATTAGATTCTCTGCAAAATATTTTGATTAAGTTTTTTGTTTAAAATTTTTTTATAATGTTTATTTATTTTTGAGAGAGAGAAAGCACAAGTAGGAGAGGAGCAGAGAGAGAGGGAGACACAGAATCCAAAGCAGGCTCCAGGCTGTAAACTATCAGCCCAGAGCCCAACAAATTCCGAAATCACAACCTGAGCTGAAGTCAGATGCTTAACCAACTAAGCCACCCAGGCACCCCAAGCTTTTTGCTTTTAGAGAGAGGCACAACTAATTTCAAAAGCGCAAAAGTTTTCTTCTGACTAGAATACAAAGATACACTTATGTATTTTAGGTAACAAAGCCACTAGCAAAATAGGCTGAAGTTTATGAGAAACTCCTAAGTATTGTATACTTTTTTGTTCATGTGTACCCAAGGCATTATGGGCTTTTTGCATGGCACAATCAATTCATCTATCTTTATACACCTCTGATACCTATCAGTACACCTTTTAGGTACTGTTCATTAGAAAAACCCTATTTTGAAGGAAGTTAGAAAAAAAATAGTCATGTTAACAAATACTTCATTTAGGTAACCTTTGCAGAGTTGGTGTTTTTTTCATGCCAACAAGTCCTTTGCTTTATATTCTGCCTTGGTTTCCGGCATTTTCATTTCAAAACCTCCCCAAGTCAGACTTTCCACGAAGAGTCATCCAAAACAGAGTATATTTGGAATTCTGCTTCTCATGACCTAGTTGTATCACTAGAGGGATCAAAGAGGTTTTGTTCTGTTTCTATAATCAGCTATTTCTTTGAGAGGGCAGATTCATAAGAGTTTGAATTATGCTTAGAAATGCATACGAGGCAAGCAGCTACATGGCATTTTAATTACCTCCCTCCAATCCAATGGAAAACAACACCAGGCACAAACAGATGTCTCAGGTTAAACTCAGTCGATTCTCTTAACGTAGCAAATAATTGGACTGTTTCCTTTCTCCCTAGTCTTTTTCTTTTCCTTTTTCTTATTTTGATCTGTTTGATCTCCTGGTTTTTCCTTTTAATTTCCCAAGCATTCATCTTTTGCTAATGTTAAGAAAATTCCTACTGGACAAATTCTTCTCCTTGCTACACTCTATGTGACATAGTATTAATATTCACAAAGGGAACAGATGGCTGTCTTTGGAGTCCACCAATTATGGTAGTACCTTGCTTAGTCTGAATTGACTAATTAAAATCCTCAATTAACTAGAATGGGAAATTCAGTATATACAACCCCTATGGTGACCTCATGATACAGTGAGTTTGCAAATGAGTGTTTAGAATTCTCTCCCTGCCCTTTGGGGGGACAAAAACAAAAGGCAAGGAAACAGAATCATCTAAGGGATTTTTGAAAACTCTAAAAAAAACCTCAAACTCTGATAATGATGGGGTTTTCTCTGGCATCAGTGTACATCTACCCTAAGTTCCCATATTTTCCCACATATACATCTATAATTTTGTTTTTTTATCACCATTGAAATTTAATCAATATTTTGAGATTTTCCATTTTATATTTAATTTGATAAGCATTTACTGCACCTCCAAAGTACTCAAATATTATGCTATTAAGGCAAATAAGAAAAAAAAAATTCTTGTTACCATCACTGCCTAGGAAGTCACCCAAAACTGATGGCTTAAAATAACAGCAGTCATTTTATCATGACCACAGATTCTGTGACACAGGGATTCAGAAAGGCCTCAGACGGGCAGTTATGGCATTGGATGTCTCATGTGGTTGCACTAAGGTAGTGGTCAGAGCTGGAAGAGCAGGAGGCTGGAGGAGTTGGGGACTTTTATCTTCCTTCAGGTATCTTCAGGGTCTATCCATGGGTCTCTCTGAGTGGGCTAGTTTGGGCTTCCTGGCAGCCTGATGGCCTCAAGGCAGTCGGGCTGCTTCCAGGCAGCTCAGAGCAAATGTTCCGGCTAACAAGGTAGAGGCTAATCCCCATTTATGACCCCGCCCTTCAAGTCATGCAGTGTTATTGCTGTTACATTCTGTTGATTACGCGTGAATTGCCAGTCCCTCCAAATTCAGGGGGAAGGGAATTGGACTTTGTATCTCATTGAGGGAATGCTAAGTTTCTAGAAAAGAAGCATGTGGGACTGAGAATGTGGTCATCTTTGGAAGATACAGTTTGCCATGGTGAGTCAGATACAACATCTCCAAAGAAGCTCATGGTCTAGTAGATGAAAACCATGATTCTCAAACTGTGCATTGAGGTACCCCAGGTATCTGTGATGAAGTCACAGTGTAGCTACAGGATACTTCACATTTTTGATGGAAACAATATGACATCAGTCAGACACCATGTGAATTATTACTAGTAAGTTGTTTGGACCTAATTACTTAATAAGTGGAACTGTTAGGTGTTCCTTTGTCCTAGTTATGCCATGAAAACAACTTATAGAGACAGAGAAAGTTTAGGAATCACTGGGATAAAAACAAGACACAGACATTCAACTACAGTCTTAGCAGGTCTATTACTGACTTTTGTAGGGTCCAGGACATGAATACAAATGAGGCTACTAGCTTGCTCTTTTCTTTCCCCATTACAGCTCCTACCTTTGTGGGATGAAATGCATGTGTGTGGACATGTCAGCTTTACCTAAGTTCTGTGCATTTTCTCCCCCGACTGCAATAGCAACTTCTCCTTGGCCCTTGGAGTGAGCATCCCTGAGGTAAGTTAGCCCCCCTGGGGGAAGGACCAGTGGAGAGGGCCCACACAGAAGCAGACTCTGTGGATTTAAGCTAGGAATTTTGGAGACCCAGGTACCCAAGATGTGACATAGGAAAGGAGACCAGGGTTCTGGATTAGCCCATTTGGAGGGGAGTGCCTGGAGAGCCTTCTAAAATACAGGGACTTAGGCAAGGCCTGGTCTATGGGAGGTAATGAGACCCAGCACAGAACCCAGCATATAGTTGTCCTCAAGTTGTATTTGATGAATAAATTAATCCAGAGCAGATTCTGATATGTATGATGACAGAGATTAAATACTGACTGCTATGGAAATTGAAACAAAGAACAATTCATTCTAACTAGGTATCTTGGGAAGGCTTATGTTACCTTCAGAGATGAGGGAGAGAAGAAGTAGAAGTCTGATGGGGAATCAGCAAAATGCCAGGATTAACAAAGCTGCTAGAGGCAAGCATCAAAAGAAAATCTAAAAGTATACTCACCATTAGGTGAGCTTCCTGAAGCATACACAGTTTGAGGGGCTCTCTTTCCTAAAAAGAATATGAAATTAGGTACAAATAGATCACACAAATTATACATTTATAGAACCTCACAAAGCTGAAAATACCAAACAAATATCCAGAAAGAATTGGGGCACCTGGCTAGCTCAGTCAGAAGAGCATCTGACTCTTGATCTCAGGGTTGTGAGTTTGAGCTTCATGTTGGGTGTAGAGATTACTTAAATAAATAAAACTTAAAAAAAGTCCAGAAAGAGCAATTTTAGTTTTTAATGTTTATTTATTTTTGAGAGAGAGCGAGCGAGCTGGAGAGGGGCAGAAAGAGAAAGAGACAAAATCAGAAGCAGGCTGCAGACTCAGAGCTGTCAGCACAGAGACAAATGCGGGGCTCAAACTCACAAGCCCTGAGATCATGACCTAAGCTGTAGTCAGACACTTAACCGACAGAGCCACTCAGGCACCCCATAGAAAGCAATTTTCTGGCTGCAACTTTACTAAATATCAACTTTATGTTCTGTAGCAAGAACAGAAAGATAATTTGCTCTAGTGTTGACTGAACAAATATTTTTAAAAATATTTATTGTTTACAGAATTTTAACATTATCATTATTAGTAATGACATGTGAACTGCTGTCAACTGTTGTCAATTGGGAATACCTCTTGTCATGCTGTTGAACTGTTACAGACCTGCTCTATTTTAAGTATAGTTATGGCTTTCTTCTCTTCAAACCTAGCAGTTCTGTAATATTTTGTTTCACGCAGCTATCATAAACTATGAAAAATATGGAGCTTTTATAATTGTATATACTGCGTTCTCAAATATAGTGCTGAGAGGAGAAAGCATCTGTTTTGTTTGATTAGATCTTGATGGGAACCAAACCCTCTGTTAAAATTTTATGCCCTTGGTGTTGGAAGAATTTTCTACAGATTAGCTTCTGGCTCCATAATTTCAACCTCCACCACCACATGCTTTCAGAGTCGAGCTATGTAGGAATCAACCTCTGGCCCTGTATCTTTGTGTCAGAAGACCAGGAGAGTTGACACAGCGGGCAGCGAGGGGATTCTTAGAATCTATTCGTACACTGGGATGGCTGGCAATAACTTTCATGGAGGTAGCTGTGAACCAAATAAGTGACAATATGCTGAAATTGTGTGTATCCCCAACTCAATAACAGCTCCTTAACGCATATCCTCCAAAGGTACAAGGCTCGCCAGTGTCACTTCGTTTGAAGGGAGCCTGGAGAGGAAAGAGACAGTGGCCTTAACCAATTGCTGTTAAATAAATGATTTTGCACAGTTTACAAAATCACGTCCCTATGTGAACTCAATGATGAGGCCCTCTCAGGACCTTAGCAAGGGCCCATGCAAAGCAGGCACTTGAACCTTAAACCTCGTTCATGTAAATCCACCTTTGCCCACCATTGTCTCTATTCACGGAAAGAGACAAGTAGCGCAAACTGAGAAAACATGTTCTGTAATAGAAATAACACTGGACTGGAGTCTAGAGAACTGGAGCTTTGGTTCCGGCTCTCTCAGCTCTCTTCCTTTGGGACACCCTTTGGGACATCCTCCTGTTATCTGGTAAGTATTGACCTTTCCTCATCTGCAAAGGGAAACAAGAAATTGGCATTCCAGTATGGAATCCTTTGTGGTCCTACCTGGGAAATAAATCATATTAAATGATGCAAATTATATACATTTTAGTCCATATTATTTTCTTCAGTTACTACTGCCATTTCTGTGACTTGCACTAGTGTGAGAATTATAACCAGCATGCAAGAACTTAAAAATATTTTAGTTCTGGCATAGGGAGGTAGATGTACTGCAGAACACTCACAAGAAGCAAGAACAAATTGTTATTCTGAGTACAATCACTGAAAGTACACAGAAGCATTTCCCTTCCAGTTTTAAAAAAGCTTGTCTTCCAAAAAAATATGCAAAAGTTATGTAAGCTTCCATAAAAAACATTTCCAATGCAGAAATGTATATAGTGAAAAATACAAGTCTCATCTCCAAATTTCATTCCCAAGAAGAATTCTGGCTAACAATTTAGACAAGTGTGTAGACTTCCACAACTAGTCTATGCACACACAATGGCAGATGACATTTTGAAATATTAACTGAGGGGTTTTCTTTCCACTTTATTTCCTGGTGGTCCTGGCCTTTCACCCATCCCATCAGCTGGCGCATTCTGTGTTAGACATCTCAGGGAAAAGATGACCCAGCTGAATACATTAAAAAAGAAAGTCAACAACTTCTAAGTCTCTAACTTTTAGTTTCTAGTCCTTAAGGGAATAGAAAGACACAGGGAATAAAAAGAGGTTTGGAAAAATATATGGTAAGTCGGAAGAAGCCTTAAGGTTTTTAAGACTAGATAAAAAAAATTCCAATTCTTAGGAGAAGAGAGAGATTCAGAGAGGAAGAAAGGACCTCTGGCAATTTATGCTGCTTCTCTCTGAAAAATTAGAAAAAGGCCACATTTTAGTGAATGAATTACAATAAGGTGCCTAGTTGAGCAGATCCTTCCTAGGGGCAGAGGCTTAGACAGCTGACAACACCTTTGTCACAACACAAAGACAAGGACCCCTCCTTCTTTCAACAGCCTTGGCCCCATGCCAAGGGTCTTGCCTTTCTAGATTTCAGCCATATTCATGCCCAAGCATCTTTGTCCAGTGTTCAAACTACATAGCTGTATAAGACATCCTTCCTTGTGGGTTCCTGAGAAAGAAGGTCTTTTGTCCTGCCTCCCCAACTCAGGTGAACTTGGCAGTGAAGTGACAGGACATAAGCAGGCTTATGAAGGTACAGAGGTTGTTTCTGCTTTCTAGGTAGACTCTCAGGCAGGGATGGTGGCCATGTTCCAGGAACAAAACAGATGTCAGTGGGGTGTCTAGGCCCATTGGAGTTTTTTTAATGGTAATTTTATTATGTCCATTAATAACTAATATCTGAGAACACTTACAATATTAATGAAACTTAATCTAAGAGAAGTTCATCTTATATTTTTTTACATTTCAATATGAGGTCTTAGATAGTCAAAAGACTTATGATCGAAAGTATTATACCAAAAATGTATAATAAATACTTGGTGTTAATGTATGTACAATTCAGTTTTGGTGTAAAGTTCTTTGGCTGCAAGGAAGAACATTTGGTTTACTTCCCTAATAGGAGTATCTCTAATGTGGTTATGGTCTCTTGTTCGTATTTCTTCTGCTGTTGATTTTCAGCATAGTTACCTGTGATTGTATGAATGGAGTTGAGTGGAGAGACACTCATCATGTTTACTCCAAATAAGAGTACATAACCAACAATGTAGTAATGAGGAAGTAGACAGGCAATGCAACTGCCCAATATTTTTGAGGCCAATAGGTTAAGCCTAAGGAGTTTAGCAAAGATTCGGGAATGAAAGCCCACACAAGATATAGCATGAAGTGAAATTGGGAGCTTAAGAAAAGAACAAAGGCATAAATCACTCTCTCTGGCAATGGCAATGGTGAATTTTCCACCATTTTCCCTATGGCTTTAGACTCCAACACACACTGCTTGCACGTGTGCACAATACTCACTGGACTTTAGACAGTCTCAGAATTTCCTATAGCCTAGCATGAATGGAATGACTCTTGGTAAGGATACGGAAGTAGTTGGGAGAACCAGACTTAGGAAGGGGAAGATGCAGAAATGATTGGCATGATCTTAGGATGGGTGGCCAGACAGGGTAAGAGTGGATCCTAGAATCCCAAGTACTGATAGAGGGCAAATTCAGTGATGAGATGTCTTTTCACCCACAACTTGGCCCAAATAAGCCTTCCTGGAACTCAAATGCAATATCAGAAATTCATTTTCTTTCTTTTTAAAAATTTTTTTTTACATTTATTTATTTTTGAGAGACAGAGAGAGACAGAGCGTGAACAGGGGAGGGGCAGAGAGAGAGACACACACAGAATCTGAAGGAGGCTCCAGGCTCTGAGCTAGCGGTCAGCACAAAGCCCGATGCAGGGCTTGAACCCATGAACCGTGAGATGATGACCTGAGCCGAAGTCGGATGCTCAACCGACTGAGCCACCCAGGCACCCCCAGAAATTAATTTTCTATTACTTCATAAAAGTAAGGTTAAAACAGAAAATAAGTTGATTTTTTTAAAAAAAATTACATTTCTTGGGGCACCTGGGTAGCTCAGATAGTTAAGCGTCCGACTTCAGCTCAGGTCATGATCTCGCAGTTGTAAGTTTGAGCCCCACATCAGGCTCTGTGCTGACAGCTCAGAGCCTGGAGCCTGCTTCAGATTCTGTGTCTCCCTCTCTCTCTGCCTCTCCCCTGCTTGTGCGCTCTCTCTTTCCCTTTCTATCTAATATAAACTTTTAAAGTTACATTTCTTGCATATCTAAGTTTGTAAATCAAGATTGATACTTCGTTAGCATTGCAATGCTAATAAAATTGTATGCATACTTGACAATATATCTGGAACAGAACTTCTATATGAGCACATATAGATCTACCTCAGTAAAAAATGCTTTCATAATATGGCTCATGTAATATTTATATAACCATTCTCTGGATGTTTAAGTTGTATCAGAATTTCACTCTTATGAACGTTGCAGCAATAAGTATCCTTTTACATAAACCAACAACTGTTAGCACAGCCTCTTTGAACAATCTTCTTGTGTATTTAGATGCCAGGTATTGAGAATATTACATTCTAGTGAGAAACACACACTCATACACACACATCAATATGAGAAATTGTGTGTTAAAATTCATGTTCATTTGGATTTTTTTTTAGCACCAATATCTTTTTATCAAGTGAAATATTATGTGGCAAGTCTATATTTTAAAGATATGAGGTAGAGGCACTCTGGTGTGTAGAGGCAGAAGGCTAGGGGATCTGATGCTCCAATCAACTGTATCCCTGCCTCAGTGCGCGTCCTTTTCCCTGACCCTGCCTCTGCGTCAGTTCCAAGGCATAGGGATGGTACTATAGCCCTTTCCATGCTCACTCATCAGGAATACCACAGACAAGATTTAGGATGTTGGTCTGCCAAAGACAGTTAGGTGTCTCAGGTGTCTTTTATGGATTTTTTACTTTTGCTTCTGTGATTTAATAATATTAACTATTGTGAGGTTAGTCGTGCTGTCCTTTGTGTCCATGATACATAGTGTATATAATTCAGTTACAGCACTTGTCACATTATTCTTTCCTGAAAATACTATTCCAAGAGAGAAACATTTCCTTTAGCTCTGGAATCTATAGAATGTACCCATAAACCTTGGCAAGTACTAGCTTTTCCATAAGGCCTTCTGAATGAATGAATGAATGAGCCACACACATTTGCACAACTTAAGTATAATACACACAGACTCTTCTTCAAGTGTATAGATACTTTTAAAAAGTACAAATGTACCTATTTTAGTCTCCCCTAGTCTTCTTTGGACCTACTATATAGGTGTCTGAGTATTCTTGCTTTGGAACAGATTTATAGAAAAGGATTGGAATTGGTCCAAATGTCCCACAGCATATTCTTGTAGCCACCTTTGGTAGATGACATAATGAAAGCAGCATATGTACTTATAACAACTACCACTTTGTGTGAAGGATGGATTTGGTAGATATTAAGCAAAAATGGAAATTTGTCTGCTTTTTACATCTGAGAGTTAGGAGAATCAAAGTCTGCCCACTCCATCCAAACTTCCAATTTTGTTAATGAGTGGGTGGAAGATCCAATAAAATGGAAAACAAAATGAAGTAGAGGAGAGAGCATATGATAAATGCCCAAATACGTAATAGAGAGATCAACCACATGAGGATAATCATTTTTTTCTTATATGTTATTTTAACATACTTTCAGACTTACAGAAAAGTTATAAGAAGATTTCAAAAGATACCCTTCACCTAAAAGATTCTCAAAAAGATAAAATTAAAAGTTGTAGAGATGATGCTTCTTAACCCTAAATATTTCAAGTGTACACCCTAAAATTAAGGGCATTCTTTTACATAACAAATATAATCATAAAAATCTGGAAACTAACATTGATACAAGTTATTATTTAATATACAGATAGATTTTTAAAATTATCCAAGTAGTTCTCCTTATAGAAACCAATCAACCAACCAACTAACCAACTAACCAGTCAACCAACCAAACACAACAGGAACAAAAAACTGCACCAGATCTCACATTGCATTGATTAATCTCCTTTAACCTGGATTAGTTTTCCAACCTTCCTTCATATTTTGTGACACTGCTATATTTTAAAAAAATTTTTAATGTTTATTTATATACTATTTTTGACAGACAGAGAGAGACAGAGCACAAGTGAGGGAGAGGCAGAAATGGAGAAGGAGATACAGATTTTACATTAGATTGTCTTATCCAAAGTAGTTTTTTATATATATATGCAAGGTAGATGAAGTTGGAAGAAGGGAAAATAACTCTGAAGACTTTGTATGCCCCAATAACTCCTGTGTTCTCCCTGTTGGGATGGTGGATGATCATGCTTCTTGTCATCTTATTCATCCTCAAAATCCTGTCCAACTTCCTGAATCCATTCTCAACCATTACCATACTACCACTCCCCTGCAATTTCCTATCTACCCAATATTCCTTTTCACCAAGGCATATTTATTCACCCTTCTGATATGTATATGTATATGTATGTGTGTGTGTATATAATATATATATATATATATATATATAAAATATACATCATTTAACAGTACATCCAGGAGAGCACTCCATATTGGTTCATAGATCTTATTCTTTCTTACAGTTGCATAGTACTCCATTGTGTGGATGCCCCAGAGTTTATACTGCTCTCTTATAAATGTACATACAGGTTACTTCCAATATTTAAAAATTATAAATAATACAGCACTGAATAATCTAATAATATTGTACAGATATATTTTTATATTTTTGGAGGTATATTTTCAGGGTAAATTCCTACATGTAGGATTGCTGACTCAAAAGGCAGACACATATGTATATTTGTTAGATATCACACATCCCTGTCCATAAAGGTTTTGTACATACACACTAGCAGTGTGTTAGAGTGCCTGTTTTAAATTTTTGCCACATGATAGATGAGAAATATTACCACATTATAATTTTAATTGTCATTTACTTACTATGAATTAGGTTGATTATATTTTAATATGTTTATGGGACATTTTTAACTTTTTTTTGATGAATTATCTACTTATATCTCCTGAGAATAATATTCTGTTATCTCATGGAATAAATGGAGTAAGTGAAATAAATATGTTCACCTTTGAACACATTTTGAAAGAGTGGCCAACTCAATATTCAGAGGATTGCAGGTTTCCTCATCTGTAATCCATTGTCTACTATTGACAGGACTCTACCCTAAGCTATCCCAGAGAGAAGGGATTTTACCCTAATTAAAAAGATATACCAAGCAGGAAGTTCTCTAACAACTAGAAGCACTGTTCTGTTTGCAATTGAGTTTGGGAAGTCAGGAAAGAAAGAATGAAAATGAGAGCTGGTTTTTCCACTTAGTTGGGTGGTTGAATTAGCTGACCTTTAAGGTCTCTTCCACCCTGAATTTTATGATTCCATGAATCATTCCTCTGACTCAGACCAAGTCAGTGTTGAAATAGCTGGGGAGGTGTGGAGGTCAGAGGTGAGTTGGAGATGTGGTGAGAGGGTGAGAACAAGAAGAGTGAAGAGATTTTAAATTAGAGTACAGAGTTAAGAAATAAATGTTTTTTCTCCTTTTAAACTCCGGTATCAGAAGGGTGAATAAAAATACGCATTGGTGGAAAGGAATATTGGGTAGATAGGAAGTTGCAGGGGAGTGGTAGTACGGTCATGGTAGAGAATGGATTCAGGAAGTTGGACAGGATATTGAGGATGAATAAGATGACAAGAAGCATGATCATCCACCATCCCAACAGGGAGAATGCAGCAGTTATTGGGGCACACAAAGTCTTCAGAGTGATTTTCCCTTCTTCCAACTTCATCGACCTTGCATATACATGTAAAAAACTACTTTGGATAAGACAATCTAATGTAAAATCTGTAAAAATTTTTTGAGTAGAAACATATGCACTGTCTTCAGATTTTAAGACCAGACTTAGAGGACAGACATTAAGGAGGAGTGAGATGCCCATATAGATCAAGATATTTATAAGAAGAGATTGAAAGTATCCTGAAGCAACTTAATGTTATTTAGCTATTCAATCATAGAGGATATTTTCCTTCAGTTGACCAATGAGAGGCTGAATTGGCAAATTACTGCAAATGAAAGTGGATGTGCCATTTTCATTATGTCTTGGAGAAATTCTCAAAACAATAATATACATTCTCTTTGCTAGAGAATAATAGTAGTGACAATGGCACTATGGTGACTTAAGATGGGTAGATAATGTTTGCCTGTTGTAGCAACGATGATGATAGTGACAATTATGATAATAATGAATATAAAGACTCACTGAAAAGCTTAAACTTCTATTTTGGTAGTATGCTGGTATCTTTCTATCACTAAAGGGGTGAAAAACATCTGAAAGTGAAAATTCACGTGCAAGCAGCACCAAGGTAGTAGGAAGAAGAAAATAATGTTTGACTTTAGATGACCTCCATGGTTTCCTTTCTCTTCTGTGTTGGCTAAGCCTCTGAATGGCCACAGAAAACATAGTAAGTATCCTCTATCCCAGTCATTTGTGTCCCATACAGCTCTTCCATTTTAAATTGAGCAGAAAGAACAATGAAAATGTCTTTTATTTGCCTTTTGACTCTTCTTTTCTTTTGCATAAATGCATTAATTCAACAATTATTAACTTAAAACCTACTCTGAGCTCAGCAGTGGGTAATTTGTTATAACACCTTTCATTGGATAATATGCTGAATATTGATTTATTTTATTATTGCTGTGATATGCACATAATAATCCCTGATGATAGTATTTGTTTAATGAATGAAGAAATCAATGAATGGTTGGGTAGGAAATGGATATAGGATGAATAAGACGGAATAGCTTACCTTTGAGTATCTTATAATGAACTAAGTGTGGTAATAAACACAAGGACAAGTAGTTATGAAGCAATGTGGTAATTCAAGTGATGAAAATGCAGGCAGGAGATTATAAAAACCCATGTTCCAGGCTGATTTTGACATGAATGTGTTAGAAAAATATTACATAAATGTGACTGTATTATTAGTCATACTTGTATAATCCTATCTTTTTCACTTTTTTGTTATCTTCTTCATTTTCTCCAACTTAATATTTAATTTCTAGATATGGGTAGGCCTACTCAATAGCAAACATATGAACTTACTACTAGAAGTAGTTAATAGTTGTCGAGCTATCTATTTCATCTCATTTCCTGGTCAAAATATTTTTGCATTTTAACTCATTAATTCTCACAACTCTTCGAGGTAATTACATTTTTATCCCCATTATATAGGTACAAAAACCGAGGCACAGAAAGGCTAAGTGGTTTGTCCAAAGACACACCACTAGGAAGTGATGGAATGAGGATTACATCCAGGCACTTAGTTCAGGATGCTCTTTATTTTTTAATTAAACTATAGTTGCCACACAATGTTACATTAGTTTCAGGTGCACAGCATAGTGACTCCACAAATCTATACCTTTTGCTGTGCTCACAAGTGTAGCTACCATCTGTCACCATACAACACTATTACAGTACCATAGACTAGATGCCCTACACCTTGTATCCCTAGGACTTACTCATTTCATTATTGGAAGCCTGTGTCTCCCACTCCGCTTTACCCATTTTTGCCCATCTCCTATCCCCCTCCCCTCTGGCAACTATCAGTTTGTTCTCTATAATTATAGGTCTGTTTCTGCTTTTTGTTTGTTTATTCCTTTGTTTTTTTTTTTTAGTTTCCACATGTAAGTGAAATCATATGGTATTTGTCTTTCTCAGTCTGACTTATTTCACTTAGCATGATACCCTCTTGGACCATCCATGTTGTTGCAAATGGCAAGATCTTATCTTTTTTATGGCTGAGTACTATTTATTGTATATATATGTATGTGTATGGTATATATATACTACATCTTCTTTATCCATCCATCTACTGATGGAAACTTGTGTCGGTGCTTTTTGATAAATACTCTCATGCTTTTTCTCCCTTTCTTCCTCACAATGTCAGAATGGGCTTTCAGGACTTTCTTTACATTATGGTGTAAGTGTACAATAAGTTTAACATGATATTTACCTCATGAGTATTTACAAGAGCAGAAACACTAAGACAAAGGAATAACATAATCGTAGAATCTCAGTTACCCCAGATAATGGGAACATTTCAAGGTGAAGGGAGGGATCTTTAAAAATGCTCCTTAACTCATACCACTTTATTTATCCATTCAGTTGTCAGACATTTATTGAGTACATACTGGGCATGTTCCAGGTTATGTTCTCCCTGGAAGCAGCTGCTGAGATGGAATTGGAGTACAAGATGTTTATTAGGGATCAACCTCTGTGAAAAGAAGCAGGTGGAAGCAAAATTGGACCAAGGGAGAAGTCACATTTCAAAGCGGGACTGACTAAATTTCAGTCCATTTGGCATGAGGCTCTGGAGTCAGAACTGCCCATCAGAATTGTCCCAGATTGGCTTTGGGCCTTTATCCCCCAACATCACTCCCCTTGGTTGCTTGGTTACTAGATGCAGCCTTCCATAAGAGGGCATGATCTCAAGTGAGGCAATTCACTGTCTACAGCTGAGGCCAGCCTAGTGGGAGCCAACAGCTGGAGGCTGACTGCACTTCCAGTGACTGACCAGCAAATCTTTCCTTGAACAGGCATCTGAACGACACATCTCTGTCCACCACAAGGTGCCAGACCCTGAGCTAAGTGCAGAGAACAACTAGATAAAGAAGACACAGTCCCTTTGCTCAAGGAGAACTCATTCCATCTGATGAATCAATGGTTACCTCTGACCACTTTTCCCTCTTAATAATTTTGATTTCCCAAAACCCTAGATTTGCCCAAAGCCCTTAGAGAGGCTTTCCTTTTCATGGGCAAACAGTAATGATTATTGAAAACAGTGCATGTAGACCTGGGTTTGCCCTTGGTGAAGTCACCTTTCCTGAGCCTTTGTTTACTTATTTATATGATGAATAGTATTCTCTCCAAAGGTGGAGAGAGTTCTAGAAACTACACAACATATTTATAAATTGTCTAGCAAAGAGTTCTAATACTTAGTAAGTGCTTAGTAAATGGTGGCTATTATTACTGCCCTGTTCATCATCATTGGATTCATGGCTACCACCATGGGCCTTCTCTATATATCCATCATGGTGGGCTTGAATCATCTTTTCTGTCCTTCATTTTGACATAACATACCTTCTCAAATATGCCTAGATTCTCACATTCTACTTTTAAACTCTTCCGCTCCATGATTCTTTTGAGTTTACTTCTGTCCATTTTCCCTACCTCCTGCCTACCTTCCCTATTTTTGTACCTTTCTAGGGAAACTTTCCTTAATGCTTCTACTCCATCCTTAAGTTTTATTTCCTTAGCTACAACTCATGTTTAGGAAGCTTGCATCTTTTAAATAAGCATACATTTTTGCACATTAAAATATTCTATTTTTTTGTAAACTCTTCCAGGATGATTGGAACAGAGCAACAAACTCTCAATGACACACATCCCTCATGATTCCCTCTTTACTATTATTGAGAATCCCACAGCATATGTTTTCTACTTGGATTACATATAGCATTTATAGACATTCATTACTAGGGACAGGGAATCATATAATTGTAAAGCTAGAAGTAATCTTAGGAACTTTTGGCCTCATCTGCTGCATTTAGAAGATGGAGAAATTGTTCTTAGAGAAGTTAAGTTGCTCATGTTCATGTAGCTAAGTAAGCAGACACAAACCTTGGTGATTAAAGTTGTTTAACTCTATGATTTTATATGTTCTTTATTTTCTGTGTCAATAATACTGTCTTAAGTTTCATGTTCCTTGGGTATAAACACATGAATCAATATAGTCACCAGAGACTTATCTATAAGATCTCAATAAACATGTGAGGGTACATGGTTTTTGCCTACATTCTGTTTTCCCAGTTAGTCACCTAAGAATAAGGGGAGATGGGAGAATCTTGAGCAGGTATGAGAATGTCACCAGTCTCTCTTCTATCCTGTTCTATCCTGTCCCCATACTTCTGCCAGTGATCCTACCCACACCATTAGCTAGTATGTCTCTGTAAGGTGATATTTCAGAAGAAATTGGGGCCAGTTGCTTACCTTCAGGTTCCAACCATCTTGCATTCCCAGATTTTAAATGTCAGTTCCCTAGGATCTTCCTTTAGGATGAGGGCAGGACCCTACATTGCAAGTCTCAGAGTAAATGTGGAGATCTATAAGTTCAGCAAGAGCTCTTAAATTTGAGCTGCTCAGGGGAATACACACTTTGTCTGGGATGGAGAAAGGAAAGTAATTTCAGTTTTGTACTCATGAGGAAGTTTTACTGGGGGTTGGATGGACATTTTAGTCATGTGAATAATCCCTGCCCTTTTCCTAATACAACTCACAGAACCAGTGACTTTAGAAGGCTATGGGGTTTCCTCCCTATTCAAGCTCTGGGTCCTGGTGCCCTTAATTTATATTTAGGAAAATTCAGTTTGTCTTGGGCCATTTCCAAGCTACAGACCTCCTTTGCATTCCTGACTTCTCTACTATGTACTCTATGGGATTTGCAAAGGAGGACAAGACAAGCTGGAGAGAAAAACAAATGATTCTGAATTTATTAATCATAATGATAAATTTTTCAAGCTGGGAAGGTTATCTTTAAGTCAAAAGCTACCTCCCAAAGAGCACATAAATGAGAAATAACAGATTATCTCATGTGTTTCACATTTTAGGTGAACACACCTTTGTTTGAGTAACTCAATGAGTTTCAAATTGGATATCCTTTCAATGTAATGGTTGTTTGGGAAATTTTTATTTTATTTAATTTTTTGAGTTATGGGTTCAGCAAACATATCTTTTCCATTGCTTTTTGAAACCCCAATACTATTTTTGCTCATTCATTGATGATAATATGGTTTGTATTATTAAGAGACTATTGAGAATATAAATGCTCCTTTGTAATTCCCAAAAGCTATAGACTTTTAGCTTTTACTTTTACTTTAATTTTACTCTTCTTTGTAGTTTCTAAATAATGAAGAGGTCATTGCATACTTTTTCCTTCTTATAAGCATCCATTCAGAGGAACAGAATGATGATTAAGGAATGAGCTGTCCCTGAAGTTCAACATCCCTGGAGAGAAATTAGACATTGAACAGGCAATTATGTACCAAGAAGACATCACCTCCTTAATTTCCAAATGCTATTGTTTAATTAAATTTACAATTGGTACCAGATATGAATTATGAGAAGTGGCCAAAGAGATAAATGCACAAAGTAGTATTTCAAGTGAATACAGTGGTGATTGGTTGGTAAACCTAACTTAAGAGGGCTGGAGAAGAAAAGTGGGAATTTTCACAAAGATAGTTCTTATTTTTAAGTGTGTAGTTTCTTTTTCAAAGGAAACCTAAATAATGGCTTTAGGGCTTTGGTTCAGAGCACAACTATTTAAATCTGGTTGTTCCTGGAATGGCCTGGGGAGTCACAGTGGGCAGGGAGTGAATGGAGGACTGGTTTCATTTTGGCTTGCACAGATTTAAAACACTGAGTTCTTTTCAAAGACCTTGAAGATATTTTATTTAAAAATATAAATTAACAAAATAAGAATAATGAAAACTTCAAGAAACTAGGCTATATCTGAATATTAAGAAGCTTGTCTCAGTCAGATCTCCTAGCCTCTAGAATTGCATGCCTAAGGAAGTATAAGAAACCTGGTTGCTTGATATTATTTCAAACTGGAGTGACTATTCTGATAGAAAAACAAAAGAAATCACAGCTTGCACTAACAAAAGAATAGATGAAAATACTTAGTAAGCATTTCCACCTCTCAGTTTTTTTCTGTAGTTTTCCTATGTGACCATTGCCAGCATGGTAAGGATAATAATTTCCTACTTTAAAAGGTTTCTGTTGGATAAATATTCTCATAAACTCACAGTATAATAATAAAAAGCAAGAAATTTTGAAATCATTACATGATAATAAAATTACAATGAGACATGTACTTGCTCGGCCCATATGGAAAAAATCTTCCCCAGAATAAAGATATTTCCTAGAATAAAGAAGAATATTGGGTAATTTTTCAGTCTGTTTTGGTTCCAGAAGCTCATGGTCGATACACTACATTAGAGTCCTCTTTTGTTTTCATCATGGACAGAAACACTCAGAAGTGGCACCATAGCATCGACTGTGAAACTGTAGCTAGATTCCTCTGGCCTTTTTCTACACACATCTATCCCAGCACTTTGTATCAGTTCTGAAATTCAGCCCAGGATGTAAAAGTCAGATTTGCCACAATGTACACTTTCAGAATGCATTTGTTTCAATTTTTTAAAAGTTTAGACTCATCATTCTCTGTAGAATGACTGTAGGAAGACACTTACTTCTATTTCAAGAATGTTGAATAAAAATAATTTTATTTTTTGTCCTTAGAATTTTTTTACTGGAAGAAAAAGCCAAACCTGACAAACATCCAGGTAATATGAGTCTGGAGTATGCTATCATTAGCACAGGAAAGTTTAGCATTTGAACAAGTTAGAAAGGATCCAATCTCTCAAGTCAATCAGGAGATCATTCTGAAATATCAGCACCAGGGTGTAGACTACAGCAGGCCAGAGCCGTTGGCCAAGTTCTAGAGAAAAGAGGCAGGGTAAGATGTTTCATGTAGGAAGCTCTTGAGGCAAAGAACAGCTGGGCACCTGAGAGGAAATGGTCATGCAGGTCCTGTAAGTGAGGTCACCAAGCCCAGCTTCTGGGAGGCAAGTGGATCAGGAGACACTCAAGGTGAGCAGTGAAAAGAATACAGAAGAGATTTGTTCTCGGGCTCCTTTGAACTCCTGCTATGTGGGTGGGCCAGAGCTTGCAGGTGTCTGTAGCCAGGAGAGACAGGGCCTCACTAAGATCAGCTTTCAGTTTTCTGTTATCCTCACCCCTTGTCTCAAGCTATTCAGCCAATATTGCATCTTTAATGGTTAAGCTCTGGGGCAGGTGGCTATTTGTAAGGCTACTAATTAGATAAAGGGACTGATTTGCACCAGGATGCAGATAATGCATGGAATTGTGCCAAGACCCACAGCTCAGGAGTTTATGACCCCCAGCTACCATGGTGACCATGCCTATTCAGTCTGAGGAGTCTTTTTGTTGTGGGATAGGAGGCAGCACACAGCCAGAGCATCAGCTTCTGTGGAGTTTGAAACTGAAAACTGAAAATGGAAAAGAAGAGACAAGAAGGCAAGAGGGCATTAGATTTTCCATTTATGCCCAAATGGACAGATTATTCTGTGGATTTGATTCCATTTTGCTTGTTAGAAAAAACAGGGCCTTTCCTTGAGGGCAACTGTCAGATGAGTCTGAGATTTGGAAAGAAACATTTATTTGTGGATCTTTTCTTCTTGCACTGCCTTCACACTTCACAGCCCTCACCTCCATACCTTGATTTCTTATCCTTAATTTTTTCCAAATTTTTTTGTGTTCACTAAGCAGACATATTGTAAGGCAAGCTCATGATTTTAGAAAAAACTGAGCTCTATTTTCTGATTTTAATGTGTGTAATATAATCATAGCATTCTAGAGCTGGAAGAGGCTATGGAGCTAGATGGTCACACATCCAGTTTCCCTGTGACTACTTTGCTGTCCTGATATAGTATTTATTAGCTCTCCCTTTCATGCTCAAAACCAACCCAGATGGGAAATAGTTATCCTATTTCAAGACTGGGTTATCCAACTCTTAGATTTTATAGACAAAGACCCAGAGTATTTAAAAACTTGACCATCGAGCTGGAGTCAGACTCTTAGAAATGGAGAGAACCATTGAAAGAGATGTCATCATAGTGACACAGAAGACTATTGAATCTAGGCTTGATTGGAACAACAACAACAACAACAACAAACAGAAAGAGGCTTAAAGATTGGGAGAAGCAGAAGAGGGAAGGAAAAAGCATGAGACTGGAGAAAGAACAGATTAAAAGTCATGGGAGTAGACAACTGAAAGGATAGGAAGTTGTAGTCAGAGACTGGAATGTAGAATATGATTTCAGAGGTGGAGAATTAATAGTGTGGCCTGACGTTGTGGAGACCCCAGCAGGAAATGAATGACCCGCTAAAGGATTAACCAAAGAGAGTTCAATAAAAGAACCATTTATAGAGATGTGAACAGGCAAAAAGAAAATGAAAACAGGAATGGTAATATATTCAGGAACTAGCAGTGGCAGAAAGCTAAGCCATTTTCATCCTGAGAACTGAAGAACCAAGGAGAGGGAGTGGTGTTCTTGGAATCTGGCTGCTTTTGTAGCCATGGGAGAGGGTTTGCTTCTAGGAGCTCTGGCCATACCTAGATGAATGCAACTATTGCAAAAACCTTGGCTGCAAAAAGATGTGTGCAGATGGGATCACTGTCTCCTCCCACTCTTGGATCTCTTGCCAGGGCCTTCTATTGGTTAAACCTAACCAGAAGGCAGAGAGAAGCAGAAAAGCACAAAATCTGGACCTGACAGGCAACCATAAAATAACCACCACTTCAAAGAATTCTGGAAGTAGAGTTGCAGCATTTGTTTGCACATATTGGCTTCATCCAGGATGATAGTGAGATGTGAGGTGAAGAAGAGATGTAATATTCTCTCAGAGCCTTCTATATCTTTAATGTCATTCTTCAGATCTGTCATATAGAACTGATTCTTAGAAAGATGACAGAAGGTAACCTAAGATTTTGAACTCTCATAAAAAATGAAATGTATTCAGATAATTTTGATGTTATCTGAATTTGTATTCTCATTTCCAAATTGCACATTTTTTATACACTATTATTGAGTGAGAAACTGGTTATACATTCTACCTTCAATAGCTAGAAAATGAGAGAAAATATATGAAGCAAAGGTTTTCAGACATGGTCAACAGGCAGCTCAGGGGAGTAATTCTTGAGAGAAAGGGAACAATAAAAAGAACTGTATGCTTTTCACACTTTACTGCTTGGGAGAGTTTCCATGCTGCAACCCACTGAAGGGAAACCTTATAGAGCCTGGATGATTTACCAAAGTAAGAGTACAGAATTTTCAGTCCAGGGAAGCCACAGTAGCTAGAATTTTCAGAGAAACATACCCGAAAGGAAGAAGCTACCGAGTGAGAAATAATTCCAGAGATTTATAGAAGGATTCTCTCAAGTCCTTGACTGTATACTTTTCTAAGCATGCATATAAGAAAGTCATTCCAGGCTGGAGAAAGAAGTATTGTAAGGGAATAGGCAGAACAATCCCTACAGCTTAGACAGGCTGGGAGTAGTGTAGGTTCCAACTAACCAGAGTAGAAAGACCTACTATATGGGACATTGGATAGGGTCCTCAGAAAGGATAAAATCAGCTAGAGGCTAAATACCTCTGGACTCACCTAACACTTTTAAAGCAAACATTGATAAAATCAAACTGAGTACCAGCAATTAAACTATGTCCTAAAAAAAGCTGCACAAAATTAAAAGAATATAACAAAATCCAACTACTAAACACATAATATAGGTCTATCATATCAGAATTTCAAAGAGACAGAAAAATATGACTTAATAAGGAGAATTCAATCACTAAAAACAAATTCAGGAATGACCCAGGAATTAGATTTAGCTGGTAAAGTTGGTAAAACAGCAATTATAAATAAATATATTCTTATATATTTAAAAAGATAAAGAACAATATGAACACAATGAGGAGAGGAAACAGACAATTTAAAAAGACAAAGTGGAATTTCTGGAGTTGAAAAACACAAAATCTGAAATGAAAAGTACAATGAAAATAATACCATGTTAGACATTGCAGAAGAAAAGAAGAGTAAATTCAGAGACATACCAATAGATTCTATCCAAAATAAAATACAGAAAGAAAAATGGCTATAAAAAGTGAACAAAACATTAGTCACCTGTGGGACATAGTATGAGACAATATCAAGCCATTTAACATAGGCACAATTGGACTCCCTCAAAAAAGAGATAATAGAAAAATATTTAAAACAATAATCATCGAAAAATTTCTAAATTTGATGAGAATATAAGTCCATAGATCCAAGAAGTTAAATGAATTGCAAGCAGAAGAAATATGAAGAAAAACACACCAGAGAAGAGTGTAACACCAAATTACTCAAAACTAAGAATAAAGAAAAATTATTAGAAGTAGACAATGGGAAAAAGTCCTCTTAAATACAGAAGAACAAAGATAAGGGTGACAATGATTTGCCATTGGAAATAATGCAAGCCATGAGACAATGAAGCAACATCCTTAATTTTTTTTGAAATAATAAACTTAAGAGTTCTTTCTCCAGTGGAAAGATCATTTGAAGACAAAGGTAAAATAAAAGACCTTTTCAGACATATGAAAGCTGAAAGATTGAATTAACAGCAGATCTACACCATAAGAAATAGTGAAGGAAGTTCTTCAGGCAGAAGGAAAATGATACCATATAGAAAATCTACACACAAAATATGAAGAGCTCTGGAAATGTACTGTATAAGTAAAAAAAAGGACAATTTTAAATATTTTTATGGGGTGCCTGGGTTGCTCAGTCGGTTAAGTGTCCCAATTCAGCTCAGGTCATGATCTCATAGTTCATGAGTTTGAGCCCCATGCCAGGCTCTGAGCTGTCAGCTTCAGATCCTGTGTCTCATTCTATCTCTGCCCCCCCCCCCCACATTTATGCTTTGTCTCTCTCCCTCTCAAAAATAAAATAAAAATATTAAAAAAATTAAAAAATCTTTTAAAGATAATGAACTTTTATGACTCCTGGAGAGATATGCAAATATTCATCTCAGAGCTTACAAGGACTAAACAACAATTTAGAAAGTAAACTTTGCACAGAAAAAAAAGCACAAAGTGCATTTAAAATTCAGTAGCATTTTTGGATATTCTATAATCTGCATCCTCAATGAAAAATAATATTTCTTCAATTCAATAGTAAAAATTGATTAGGAAAAACAATTAGAATTACCTAACCAATTATAGATTGGCATTTTATGGTATTCTTGCATCATTCTATCTCTGTATCTCTCTCTCCCTACTTTACTCTCTCTCAGTCCCTATCTGTCTCTCTCAAGTATAAACAGTTTCCATGACAGAGAATCTTCAGATTTCTGCTTTCCTTTTACTTAAAGAAGGTATGAGCATTTTCTGTGTCCTTAATGTCTTTAACATATAAATTAAGAGCTCTCTAATATCCCATGCTGGAGGGAAATACAGCAATTTAACAATTTCTTTCCTATAGATCATTTAGGTGTTGTCATAATTTTGCTTTAATAAGTACTGTTCCATTGAATCTCCTTTGAATGCATGTTTATTAAATCTTTCCAATAGATTTCTGGAAGTAGAACTATCCTGGAAAAAAAGGATATGGGCATTAAAAAAGATAATGATATGTTTAAAGCAAAAACAACAATGTATTATGAAATTTGTAACATATAGAAGTAAAAAGTATAACAAAAGTATAACAAAAGTACAATGGATGAGAAGAAGTAAACAGAAGTATAATGTTGTAAGGTTCTTATAATTTGCAAGGACCAATTGGTATTATTTGAAGGTAGATTGTAATAAATTAAAGATGTATATTTAAAACTCTAGAGGAGCCACTAAAAAAGTAAAACCAAGAGGTGTAGTTATTAAGCCAATAGTGGACATAAAATGAAGTAAAATAATTTTCAGGGAACCCAAAAGGAAGCAGTTAAAGAGAAAGAGAAAAAAGAATAAAAAACTGTTGGGGCAAAAAGAAAAGAAATATTAATATAATAGCCCATTTATGATAAAAACTCTTTGTAAACTAGGACTAGAAAACTTCCTCAGCTTGATAAAGAATATCTGCAAAAAATCTACAGTTGACATCATACTTAATTTTTTTAAGGTTTATTTATTTATTTTGAGAGAGAGAGCATGAGCAGGAGAGGGACAGAGAGAGGGAGAGAGAGAATTCCAAGCAGGCTCCATGCTGTCAACACAGAGCCTGATGTGGGGCTCAAACTCATGAACCATGAGACAATGATCTGAACCAAAATCAAGAGTCAGATTCTCAACTGGCTGAGTCACTCAGGCACCCCTACACTTGACATCATACTTAATGGTGAGAAACCAGAAGCTTTCTCACTAAGATCAGGTACAAGACAAGTATATCTTCTTTCACTGCGTCTTTCAATATTGTACTGGGTATCCTGCCTAATGCAATAAAGAAAGAAAAGGAAACAAAATGTATACAAATTGGAAAGGAAAAATAAAACTTTATTCACAGATTATATGTTATCTATGTAGAAAATCCAAAAGAAGAGACAAAAACACTCCAGAAACTATTACCAATTACAATAAGTTTGCAGAATACAAAAGTTAATTACTTTCCTATATACTAGCAATATACAAATGAAATTTGAAATTAAAAGCACAATAGCATTTACATTAACACCCACCAAAATGAAATTTAGGTATAAATAATAGTAACAAATATGTTATAAGTAATAACAAAATATGTACAATATCTATGTCAGGAAAACTATAAAACTGGTGAATGAATGAATGAATCACAAAAAACTAAATAAATGGAAAGATATTCCATGTTTATGGATAGGAAGACTCAATATTGCCAAGATATGAGTTCCTCTTAATCTGATATATAGATTCAATTGAATCCCAATCAAAATCTCAGCAAGGTACTCTGTGGATGTCAACAAATGCTTCTAAAATTTATCCAGAGAAGAAAAAGACCCAAAATAGACAAAACAATATTGATGGAAAAGAACAAAGTTGGAGGACTGATGCTACCGAACTTCAAGACTTACTATATAGCCAGAGTAATCAAGACAGTGAGGTATTGGCAAAAGAATAAACAAATAGCTCAAAGGCACAGGTTAGAGAGCCCAGAGACAGATTAACATAAATATAGTCAACTGATTTTCAACAAAGGAACAAAAGAAATACAATGGAGCAAAGATAGTCTCTTCAGCAAATGGTGCTGGAAAAATTGGACATCTACATGCAGAAAAATGAATCTATACCCTTCACAAAAATGAACTCAAATGGATTGTAGACCTACATGTAAAACAAGAAACTATAAAACTCCTAGAATATGACATAGAAGAAAACTTAGATAACCTTGAAAATCTAGAAAACCTTTTAAGATATAACCTCAAAGGCATGATCCACAAAAGAAATAACTGATAAATTGGACTTTGTTAAAATTAGAAGCTTCTGCTCTGTGACAGACGATGTCAAGGAAATGAGAAAAGTCACAGACTGGGAAAAAATATTCTCAAAAGACACATCTAATGAAGAACCTTTAAAATTCAACAAAAAGAAAATTAACAACTGGATTAAAAAATGGCACAGACACCTCACCAAAGAAGACACGCAGGTGGCAAATCAGCATATGAAATCAGGTTCCGCAACTTATGTCATCAGGGAAATGCAAATTAAAAGAGAGATGCTACTACACACCAAAATGACCAAAAATGACACCAAAAACAGCAAATGTGGGAGAAGATATGGAACAACAGGAACTTCTCATTTACTGCTAATGGGAATGCAAAATAGCACCCCCACTTTGGAAGACAGTTTGATGGTATCTTGGAAAATTAAACATACTCTTACCGTATGATCCAGCAATCATGCTCTTTATAATTACCCATAGGAGTTGAAAAAATATGTCTGCACAAAAAATTGCACATGATGTTTATAGCAGCTTTAATCATTTGCCCAAACTTGGAAGCAAACAAGGTATTCTTCAGTAGTTGAATGGATAAACTGTGGTACATCCAGACAATAGTATATTATTCAGCTTTAAAAATAAATGAGCTATCAAACCATAAAAAGACATGGAGGAACCTTAAAATGCATATTACAAAGTGAAAGAAGCCAATTTGAAAAGGCTACATACTATATGATTTCAACTATTTGACATTCTGGAAAAAGCAAAACTATGGAGACAGTAAAAAGATTGGTAGTTTCCAGGGGGTAGTGTTGAATAGAGATGAATAGGCAGGGCACAGAGGGTTTTTAAGGCAGTGAAGATACTCTATATGATACATAATGATGGATACATGTTATTATATTATTGTCCAAACCTATAGAATGTATAATGCCAAGACTGAACCATCAGGTAAACTATAGGCTTTGGGCAATTATGATGTGCCAGTGTAAGTTCGTCAGCTGGAACAAATGTACCACTCTAGTGAGTAATATTGATAATGTAAGAGTCTATACATGCGTGTATGGAGCCAGGGAATATATGAGAAACCTCTGAACCTTACCCTCATATTTGCTGTGAACCTAAAAAATATTCTTAAAAAATTCATGTAGTAGATTTAAACCCAAATGCATTCATTGACAATGCTATTAAATGTAAGTTGTTTAAACTAGCTTTCTTAAGTAGAAATATATTGTGAGTCACCTAAGTATTTTAAATTGTTCTATTGATCACATAAAGAATAAAAACAGGTGAAATTAATTTTAATAACTTATTTAACCCAAAATAACTAAAACATTATCATTTCAATATATAATCAGATAAATATTATTAAGATGTTTTCTATTTTATTTTCATATAAGACTAAGTCTTCAAAATCTTGTGTGTATTTTATACTTAAAGCACATCTCAATTTATAGTAGCTATATTTCAAGTGCTCAATAGTCACATGTGGCTAGTGCCTATCATATTGTACAGTGTAGGTCTGAATATTCCAATTAAATTCAAATGTCCTTATCTTGGGTTAAAAAAGACTCAACTATATGCTGTCTAACTTACTTTAAATATAAAGACACAGATGATATAAAAGTAAAAGGAAATAAAAAGATACTCTATGAAGACACTCATCAAAAGGAAGTTGGAATTTCTATATTAGTATCAAAGTAAATTTCAGAATAAGTAATATACCAGGGATAAATAGGGGCATTTCATTAAAAGGTAAGTCCATTAAGAGGACTTAACAAGCCCAAATGTTAATTCATGTAATAAAAGAACTTCAAAATATATGAAGTGAATCTGATAGAAACTAAAGGACAATGAGAGAAACTCACAATTTTAGTTGCAGATTTTAACAGTTCTTTTTGTTGATAGGATAGAAAAATTAGTGAGGAAAAGAAAATTAAATACACTATCAGCCAAATTGACCTAGCTGACATTTATAGAACAGTTGACTCAACAATAGCAGAATAAATATTCCTTTTAAGTGCATGTGGAATATTCACCAAGGTAGACTATATTCTAGGCCATAAACCAAATCTCAGCAAATTAAAAAAAAATACTGAAATTATACAAAGTATGTTCTCTAATCACAATGGCTTTAAATTAGAAATCAATACAAGAAGGGTATCTATTTGAGGAGTCTTCAAATTTGGAAATTAAATTAAAAAAATTAACATGAGCCAAGGAAAAAATTACAAAGAAAACTAGAAACTATTTTGAACTGAACACAAATGAACACAGTATACTAAAACATGTGGGATGCAGTGAAAGCAAGTTTAAGTAGAAACTTACAGCATTAATTTCTTCTTTTTTTTTAAAATTAAAATTCATGTTAGTTAATGTATAGTGTAATATTGATTTCAGGAGTAGAATTTAGTGATTCATCACTTACATATAACACTCAGTGCTCATTCTGACAAGTGACCTCTTTAATGCCCATTATCCATTTAACCCATCCCCCACCTGCCTCTCTTCCAGCACCCTCAAATTTGTTTTCTGTGTTTTAAGAGCCTCTTATGGTTTGCCTCCCTATTTTTATCTTATTTTATTTTTTCTTCCCTTCTCCTATGTTTATCTGCTTTGTTTCTTAAATTCCACATATGAGTGGAATCATATATTTGTTTTTCTCTGACTGACTTATTTCACTTAGCATAATACACTGTAGTTACATCCACATTGTTGCAAATGGCAGGATTTCATTCTTTTTGATCACCAAGTAATATTCCATTGTGTATATGTATACCACATCTTCTTTATCCATTCATCAGTCGATGAACATTTGGGCTCTTTCCATAATTTGGCTATTGTTGATAGTGCTGCTATAGACATTGAAGTGCATGTGCCCCTTCAAATCAGCACTCCTGTATCCTTTGGATAAATACCTAGTAGTGTATTGCTGGGTTGTAGGGTAGGACTATTTTTAACTTTTGGAGGAATCTTATATTGTTTTCCAGAGTGGCTGCACCAGTTTGCATTCCTACCAACAGTGTAAAAGAGTTCCCCTTTCTCTACATCTTTGCCAACATCTGTTGTTTATGGAGTTGTTCATTTTTGCCATTCTGACAGGTGTGAGGTAGTATTCCATTGCAGTTTTGATTTGTATTCCCTAATGATGAGTGATGTTGAGCATCTTTTCATCTGTTAGCCATCTTTCATCTTTCATCTTTCATCTTCATGTCTTCTTTGGAAAAGTGTCTGTTTATGTCTTCTGCCCATTTCTTAATTGAATTATTTGTTTTCTGGGTGTTGGGTTTGATAAATTCTTTATAGACTTTGGATATTAACCCTTTACCTAACTTTTGGTTTTGTTGTTTATTTCCTTCACTGTGCAGAAGCTTCTTGTCTTGATGCGGTCCCAGTAGTTCATTTTTGCTTTTGTTTTCCTTGTCTCCAGAGACATATCTAGGTAGGAAGTAAAGCATTAATTTCCATTACAGATGGGAGAAAGTTCTCAAATCCATGATCTAAGCTTCCATCTTAAGAACCTAAAAAAAGATGAGAAAATTAAAACACAAAGCAAGTAAAGGAAGGAAATAATAAAGATTAACACAGAAACAAATGAAGGAAAAAAGAGGAAGATAGAGGAAAATCAGTGAAACAACATGTTTCACAGTAATTCTACTCCTAGGTACTTATCAAGCAAAAATGAAAACAAATGTTCACAGAAAGACTTGTACTTGAATACTCAAAATAACTTTATTTGTAATAGTCAACAATCAGAACGAACCCACATGTCTATCAGTTGGTGAATGGATTTACAAATTGTGGTGTATCCACACAATGAATTATTACTCAGCAGTAAAAAAGGAACAGACTACTTATACATATAACAATATAGATGAATCTTAAAAGTATCATGGTAAGTAAAAAGAAAAAAGCCAGATGCAAAATTTTATATGATTTTGTTTTATGACCATGTTATATGAAATATAAGAAAAAGCAAAACTGTGATAGAAAGTAGATTAGTGGTTTCCAGGACCTAGGGATAGGTTTATGGAATTAGGAGTAAGTGGTAGGAGCAAATTTTAGGACTGATAGAAATATTC
>CM053577.1:37122135-37160099 GCA_028646485.1 Cryptoprocta ferox
AAAAGTATCATGGTAAGTAAAAAGAAAAAAGCCAGATGCAAAATTTTATATGATTTTGTTTTATGACCATGTTATATGAAATATAAGAAAAAGCAAAACTGTGATAGAAAGTAGATTAGTGGTTTCCAGGACCTAGGGATAGGTTTATGGAATTAGGAGTAAGTGGTAGGAGCAAATTTTAGGACTGATAGAAATATTCTATATCATGATTATGATGGTGGTTGCAAGACTGTATATATTTGTCATCACTCTGAATTGTTTATTTAAAGTCAGTCAATTTTATTATGTATAAATTGTACCTCAATAAAGTTTCATTAGGAAAAAGAAAAATTTGAGCTACAGGTGATGTTTTTCTAAGTTGGTTTTAAAAAATTATATGTTTACATGCTTATTTAAAAGAAAAAATATCAAATAGAATAACAGGATAGAAAATGAAAAAGTAAAAATTCTTTCTTGAAATTCCCACTTCTTGGAGCATATTACTAAGCAGTTTCTCTTGCTTTGCTTTGCTTTCCTTTCTTTTTCCTTTCTCTTCCTTTCTTTTCTTCCTCCCTCTTCCTCTTCCTTCCTTTCTTTTTACTTTTCTGTTTAAAAGAAAAAAATTAATGTATATTTATTGTTGAGAGAAGGACAGAGCACAAGTGGGGGAGGTGCAGAGAGAGAGGGAGACACAGATCTGAAGCAGGCTCAAGGATCTGAGCTGTCAGCACAGAGGCCAACATGGGGCTCAAACCCATGAAACCATGAGATCATGACCTGAGCCGAAGTTGGACACTTAACTGACTGAGCCACCCAGGCACCCCCTTTTTTCTTTTCTTTTTTTTCTTTTCCTTTCTTCTCTTTTCTTCTTTCTTTCTTTCTTTCTTTTTTTCTTTCTCTTTCTTTTCTTTCCGTGAGGACTCATATTCTATGACTTAAAAAAAATCTTGAACACAGAAATAGATTTATCTCCTTCTTTCTTCTTACTCTTCTATTGAATGGATTACTCTAAATTCATTTAACTCTTTCTCTACTGTTAGATATTCAGATTTCTTTCATGATATGCTAGAATAAAAAAGGCTACAGTGGATATTAATGGCCATATGTTTTTTTATCTTATGCCTGTTCTGGAAGATAAATTCCCAGCCATGTAATTGTGAGGCCATTATTTAGGCAAATTAAAGTTTTATTTTATTTTATTTTATTTTTTATGCAAATTAAATTTTTTTTTATATTACTGAGATGGCATTTCCAAAATCTTACTCCAACAGTATCTATTTCTTTGTATCCACACCAGTTCTAGGAATTACCGAATTTTCTAATAATCTTCACCCAATCTGAAAGGGGAGAAAATGCTACCTCCTTATTTTTTACTAAATGGGACCAGTTTCTTTATAACCAGAGAGAGCACTGGATAATAAGACTGCCTGGTAATCAATAGGCTTCCGAATGAACATACCTGCCTCCTAGAACCAGAAACTTCTGATGAAGACCTCAGTGGCTATATGTGCACAGCTGCTGAGTGAAATCACCTATTATTTTCAGGAATCTGTCCTCTTTCTTTCATGATCATATTGCAGTATGTTTTCTTTATAGACCTGCCACTTTAGATCTCAAGAAGTAGAGTACATATCCGCGTGTCTCTTGGAGTTCATGGTTTTAGTCTTTTAAATGCTTTTGCTCTCCCCAGTGTTCCTTTTCCCCATGGGTATTCAATCATGTATATGACAAACCGGCCTTACATATGACTCTCCTAGTAATGCCATATGGTTTCCCTGAATAGGGGTGGATGGAGGAATTTATTGACTTTGATCATTGCACTATAACAAATACAATTATGGCATGGGAAATTTCCTACTAGAGTTCAAGAGAAAATGGGGGAACCCCCTCCTTTGGATGATTTGTGTGTCTGAATGAATCAGGAGGTTTTCCCCAGATCCCATCTCCTTTCATATTTAATCACGGAGATGATGTGCCCATTTGCATTACTGGTGAAGGGTTTCTCTCCACCCACACTGCCAATCAAATAATCACTACTTTAAAACAGAGGGAACGATTTAGCAGTTGAAGTGTTGGCTTTGAAACATTTAGACGTGGTGGCATCTTTCAAAATTTTATCAGGATTGACTTATTCCTTCATTCTGGAAACATCACAACCACATGGAATCCTAAACCATTACAGAAGAGCTGTCTTTATAAGAACCTCCAAATTTGGGGGACTATTTTCTCTAAGATTGTTAAATATACAAAGCATATTTTCTGAACTTTGGTCTTATCACACAAATTAAGAACCTACAATTCTGACCTTAGTTATCCCTGGTAGGTTTCAGAATTTTAAATAGAGAATGTAAATTAAATATTTAGTTCAACTTCTAACTTACAATGCCATATGTATTTTTTAGACAGGGCTTTTATGCTTTCTATAGTTCTATAGTTGTCCCTACAAATAGATAAGTCATTTTGTTTAGGTAATTTACCACTGAATGTCGCCTTCTGAAACTAGCAAAATTAGCCTTCTGTTTAATTTGTGTTCTTATAAAGGGGAAAATAGAGAAATTAAGTAAGCTTCAAAGCCAAGACACCCAGTTAGAATTTCTGCTTTATGCACCCGATTAAGTGAATTGGCAGGGAGCTGGATGCCCCTGCAGCCTTGGCCTGGCCTCTTTGAGGACTGTCACTGTCAGTATTGTGACCTATAGCCTCAGTCAAATAATAAAGAATGTTTCCTGAGCCCACAAAGCAATGTCATATGTAACACAGTGTCTGAGGAAGGCAAACAGAGGTAGAAGCAAGGGGTCGAAGCAAAGGTCACTGGAATACAAGGAAATGCTTTTGTGTGGGAGGCACTACCTGCTGTGTGATTGCCAAGATCTCTCTGGAGGAGAATTAACCAAATTTGTTCTCACACTTGATGGGATGGGAAGAGTCCCGTGGGTATGCAGTCCATCGGGTGGCTGGGTCACTGAGAAACACAGGAGCCCACTTAGCCCAGACCTGAGCTAAAACCCATTCAAACAATAAAAATACAGCCATGCAGTCCTTTTTTTTTTCAGGCCTCATTAAATGGCAACAGTTCTGTGTCTTTTGGCAGCCCAAAACTTCAGCCCCTGTTGTCCCAGGAGTCTGGCATCGTGCAAGGTTGGAGAGCTGTTCAGACAATCGTCCTTTCTGCACTCCTACTCAGTTCTTGGGTTACTTCCCTGGGCTCGTGGGCTCCTGGGTAGTTTCTGATGTGTTTTTCATCTGTGTGATTGCCGCTTGTGGTTCTCGTTGTTTGGTGAGTCTGTGGCAGATCCTCCCAGTCTTGGGAACAAAGGGGTTCTGATAAGTGTCTCTTCAGCAGCTGATCTCTATTAAACAATACATGCCTTTCTTTTTGTGTTTTTTCTAACACCCTGCTGGTTGCCAATGGCACTGTGTCCCCCTAGTCCAAACAGCATTATGGAATGGGATCCTTGAGAGTTTTCTTTATAAAGCAGCCAGTAGGTCTCAATAAGGACTCTTTCTTAACATCAATCACCATCCTGTTGAGAGTCCTGGGCAGACCATTTTAATTGACCAGAACCAAATCCAGTTGTTCGATCACGGAAAATGAATGCTATTAGATTGGTTTTTCTTTGCACACTTTGCAGAGTTAAAGATTAAACATACAAGCACTCTGTTACTAAGATATAATAAGCCAAATAATTTCAAGGGCTTTTTTCATCTTAAAAATTGGATGGAATTTCAAACATCATGATGAAAATATTCTCTGTGCTCACAGAGGGTTCTATGGATCCTTTATTTCCCCTTATATAACTGACATTGATGTAGCATGAACAGATGGTTAAAGGCTCTGTTTATTTGGAATTGCAAACTTGGACAAATTTTTCTAGTTACTCTAAGTTTTCAAGTTACTCTACTCTTCTGTGAAATGGGGATAATAACAAAACCTATCTCTCAGAGATGATATGAAGATTTAATGAAATAATCCATGTACAATCACTTCCATGCAGTAAAGAATAAATGTTAGCCATGAAAGTTTCCCTAGAACAAGCATGCTGAAATGTCATACTTGGGTAAATGCATTTGATTAAAGTAACTTACAAAATTAAGTTTTATAAATTATGGAGGGGGGTGCCTGGGAGGATCAGTCGGTTAAGTGCCCAGCTGTGCGGCTCAGGTCATGATCTCATGGTGCTTGAGTTCAAGCCCCACGTGGGGCTCTGTGCTGACAGCTTGGAGCCTGGAGCCTGTTTCGGATTCTGTGTCCCACTCTGTCTTTGCCCCTCCCCCACTCACACTCTTTTTCTCTCTCTCTAAAAGAAATAAAAGTTTAAAAATATTTAAAAAATAAATCAAAATTACAAAGGGGAAAGTTATAGTTTTGTGGACTATACTGGTGGGTTGTGTCCCTATTCTAGATAAAATAAACTTTTTATTGTCTTCTCCTTCCTTTCTCCATGGGGTTGATGTATCCAGTGTTTGTTACCTCATGAGGGAGAATTGGGGAGTACATATGACTGATTTTGGTTTTTCACTCCCTTCTCTGAATCTGTGCTCCTGTGCATGTATATCTCTTGTAGCCCTTACTAAATTGTATTGAGATTATTCATTCAGTGGTCTGAATTATCCATTAGACCAAGAGGCATTATCTCATTTGTCTTTGTCTCCTGAGCTCCGTTCATAGCACCTGGTGCATGGTATGATGGTGGGTCTTGAATAAACGTTTTATGATGGATCAAATGCATTTTTTAAAGGACTTTTGCCAGCATATAGCAGTACTTAGTAATTATTAACTACACCAAGAATACTTTTTCAAGATAAAATAAAGCATTCCCAGTAGTCTATTTTGGCTTTTGTTTTCCTTTGCCTCAGGAGACATATCTAGAAAAATGTTGGTATGTCCCATGTCAGAGAGATTACTGCCTGTGCTGTCTTCAAGGATTTTTATGGTTTCTCGTCTCCCATTTTGGTCTTTAATCCATTTTGGGTTATTTTTGCACATGGTTTAAGAAAGTGGTCCAGTTTCTTTCTTTTTTTTTCTTTCTTTCTTTTTTTTTTTTTTTTTTGCTTATGGCTGCCAGTTCTCCCAATATCATTTGTAGAAGAGACTGTCCTTTTCTCATTGGATATTCCATTCCTCCTTTGTTGAGGATTAATTGACCATATAATTGTGGGGTTATTTTTGGGTTTTTGGTTCTATTCCATTGATCTACATGTCTATTTTTATGCCAGTTCCATACTGTTTTAATTACTACCATTTTATAATATAACTTAAAGTCTGGAATTGTGATACTTCCAGTTTTGTTTTTCTTTAAGATTGTTTTGTCTATTCGAGGTCTTTTGAGGTTCCATACAAATTTTAGGATTATTTGTTCTAGTTCTGTGAAAAATACTGTTAGTATTTAAATATGGATTTCAATAAATCTATAGATTGCTTTGGATAGTATAGACTTTAACAATATTTATTCTTCCACCCCAAGAGCATGGAATGTCTTTCCATTTCTTTGTGTCCTCTTCAATTTCTTTCATTGGTGTTTTATTGTTTTCAGGTCACAAGTCTTTCACCTCTTTGGTTAAGTTTATTACTTGGTAATTTATTGTTTTTGGTACCATTGCAAAAGGGATTATTTTCTTAATTTCACTTTCTGCTACTTCATTATTAGAGTATAAGAGTGCAACAGATTGATTTTGTACATTGATTTTGTATCCTATGACTTTACTGAATTTATTTATCAGTTCTTGTAGTTTTTTGGTGGAGTCATTAGGGTTTTCTATATATCGTATCATATCATTTGCATTTAGTGAAAGTTTTACTTTTATTTCCTTATGTTCTCCATTTGCTGTGACTAGGACTTCCAGTACTATGTTGAATAATGATAGTGAGAGCAGACAACCTTGTCTTATTCCTGACCTAGGGGGAAAGCTCTCAGTTTTTCACCATTGACTATGATGTTAGCTGTGGGTCTTTCATTTATGGACTTTATTTTGTTGAGGTATGTTCCCTCTAGACCTACTTTTGCAGTGTTTTTTTTTTTTTTATCATGCATATATTTTGTACTTTTGTACTATATGATTTTTCTGCATCTATTGAAATGATAGTATGAATTTTATCCTTTCTCTTATTGATGTGGTGTATCATGTTGATTATTGTGAATATTGAATCACGCTTGCATCCTGTGAATAAATCCCACTTGATTGTGGTGTATGATTTTTTAAATATATTGTTGGATTTGGTTTGCTATTATTTTGTTGAGGAATTTTGCATCTTTATTCATGAGAGATATTGGCCTATAGCTCTTTTTTTTTATATTTTTTAAATGTTTGTTTATTTTTGAGAGAGAGAGAGAGAGAGAGAGAGAGAATGCAAGTTGGAGAGGGGCAGAGAGAGAGGGAGACACAGAATCCAAAGTAGGTTCAAGGCTCTGAGCTGTCAGCAATGTGAGCCCAATGTGGGGCTTGAACTCACAAAATGTGAGATCATGACCTGAGCCAAAGTCGGTTGCTTAACTGACTGAGCCACCTAGATGCCCCTTTTGTGGGGTCTTTTTCTCATTTTGGTATACTGGCCTCATAGAGTGAATTTGGAAGTTTTCCTTCCTATTGTATTTTTTGGAAGAGTTTGAAAAGAATGGATATTAACTCTTCTTTAAATATTTGGTAGAATTCACTTGTAAAGCCATCTGTTTGGTCCGGGATGTTTGTTTTTTGGGACTTTTTTGATTCCTGATTCAATTTCATTGCTGGTAATTGGCCTGTTCAAGTTTTCTATTTCTTCCTGCTTTAGTTTTGGTAGATTATATCTTTCTAGGCATTTATCCATTTCTTCCAAGTTGTCCAATTTGTTGGCATATAGATTTCATAATATTCTGTTACATCAAAATAAAAGTTTCTGCACAATGAAGAAAACAATCAACAAAACTAAAAGGCAATCTACTGAATGAGAGAGGATAATTGAAAATGACATATCTGATAAAGGGTTGGTTTCCAAAATATATAAAGAACTGATACAACTCAATACCCCCAAAACAAATAATCCAATTAAAAAGTGCACAGAAGACATGAAGAGACCTTTCCCCAAAGAAGACATCAAGATGGCCAACAGACACAAGGAAAGATGCTCAACACCACTCATCATCAGGGCAATGCAAATCAAAACTACAATGAGATATCACCTCACACCTATCAGAATGTCTAAAATAAAAAGTACAGAAAACCAGTGTTGATGAGGATGTGGAGAAAAAGAAACCCTTTCACACCATTGGTGGGAATGCAAAAATTAGTGTAGCTGCAATGGAAAGCAGTATGGATATTCCTTAAAACATTAAATATAGAATTATTCTATGATCCAGGAATTACACTACTGGGTATTTACCCAAAAAAATACAAAAACACAAATTCAAAGGAATATATGCACCCTTATATTTATTGCAGCAATATTTACAAAAACCAAACTATGGAAACCGTCCAAGTGTCCATATATATAGAAATATTTTTCAGCCATAAGAGGAATGAAATCTTGCCATTTGTAACAGCATAGATAGAGTTAGAGTATAATGCTAAGTGAAAAAAGTCAGTCAGAGAAAGACAAATACCATATGATCTCACTCATATGTGGAATTCAAGAAACATAACAAATGAAGAAAGAGGAGAAAAAGAGAGAGACAAATCAAGAAACAGACTCTTAACTTAGAGAACAAACTGATGGTTACCAGAGGGGAAATGGGTGGGGGATGGGGGAAATGGAGGAGGGGGATTAAAGAGTACACTTGTTGTGATAAAAATATGAAATAAAATAGAAGATTAAACCTAAAAAAGCATAAAATGTGTACATGATGAGAAAATATAATTGTGATGAATATATCATATTTATGTCAATATAATTTAATTAAGTTTTGAAATATTTCAAACATATTGAGAAATTCAAAAACTAAAATAACAGATGCCCATATATCTATCATTAAAATTAAACAAAGGTAAATAATTTGCTTTATCTCTCTCTGTCTTTATAAAATCGAAATGTTAAAGATAGTGCCCCAAGGCCCCACCATTGTCTTTTTCTCCCTTTCTTTCTGGAGGTAACTATTATCCTGAAATGGTATATATTTTCTTTACAGTAAAAGTACAAAGCTGTTGGGAATTTTATTTTATATTTTTTTAATTAAAGTAGAGACATTTCAAATACAAAGTCTTTTTTTAACTTTCTCTTTTTTGGTGACCTGCTTTTTTTCTGAGCTTAAAAAGACATGCTAAATAGGGCAGGAGAAAATGTCACAGCATATCATTGGCTAAAGGACCTGATTGAGGAGGAGCACAGATTTTAAATTAAATATAACTATCCCATGATTTTTGTTTGCTTAATAAAAACATAGTATGGTCTAGGAATTGAAACACCTTGCATTTCTTGGTCTTAAAATCACAAAAAAACATATCTAAGCACTAGGCCCTTCATTTTTCACAGTCTATGTCGGTTCTGGATATAGTCACTAACCTCCTTGTCATGGTGGATGAATACTTTTCTGCCCGAAGGAAGAAAATATTAACGTTGTTCATTTTCTAGCAATATACCTCCCCTGTCCTTTTTCGCTTTACCTTCACTCTGCATATAACTCAGCAAAGTATACCCCAGAATATAGTGTATTTTACACGACTTGTTATTTTGCAGATTTTGATTTTTTTTAATTGAAGTTTAATTCTCATATCATGAAATTCACCTTCTTAAGGTGTAAATGCAGTGGTTTTTATATATTCAGAGGGTTGTGCAACTATTATCACTACCTAATTCCAAGACATTTTTCATTATCCCCCAAAACATTAGCAGTTAATGTCTTTAGACATTATATAGACAGATAATCCATTAACAGTTATCTCCCATTTTCTGTCCTCACCCAGCCCTAAGCAACCACTATCTACTTTCTGTCATGATGGATTTGTCTGTTCTGGACTTTCATATAAGTGGGATTATACAATTATACAATTATACCTTTGTAACTGACTTCTTTCAAGGTTCATCCATGCTATAGCATGCATCAGTTCTTCATTCCCTTTTATGACTGAATAATATATCCATTGTATGGATATATCACATATTATTTAACCTTCCATCAATTGATGGACATTTGAGTTGTTTCCACTTTTTGGAAATTATAAGTAATACTGTAATGAACATTCATGTACATGCTTTTGTGAGAACATACGTTTTTAGTTCTCTCGGGTATATATGCCTGGGAGTAGAACTGCAGTCATACGACACCTGTATGTTTAACTTTTTGAGGAGCCACTAAATAATTTTCTAAATTGGCTGTACTATTCTACATTCCCACCACCAGTGTATGAGGGTTCCAATTTCTCCATATCCTCATCAACATTTGTTATTATCAATTTTTTTATGGTAACCATCTTGTGGTTGTGAAGTGCTATCTCATGGTGGTTTTGATTTGCATTTCTCTGGTGACTAAGGATATTGAGAATTTTTTCCTGTGCTTAATGGTCATTTGTATATATTCTTTGGAGAAATGTCTATTCAAATCCTCTGCTCATTTATTAATTGGGTTTTCTTATATTGTTGAGTGGTAAGAGTTCTTTATATATTTTAGAAAATGGATCATTTTCATATATATGATTTGTAAACATTTTCTCCCATCTTGTGATTTATCTTTTCACTTTTTGATAGCATCTTCTGAAGCAAAAATTTCTAAATTTTGATGAAATCTAGTTTATTTTTTTCATTGGTTACTTCTGCTTTTGCTGTCGTACTAAAGAAACTATTGCTTAATCCAAGGATATAAAGATTTAGTCCCCCATTTTCTTTTAAAAGTTTGATAGATTTAGCTCGTACTTTTGGGCCTTTGATATATTTTGAGTTAATTTTTGTATATAGTGTGAGAAAGGGGTCCAATTTCTTTCTTTTAAATGTGGGTATCCCATTTTCCCAGTACCATTTGTTAGAAACCTCCTTTGAATGATGCTGGTACCCTTGTCAAAATCAATTGAACGTAAATGTGTAGGTTCATTTCTTCCCTCCTGATTCTATTCTACTGATGTATATGTTTATCCCTATGCCAATACCACAAAGTCTTCATTAATGTAGCTGTGTGGTGAGTTCATACCTTTGTAATTGGGAAGTGTGAGTCCTCCAACTTTGTTATACTTTTTCAACATTGTTTGGCTATTATGAGTTTCATCTTGTCAATTTCTACAAAAAAAAGACCACTGAGATTTTGAAAAGGATTGAGAGTATGCTGTAATTATCACATATTTTCTACATGTAATTTCCACATATTTGTAAATTTGTCAAATTTCCTTTTGTTATTGATTTCTAATTTACTTCCTTATGGCCAGAGAACATACTATATATGATTTAAACCTTTAATATTTATTGAGACTTGTTTTATGGCTTAATACATGGCCTGTCCTGGAGAATGTTACATCTGCATTTGAGAAGAATGTATATTCTGCTCTTGTTAGATGGTGTGTTTTCTACATATGTTATGTCTAGTTGGTCTATAAGTTTATTTAAGCCTTCTCTTTCCTTGCTGATCTTCTGTCTAGTTGTTCTATCCCTTTTGGAAAATGGAACAATGAAGGCTACAACTATTATTGTTGATTTTCTCCCATCAGTACTGATAGTTTTTGCTCCAGGTATTTTGGGATCTGTTATTAGGGGCATATATATTTATAATTGTACAGATTCAGATTAGGAATATCAAACCAAGCCAGACAAAACAACTATATATGGACTCATATAATTTTAGAGATGGAGCCCACTTTAGTCCTTATCTAGCCTTCTTACAGATGAGAAAAAACTGAGATACACAAAGATTAAATGACTTTCCAAAGTGAATAGAGCTACCAGTTATTATTGCTAGAGGCAGAATTAGAATTAAAGTCTCTTGGCTCACAATCAGACACTCATCTCTACTACAGTCCAGTAGCAGTAGGGTAATATTTTCAAAGTAGTATCTATATCTATATCTATATCTATATCTATATCTATATCTATAATCTATCTATATCTATATATCTATATCTATAAAACCTTATTACTAATTCTATAAAAGGATCTTTTTCCCCAGTAGAAAAGTTTATCCCTAAATTTGAATTAGTTGGCTTTTGCTAGCCCAAAGATTTTACTTCTTAATTTCTGTTGAAGACAAACAAAAAATATACCATTAACTCAGGTCAACAGGTGACAACAGGTGAAAACACTTTTTAAGTTTCAAATCTTTCCTGACATAATATGGCTGGACAGCAAGAGCTAATTAATACCTTGATTACTTTTCTATTACATTCCATTATTTTGACATAAGTTAGTCCGAATTTCATCTTTTGGCTAAGGTTTTAAATTTCAGATTTTTCCATTAGGAACATAAAAATCACTATCATTTTTAGCCATACTTCTTCCCCATGACATTTCTGTTTAAGATTTTTTAATACTGACATATGAAATTTTTCAGTTTAGGAAAATTGTACAAATAATTCTTCATCTATCTCTTTACACTGAAAAAGAAGACAAAATTTAAAAAATAGAGGTAGCAATAAAATTTGAAGTAGTATTGACTTATTTTTTCCCAAAATGACTGTGAACCCTTTCTTAAAATTTACTTTGCTTTTGATTGCCTATGATTTCAATGAAATGCATTGAAATTTGTAGCAATTTAAATCTCAAATACCCTTCCTTCCCTCCCCCCCGCCCGGTTATTGGCTGAGTATGGCTGAGGGTATGCCTTTTTCTGTTCTGTAAGTTAAATGGTCTCTTTCCCTACAGGTGGGTATTTAAACCAAAGTCAGTTACACATTTCATGCAGGGCGCATAGCTGTATTTATACTCTCCAATTATATATTTTATGCTCTGTTTTATTATTTATTTATTTATTTATTTATATCCAAGTTAGTTAATATACAGTGTAATAATGATTTCAGGAGTAGAATTCAATGATTCATCACTTACATATAACACCCAGTGTTCATCCCAACAAGCGTCCTTCTTAATGCCCCTTGCCCATTTAGCACATCCCCCCACCCAACACCCTGCCAGCAACCCTCAGTTTGTGCTCTGTATTTAAGAGTCTCTTATGGTTTGTCTCATTCTCTGTTTTCGTATTATTTTTACTTACTTTCCCTATGTTCATCAGTTTTGTATCTTAAATTCCACATATGAGTGAAATCACATATTTGTCTTTCTCTGACTGATTATTTCAATTAGCATAATACACTCCAGTTGCATACACGTTGTTGCAAATGGCAAGATTTCACTTTTTTTGATAGCTGAGTAATATTCCATTGTATATATATATATACACCACATCTTCTTTATCCATTCAACAGTCGATGGACATTTAGGCTCTTTCCATACTTTGACTATTGTCAATAGTGCTGCTATAAACATTGGGGTGCATGTGCCCCTTTGAATCAGCACTCCTGTATCCTTTGGATAAATACCTAGAAGTGTAATTGCTGGGTTGTAGGGTAGTTCTACTTTTAATTTTTTGAGGAGCCTTCATATTGTATTCCAGAGTGGCTTGACCAGTTTGCATTCCCACTAGCAAAAGGGTTTCCCTTTCTCCACATCCTCGCCAACATCTGTTGTTGCCTGAATTGTTAATTTTACCCATTCTGACAGGTGTGAGGTAGTATCTCATTGTAATTTTTATTTGTATTTGCCTGATAATGAGTGATGTTGAGCATTTTTTCATGTCTCTGTTAGCCATCTGGATGGCTTCTTTGGAAAAGTGTCTATTCATGTCTTTTGCCCATTTCTTCACTGGATTGTTTGTTTTTTGGTGTTGAGTTTGATAAGTTCTTTATAGATTTTGGATACTAACCCTTTGTTTGATATGTCATTTGCAAATATCTTCTCTCATTCTGTCAGCTGCCTTTTAGTTTTGCTGATTGTTTCCTTCACTGTGTAGAAGATTTTAAGGTCTCAATAGTTCATTTTTGCGTTTGTTTTCCTTGGCTCTAGAGACATGTCAAGTAAGAAGTGGCTGCAGCCAAGGTCAAAGAGGTTGTTGCCTGTTTTCTCCTCTAGTATTTTGATGGCTTCCTGTCTTACGCTTAGGTCTTTCATCCATTTGAGTTTATTTTTGTGTATGGTGTAAGGAAGTGGTCCAGTTTCATTCTTCTGCATGTCACTGTCCAGTTTTTCCAACACCATTTGCTGAAGAGACTGTCTTTTTTCCATTGGATATTCTTTCCTGCTTTGTCAAAGATTGGTTGGCTATACATTTGTGGGTCCATTTCTGGATTCTATATTCTCTTCCATTGATCTATGTGTCTGTTTTTGTGCCAGTACCATACTGTCTTGATGATTACAGTTTTGTAATACAGTTTGAAGTCTGGAATTGTGATGCCTACAGCTTTGGTTTTCTTTTTCAGGGTTGCTTTGGCTACTTGGTGTCTTTTCTTGTTGCAACAAATTTTAGGATTGTTTGTTCTAGCTCTGTGAAGAATGCTGGTGTATTTTGATAGGGATTGCATTGAATATGTAGATTGCTTTGGGTGGTATTGACATTTAACAATATTTGTTCTTCTAATCATGACACGGAATGTTTTTCCATTTTTTTGTGTCTTCTTCAATTTCCTTCATAAGCTTTCTATAGTTTTCAGTGTATAGATTTTTCACCTCTTTGGTTAGGTTTATTCCTAGGTATTTTATGGTTTTGGTGTATTTATTTTGATTCTTAAGCAGATAATCCAGATCTGGGTTTTTCAGAGCTCACCAATATCTTTAGAGTCTCTTGCTTTTGCGAACTTGCAATTTTTCCTAAGTGATTTATTTGACATGCCATCAATCTGCTTCTAGTGGTCATTTATTATGAACTTGAGTGGACAATGAGAAAGTCCAATACAGTGTGGCCCTGAGCAGCATGCTCCAGCTGGATGGCGGCAGCACTAGAGCTGGATGCCCCAGAGAAGGAGGGGCCCAGAAGGGAGGCAGCAGTGCAGCCCCAAGGCCCCAGTAAGTGGGTGGGGGCTTATCTCTTCAGGTGGCCTCTGGTAAGAGTGAAGGTCTTGATGGAGGCAGACCGAATCCAACTCTTAAGGGCCAGGAAGCCATCTTCATTCTGGGACAAACCTTGGAGACCAATGTGGTGACCATTGAACAAGATGCCTACTGCTGTGCTCAACAAGGAAAAGAGGAAAACCCTCCAGAGGAGAGATTTGGGTAAAGCAATAGAAGCTGAAGAGGATGATTTGCTTTTCTGGAAGGAAGTTGGATTGATTGCTGAGTTGGGCAGTTTTGTGAGCCTTCAACTAGCTCCTCTCCTTCAGGCCTCAGCTTGAAAGAACAGAGTATTTGGAATATTGTACTTGCATATTTTACCTGTTCTACCTTTACCTGCACCAAGATAAGCAGAAATCTCACCTGATAGCTTTTCTCTACAAGGTCTTCCACTGCCTGTGTGTTCCATTTCAGGTCAGTAAGTAGGATTGTATTGTGGGATAGGTTCTAGATGTTTAATAGAAAAAAAAAAGTTTAGTAGGGGAGTAAGTTGGTCTTTATTTTTTGCTTCTGAACTAACATTGCTGCTAAGCTTCTAAGCTTACCTCCAGCTCTCAGGAGCAAATCCAAGCAGAACACTTCTGGGAAGTGAACTGAATGTCTTTAGCTGATTTAGACTGTAGAGCATGGAATGGAGCACAGAAACTTACTCAGCAGGTTGATGGGAAAAGCCAAGTCCAGATCGAAGTCTGGGCTGGCTCAGAAAAGGAAAATACGAAAAGGAAATATGTTGCAAAGTCCACCACCTGGGCCTGTATCTTGAGTCACATTGTTCTGATCTTAGCTAACTGCTTTCTCCTTCCAGTGTAGCTCCCATCCTGGGAATCTCTCTTTATCATCCTTCTTGAGAGTTCCTTCAATTTTATCCTCTTCCCTGCATCCCATATTTTTCTGAGGTTTGAGCTTAACTCCACCATTGTCTTTATTCTTTTACACAGTCAATAATCATGTAGGTTAATCAGAAGACCATTTTTAAATGGTTTTTATTCCTACTTGAATCATCATCTTTCCACTTGAGACCATTTTTATTTTGCCTGAAGAATCAGAATTCCTTTGATGCATGTCTGCTAGTGGTGAATGCTCTTGGTTTTCTTCTAAAACACATCTCTATTTTACCTTTATTCTGCATTGAGAATCAGCAGTAATTTAAAAAAAACTTTCTGCAGGGCAGCTTGGTGGTTCAGTCCGTTAAGTATCCAACTTTGGCTATGAGTTCAAGCCTCGAGTTGGGCTCTCTTATGTCAGCACAGAGCCTGATTTGGATCCTCCTCTGTGCCCCCTCCCGCTGCCCCTCTCCCACCCATATGCTCTCTCTCTCTCTCTCAAAAATAAATAAACAAAAACCCCCACTTTTTTTCACGTGAACATTTATTTACCGTTACCTGACTTTCTTTTAGCATTATTCTTTTGAACCTATTTGCTTCTGTATGACTGATTTTTATTTGTTTTTTTTGTTTGTTGCTTGTGTGTTTGTGTGTGTATGTGTATGTGTATGTGTGTGTGCTAAATTCAGTCATCTGGCTGCACCAACATGGGAACTTTAGCATCTTTTCAATATTCTCACCCTCATTCTCCCTTCTGCACTGGCTTTCCCTGTTTCATATGAACAGTTTATCTCCTGATCTGTACTTTCTTGTCCTTTTCTTCCTCTTGCCTTTCTACATCATTTCACTTTATTTTCACTCTTTAGAGGTCTTGTTTGTCCCTTCAGATCAGACTTGGCACAGTTTCTTGGCTAGGTTCTTGATGCCCTCCCCCCCTTGATATTCCCCCAAATTCTCTTTTCGCTGTGCTGCCTCTGACCCCTCTGGATAAATCTCTTTCCGAGCTGGACTTGGATCCTGGAAGCTCTGACTTCAGTATAGTTTCTGTGGGTATAACTCCTGGTGGGCTGATTCAAAATATTCAGATTCTGGTGATGACACATTTAATAGAAAAAGGGACAGAGAGGATCTTGGGGGTAGATAGGGGAAATGCTCTCACAATTTTTCAAGGTAGAAATTTAAACATTACTTAGAACAAATCAAATGAAACTCCCAATGTGTGCATACATGAACATACCTTGTTTAAATAGATATGAATTTTATCTGAACTATTTAAGCTATTTTTTTTTTGTATTAGGGATTTAGGGCAATGTCTTATGATTTTTTAAGTCTCACTAAAAAGAATAAAAGATAATTCTCAGAATATATATATGATTATGCCTTATAAATTTATTGATTCATTAGAGCTAGAACATAAGTTGGTAAAGGGAAAGAAGTGTAATCAAATAATTTTCATATTATTACATATGAGAGAAATTTGGTTTAAAACATATATTATTAGCGTACTGTTAGAGTAGTCAATTTTATAGATTTATTTGACTGATTGAATGCTTTAAAATAAAAGCCAATTTCTTTGAGAAGAGCATGCTATCCAGAAAGCGACTTTTATAACAGTTTGGAAACAAAGTGGCAATTCAATTTTGTGGCTCTGATTTTTAGTGTTTGAAGGAATTACTTTATTGGCTTGGATCTTACTTTTCCCAACTATTAAATGGGAAGACTAATTGTTGCAAAGTATTATGAGAACCTTAAAAAGAAGATAACTATGAAGGTGCAAAGAATAACCAGACATTTTATTACATTTGTGTTCATCTGATTTTGAAATTTCTGCTCTTTTTCCAGTTTCACAGAGGAAACACCATCTGCATATTTCATCCTGTTGTGATAAATTATAAGAAGGGATGTGGAAGTCAGCTCTGAATTTCCTTTTCTTTTGGTGTGTGTAAACCAGTCTTTAATGTTATTGCCCTGTTGTTTTGTGGTTTCCTTTCCTCTACGTCAACTGCATTCGTGTGAAGAGCTTTCTCCAAGATTAAACATTTGCCTTATTGGCAGCATTTCTGAATTTTCATCTGCCAAACTCTTCACACACAGACTACATAAAGCCAATTTATTTTCCAACTGAAAACCTAATGATGTTCTACCACCTCATCACTGTCAGGACCTTGACAGAGAAATTGGGCAACTAAAACAGTACTGAATATGGAGATGAAATTGTGATATGGAGAGGGAGACAGAAGAGTATGGAAAGAAAGTTCTTTCTATTAAACAGAAATCCTTTTTATCCAATAGTCTGATTCAACAGAAAAATGGTGTCAGTGATTATAAGACAGAGATGTGAACGTCAGGCAAGCTGAAAAGAGCGGGTGTGTCTGGGGTGTTTCTCTAGTCCAGAAAGCTGCTCCACTTATGGAAACTGGAGATGGTCTGTGAACTTGTGAGGTTAGTACTGCAGCTGGGAGGTTGAATCTGTGGGCTTGGTGGTATGTGCAGAATGCGTTTGATCAGTTTCCCCACTTAAGGTTGAAGAAGGGGGCATAAAAAGAATATGATTGAAATAAGCTGAAAGTAGGAGTTGAGTTCTGGGGAATAAATCTTAGCTTGAACTTAGATTCTAGAGAATTTTCCTGTTGAAATCTTTTGCTGCAGCAAAAGTTTGATTTTTTGAAATTTTCAATATATGAAAAGCACACAGAATATTTTAGTACCTCCAAAAGCATTTGCGAGTCTCCTATTATTTTCTTCCCTACAATATCTCCATGAATCTGACACCAACTCTGGCATTTAGGGAATATAATATGGAAATAAGGCATGATGATGGTCTTAATGACCTTACTGTATCCTTGACAACCAAGAGATGTTAGTCAAAAATGGTTTTGAGAAAGTGAGGATTGGAAACCTCACTTTTCTTTTGAAAAAACTTTGGTAAAAGCCTGTTTATGAAGTTTACTGTTTTTATTCCCCTTTCCCTCATGAGTTCAAGGGCTCCACAAACATTTTCCCTCATAACGTACCTAGACAATGATACAGCCTAATGCCAAGAGTATCCTTAGGGGTGTAGATCTTTATTTCATGGGTGGATCACTAGCCCAAGGTCACTTGGGATGTTGGAGGAGAGGCCAGGATCAAGCCACAGCCCAGATTTCAAGTCCTGTGCAAATAACTGTCAGCAGCTCTCCTAAAACACATGGACAGCTGATGCAAGTTATTACGGGAAAGAAAGAGAGCAGTAATATAGCCAGGTACTTGTATTTGTACAGAGTGCTCAAGAAGTTATTTTGTTGGATTCTGGAGACCTGAATTCTTGAACTAGTGTGCTGGTGCTGGACAAGTCACTTAGTTGTTCTGTGGCTCACTTTACTTGTTCAAAATTGAGCTTGGTGATGCTTGATCTATTCCTCAACCTAGAGGATTCAAGGAGAGGTTGTAAAAAGTGAAGTGTAATATTTGGCATTGGCACCACATGAAACAAGGGCAATGTAACAAATGATCTCTTCAAAGGAAATTTGCCTTTACTGGACACTCAGTAAGCTTTGTTAAGCAAATTAAGGAATTGCAGAATGTTGGAGCAGGAGGAGACCTCACGAAAGCAAGGTCCAGATTGGTTAAGTGACTTAGCTAGCTTTCATAACTTGTTCATGGCAGGGGTCCCTTGTCCTGTCCACATGTCCCTGACTCCTATTCTATTGCTCTTTCTGATATACCACACTGCCTCTCTTAGGCACCAGTATGTGGCTTAAATCCTAGATATAGAATTAAATAACACTGAATTCTAGCTACAGGCAATATTTTTAAAAAGGTTTTAAACTACCACTATGAGCTATTTTAAATTTAATAACCCTTTTCCCCCCATACCTCTTCCCACAGAGAAATACTTTAAATATAGGCATGAAGAAACAAACATTTACTGTAAATTATTATTCCATTTCAAAAAGTTGTGAAATGTTTCTAGAACTCCCCAAGTTTGACCCAAGTTGGTTTCTAAGAATATTTTCCTATAATTATAAACATGTAATTAATTATAGGAGTGGTTGGGAGGATAAAGATTATTTCAAACTTTTTCTTTCTAGTTTTTTCCTAATTAAAAATAATGAAGGGCACAAAATTCCATTCAACAATACAATGTATGTTATTTAAAAATATTGATGTGACATAAGATATTAGCAGGAGTTGAAAATGTAATCTTGTAAATGCAATCAATTCACATTTATCAGAGTTAGGACTATATAATTTTTATTTAATTTTTAATACTTCATGAATTATAGAGAGGATTTGGAGAGAAATCAAGGAAAAGTTTCATACCAATTTCTGAGCAAACTAGAAGCAAAACATAATTGAAACATTCAGGATTGTTCATTTTCAGTTAATCTCACTCTAATTAGGAGAGTCAGATATAGTTTAAACCTATCACTGATGTAAATTTATGTTAAACCTCCCTTAGCTCAATTTATCATATGCCAGTTTTGATTCTTGATAACAATGTGATTTTAAACACAGTAATAATGGCTTCTTAGTCCTATTCAAACTATACGCAAGCAGTTGTTTTGTGTTTGGTGAGTTAATATCATGTAACACTGAGAAATTAGGAGACCAAGCCATATAAAGAGGAAGAAAGTATTTACTTTAGTTGAAAGGGTGCCATGATCTGTATATAAGATAACAGTTATATCTTATTCACTAAAATACACTTAGGTTTCTTTTATTACTAACTAGAAATAGTAAAAAATCTTGACCTCCTAAGAAATTTTTTGAGAGAGAGAGAGAGAGAGACAGAGACAGAGACAGAGAGACAGAGAGAGTGGGAGGGAGAAGGAGGGACTAATTGAAGTCAGAAAAAAAAAAAGCCAAGCTAGAAACATTGGAATTTCTTTGTTTAAAGTTATGAGGGAAAACATGCAAGAAGACATTTATAACCACCACAACATTGTTAAGAGTATTGCTTCTTGGATAGATCTGACTCAGTCATGAAGTGAGTTCAGCAGGGCAACTCCCTTTTTGGTGTGGCAAGAACAGAAGGAAAAATAAGCCAGTGTTCACACAGGCACTTCAAAAATGAAGATCATACCATAGTGGCATTTACTTAAAAGTTTATATATTCTAAGGCCTTTAAAAAACAAGTTGAATCTACTAGTGTTCTGTCTGTGCTGTTATTGAACTACAATTTGAGAGGTCATTTGGCAACACATGGGCTTCTAACGCCCTATTTTGCCAAGGTGAGCACTGTCAAGGGGGCACTTCTTCATCTTTACACTTGGCTTTCACTTTCACCTGAAAAACCATGGCTAAGCTAAAGCACAGTCACCAGCTGTAGCAGAGGGTGTCTAGGTAGTCACCATCTACTATCACCTATTGACCAAGACACTTGGAATCTTTACAAACGTAGAAGTGATGGTGAAGGTGAACATTAGCAACACCTTTGAGACATTTCTGTAATTTTCCTGTAGCTGATAGAATCAGATTCCAAAGAGAATAGACATAAATTAGCAGTAAAATGGGAGGAGATAATGCCCTGGGTTAAAAAATGGTCCTAAAGGCTCCATTTCCAGATAGAGGGTTTTATATGCCACTAGGGAGTTCTTTGGTATTCTTTTGAAAGATGGCTTTCATACTCAGCATTGAGGCACTTGTTCAAAATCAGTTTTGAAGTATTCCCATTCTATGTGTTGGGTAGCTAGCTCTCTGATCTTTGGTTGAGGATTGAGACAATAATCAAATGGGGCTGATTGTGGCATCCAGAGCTTGAAAGAGTAATAAAGTCAGAGCAAGTGTTGCCAGATCTGAGCATGTAATTGCAGAAGATTGACAGTGAGTCAATTCTGAAGATACACCAAGATCACTTACATGGTTTGCATATTTGGAAGATAAAGCAAGGATCCATGATACAAGATAGGTAAGCAAATCTAGAGAAAAGAGTAAACACTGAAATTGCTTCTGGGAGTGAGGTCCACCAATTGATAGCAGACACTGTCATATATTAAGTTGCTTTACTTAGATTCCTTAGCAAAAGTTGTTGAAGGAGCTAGAAACTGGACCACCAAGGGTTTCTTGTTGTTTATTCTGCTTTTGATGGCCTCTAAAAGGTATACTTAGCATCACAAGCCTCTATGATACAGATATTTCCTCCATGTTTGTGGAACAAGTATGTCATAGTTTAGGTTCCCTGGAAACAGACTCTGAGGCTCTGAAATTTATGTACAGTAGGTGTGTTGGGAAGTGCCCTTGGCAACCACACGTTTGAGAGGTAAGGAAAGCAGGATTAGGCAGAGATGCTGAATTATGCTTTTGCAATAAAAGCCTTGGCTCCTTCTACTAGGAGTTCTGGAGCTGGAGTAGTTCTTAAGGAGTTATTCCAAGTTGGGGAGAGAATGTCAGTTCTGAGTAAAACTCAGTCACATGATGCACACAAAAGAATACTTATATCCCTACTGTGTAGATTAAAACAAAACAAAACAAAAACAAATTCGGAGTGGTAAAATAAGTGCCAAAAGTCACATTGATTCTACTTAGAATGGTTGGAGGCTATTCTTGCTGTGGCTGGCCTCTAGACCCATGGTCACAGCTAGGTAATATCTAACCTTTGGCAGAAGGATCCAGAATATGGTTTCCCATTAAACACTGACCTAAGAAGTAAAATAAATATGCCTCTAAGGTGTTTTAAAATTATTGATGTACGGGGGACCTGGGTGACTCAGTCAGTTAAGCATTTGACTCTTGATTTTGGCTCAGGTCATGATCCCACAGTTCGTGAGATCAAGACCCTAGTTGGGCATTGTGCTCACAGTGCAGAGCTTGCTTGGGATTCTCTCTCATCCTCTTTCTCTCTACCCCTCCTCTGCTCATGTTTTTTTTTCTCTCTCTCTCTCAAAATAAATAAATAAATATTTAAAAAGTATTGATGTGCATATCTTTTGGTTTTGTATAATACAGGTAATAACACATATATTAAATTTATTTTTATTGATAAAATTTTCAAACAATTAAATTTTTTCTTTTTTACTTATAGCTAAATGGTAACTTCAGATAAGGCTCTTCTTAGGTCTTATGTTAGCTAGTATTTTCTTAAATACAGACCCAAAAACCATCTGAATGTATTAAGTGTGTTCTTTTATATAATGTATATCAAAATAATAAACAGTGTAGAATTTTTATAGTTTTCCACCTACTCATAGGAGTTTGTGGATTTGAGTTACTGTGGCCAGAGCATAAATGTGGAATCTGTGGTTCTGAGAAGTTATGAGATTTGCCTGAGGTTACATAGTCTGTGTGGGTGATCCAGACCTCCTGCACCTCTTTCTGGGATCTGCATTTCCTGTGTGCTCCTTACACACTGCCCCGCCTTAAGGAACATTCCACGAGGACTCCATATCTAGGAAGAAAATGTGTTGTACCATAGTCAATGGAAAAACCAGGGCCAGTGTGTTTTACCATGAGGGGAGCAGCCAAACCACCGCAAAGAGGCATTGGAACTATGAGCTCCTAAGAAAAATAATTGCTCTGGAAAGGGATTAAGAGTTTCAGTAGAACTCGTTATCTATTTTCTTTGGATAAACTCTATTGTTAGTCGATGTGACCTGGGCTTGGGTACCACATTAGAACCAGTAACAGAAAATATTGATCCTACAACTTGTGAGAAGCATGAAGCAGGCATGAGTTTATTTCAGCACTTCCATAAATGGTAACTCTTATTCTAGTTATTTGAAGATTTGTTGATTATTATTACTTGAAAAGGATCCAGATAAAACAGCATTTGCTTGGATTCTTGGGTCAACTATTTCACTTCTAGTGGTAGAAAATACGCTACATAAAAGGGTTATGTCTATTTTTCTTAGCTTTCCTTTCCTTTTTGGTCACTTGGCCTAAGTGAGGTCCTGGAAAATATTCTCCACATGCTCAAGTGTGGGGGAAATGTGAGTGTATACATCAGAGGGAGAAGCCTGGGGGAGAGAAAGAGACAGAGAGAGAGCACAAATGAATTAGCCCTATCTGAATGTGTTATAACAGTAAGTGTGGCTTGTTCAATAGACCAACCAAACCTACTGGGAACAGCTTTGAGACTGGCTAAGGTTTGGTTTGGGCTGCTTAGTAAGTGTTATCTTAGTGATGTGTGTTTTACATAGTGAGTGTTAGGTAATGAATCCTTGGGACAGTGGTCAAGACTACAATATCTCTATGGCAGAACTCAGACTGTCTCCTCCAGAGAGTGTCTCACCCACTGTCAATGGTCATGGCACACTGCTTGGTCTAGCTTCTGGTAGGGCCAAAGTAGTGCTACATATGTTGGGGACAGTGACGGAAGATGTGTCACTGCCAGTAATTTAGGTAGGCACTATTAGAGCAGATGGACAGCACATGAAAGGTGACTACAATCCATAAGTTCTCGAGGTGACTTGAGGTTACAACTAAAGCAATTTTTGGTAGAGACTTAAATGTCTGTGATGATGTACAAAAAGTTACTAAATGCTGTCAAGGACTGATTTTAATAACCCAGGAAATAGAATGCCAGCAGTAGTAGTCTTATCATTCGACAAATATAATCATTGTATTTTTCATTTATTTTTTAAATTTTTCATTTTTGAGAGAGAGAGCATAAACTGGGGAGGGGCAGAGAGAGAGAGAGAGTGGACAGAGAATCTGAAGCAGGCTCTGTGCTAACGGCAGCAAGCCTGATGCGGGACTCAAACTCATGAACTGTGAGATCATGATTTAAGCTGAAGTCAGACACTCAACTGACTGAGCCACCCAGGCACCCCAAATGTAGTCATTTTAAAGAGAATTCCTAGATCTTGGGCCTTGAGGGCCACAGAAAAATTTCAGGGTCAAATCAAATAATTGTTTTGTAGGTGGTAGTACCAAAATTACTTTTAAATGTCCATAAACTGGTTTGAACAATTTATACAAAATAAGTAGTTAAGAATATGTGTAAGCAACTATAAGAATTATTTTTGGAACTTGTTCTTATTAGTTGAAAATTAGAATAAAGTGTTAAAATCAGGAATTTGTTAGATTAGTGTGAATTCATATAATAGAATCACATTTAGCCATTAAATATGTTGGGGTATATAAATATATAATACATGTAAATACAGATTTACATTTAAACATAAATTATATATATTACTTTGAAACATTTAAAACCCATAGAAAATTTGAAAGAATAGTATAGTGCAATGAATGTCTGTTAACAACTTGCTGTATCTTCTCTTTCTCTCTCCCGTTTGCTAACTCTTCTGAAAGTAGGCTATCAATATTATTACATTTCACCTTTTAATTCTTTATTCAGCATGCTTCTCCCAAAAGTAAGAGTATTCTTTTTCATAACACCATTACCACACCTAGGAAAATCATCATTAATTCAATAACTTCATTTGTACACTTAAATTGTCCTAAAAGTATTCTTTATTATTTTTTTCTGATCCAAATTCCAATGGAGTTTCATTCATGGCATTGGCTATTATATATTTTTAGTTCCCCTCAATCTTGAACACTGTTCTTTCCATGCCATCAAATCCTTTGAAAAGTCCAGACCAGCCTTTTTATAGAATGCCCTACATTCTGGATTAATCTGTCTTTTCAGGAGTAAATTCAGGTAAAACATTTCAGGCAAGAACACTTTATAGGTGATGTGCATACCTCCCACTACATTACATAAGACATAAAATATCAGGTAATCACATTATTGGCAAAGCCAAGCTTGACTGGGAAATGCCTTTATTTTAAAAGTACATTTTCCCCCTTATAATTAAAGTGGGCTCATATTTTGAAGAGTAGATGTATGTTTATCAAAATGGAAAGATGTTCATACTCTATAAAGTATAAATAGAAAATTATGAACTGTAAAGGATCTTAATTTTGTCAAAAAGATTTTATGCATACACACAAAACATCTAGAAGGGTCTATATCCCAAAGGCATAAGCACATACATCCTAAGACATTGGCAGTGGTTATGTCTAAGTCATATGACTATAGGTGATTTTTATTTTTCTCTTTTTTATTTGACTATTTTTCTTTTTTATTTGATTATTTTAAATAATGACTACATATAACTCATACAATTTTTAAAGTTAATAAAGTGAATTGAATGCAACTAATGTTTTACAGTCTATTTTAAATAGATAAACATAATATATTTGTTCCCCTTTTACTCTGCCCTCCTTCAGTGACACTAATGTTAAATATGTTGTTTGCGTAGTTAGAGCTATTTTTATTATTATACTGGATCCTACTGGGCATCTTTCTCTAGAAAGGAACGATTAATTCAAGGACAGAAATCTCACACTTCTCTCCAGAATTTCAACATGTATATTTTGATTAGTACTGTGTATTTAATATGTACAGTTTGCTTTATTTTATAATTCAAAATGAAATCATTGCAGAATTTAAAGCCCTTGTTTATTTCTTGTTCCAGGATAGTGTAAGAATGCTGTGATTCTGGACAGTGTTTATACACTGTTTCCCCTAAAAGTGATATATATGGTTGTGGTCTAAGGTCACTTAACCTCTCCGCAGATGTCCTCTGGCTATTTCAGTAAAGGAAGTAACCTTTACTCAGCATGGTCACAGGGATCTGGTGAGTCAAGGAGAGGGGAACCTAGGCTCATCTTGTCTGCTGACTCATAAGTCTCTACACCAGGTGGTAGAGCCACCAAAGACCAGAGGCTTAGGTCTCTGGGGCAAGGCTTGGAAACTGTCTTGGCTAAATGACAGAGTTGAAGACAGCCAGATCACAGCGTCCTGCCGCCTTTGTTATGGATACGCAGCCTGTTGTTGCTGGAAGCAAAGGCTGCCACTGGCATTGCGTGGAAGCTGACCAGGCAAGAGGCAATGATGTTGGGTTTGCTCCTTGGGGAAATCTTCATTTCATCCCTGGGAAGGCAGACAAGCTGGTGCAAAAGGAAACCCACACCTAGTAACTGATACACAGCAATGACGTCCCTGTGGAGCGATCTGCAGAACAGGGCTAGATGGAATTCTGCATTCCATTAACTGTAAGCAGGATGTGAGGGATTAAAAGGGAGTTGGAGTGGGCAGCACAAGGCTAAAAATTGTCTACTAGAGTCACTGATATATTCCTCTGAAAACAAAAAGAACTCCCTTTGCAAGAGTAAATCCTCTGGAATAATATTTCTGGGGAATATAATAAGACTGGCTCCAAGCAAAACTGGTGAGTGGGTAGTATGATTTTATAGGGCACTACCTCTATTTCAGTGCCTGTCTCCACCAAATATGACACCCCATTTTTCTTTCTGCTATATTCCTTTCCATTGAAGATTCTGCTCTCAGTTCTATACCTTTGAATTCAAGGGGTAAACAAACTTTGATAAATCATGGTGGAGCTGAACCGGGCTCAAATTTCAATTCCATTACACTCTGGTTATATGAACATGGCAGACCTCTCAACTTTTCTGAGCCTCGGCTTTATCATCTGTATGTGGGAGTCGTAATCCAGTATTTTTTAAGAGAGGGGAGGGGAAGGATAGAGAGAGGGAGAAGAACCTTTAGCAGGCTTCACATCCAGTGCAGAGCTTGACTTGGGGCTTGATCCCATTACTGTGAGATCATGACCTGAGCTGAAATCAAGAGTTGAATGCTCAACCAACTGAGCCACCCAGGCACCTCTCATAATCCAATATTGAACATAGGTCTTAATACATAGGGCAGAGAAGGAAAGAAGATGGGCACTAACATTTGTGGGGCATCTCTTATGTGCCAGAATCTGGGCTGGGCTAACTTGTGTAGCAGAAGTCTCACCTTGAGCCCAGAATCCATTTGGAGTCTAGGCATGTTTGGTGACCTGGCAAAATGGAACTTCCTGAAGATTGAGGGAACTGAGGAGCATCCTGGATGAGAACTTATCATACATAGAGGGAAAAACAAGTTCTACAGACAACTTGGTTCTATAATGCATTATTAGTAGGGAGGAGTTTCTAAGTACAACACAGTGTTTGTCACTTATATATTGATATTCAAGTCCAGGCTTCTCATGGGTTTACATTGGATGTTATGAATAAGTGGAGCTACAGATAAAAAGAAAAGGGAAGATCTTTTAAAAGAAAACTGTGTAAGAAACTGAGGGACAGAAAGCACTGCTTTCATACCTTTGTGGAGAAATGTGACACTAATGGTGATATCCAAGATGGACACGGATCTTTTCCCTTTATATATGTGAGTTCTCCTGTTAAGAGGTGGAATTTACTTCTCACATTCCCTTGATACTGGACTGGTATTGGTAACTTGCTTAATTAATAGAATATGCACAAGTGATATTCAGGGATTTCTGAGTCTTGGTCATACAAAGACTTGAGATGACATTTGGGTCATCTGGAGTGATCTTTCTTATAACTCTAAGCTATTTTATAAGAAGCACATCTCAAGACCACCATTCATGAAAAGTCCATGCCACATTAAGAGGCCCTGGAGACACCATGTGGAGAGAGACCAAGGAGAACAGGCAGCAGACATTTCAGTGAAGTATCATCATAGAAGAGGAGTATTGATTCCCAATTATCCCTAAAAGGATGCCACGGGGATCAGAGATGAACCACCTGGTCAAGCTCTCTCCACAAAACTATAAGCATAAGCATAATTGTTTTAAGTAACTGAGTGGCTTTAAAAGGAAGACTATGTGTGTATGTGCATGCTTCATGTGTTCTAGAAAACAAATTCGAAAGCTATTTCCATAAAATAAAAGAAGTTTTAAAAGTTACTTCTGCAAAATAATGTAGAAAAATTATGGGTGGGAATGAGGGGATGGTTAGGTTGGGCTATAATGGGAGAGGACAAGTGGACTATTGGTTAGCCAGCTATGAACATTTTGACTATGACCTTCTGGTTATGCTTGGGGTTTCATGGGGAAATTTCAAATTAAGATGTGGAGCAGGTGGTATCTTGAGAGGCTTATAGATAAGATTTCATGAACCCCATCAGAGTTCAAATCAAGAAGACTTTGAGAGAACGTAGCTCCTTCACATTCAGAATTGGTTCTGGTATTCCAAATTATATTGGAATGGGGTTATATTGATGTGAGTTCAATAAATGGATGCAAGGGGGCTCTGGGGCAATAGGAAACTTTTTATAAGCCTGTGGCTTACTTTATTTGTTCAGAATAAGAGCTTCTTTATTATGTAGGAGACCCAGCTGAATGAGAGGTCTCCTTATAAGGGAGTTAAAATGAAAAATAAAAACCATATGAAAATGATTGAATATAAAGAAAGCCATCAGGTCCTTTTGGCCAAGAACCTGGTCCATGTATAAAAGACACAGGACGCCACCTTAGCCATGCTGTAGCCAGGGGATTAGACTAGAGCTGCAAGGCCACTGTCCCCCTGTTATGTGTATGTTAGAGCTCACTTATTGACAGTGTTTGCCCTGCTGTGTCCCAGGAGAGCTGTGGTCCTGTAGTTCAGGAGAGGCACTCTTGGCAAACTGCATTCCCGTTTAAGGATTGAAGGACTCACCAAGTGATAATTCAGCTGCAGTGCTGGAAGGACAATGGAGTCAATGTGCTGAGTGTCGGCAGATAAAGCAATGCATTTATTTCAGGGGTTATGGAGAGGTTATCACAGCTCTACTATAATACGAGTTTACGTCAGGTACTTTTTCAAGGAGACTTTCTCTTGCTAGCTAGTTTAGGTGTGGAGCTACACAAGTTCTGAAGCAGGAGACCTTTTGGCAGTAGGTGGATACAAGGAGGTAATTATTTACTGCATTTCTCACATATGACCATGCCTTACCCTTGGGCATTTTATGTGTTGAATCACTCTCTTCTTATTAGCCATGAAAATAATCATTCTTCATTGGAGAGTCATTGTGTCCTCTTTTTCTGTGATTTTAGTTTTTTAAAATTGCTTTTCACTAACTTAAAAACAATGTGTTTACAGGCTCCACATTGTCTGCCCACTTGTGAGTGGGGTCTTGGGTCAGGTCACTCAGATTCTCACAGGATCCATTACTCACCTACATTGTGGTCTGCAATGTACACCGTACGCCAATTGGAGGTAACTATATAGCAGGCTTTTGTCTGCAATGAAGGAGCAGGAAATCAAAGGTAACAACTACTTCCTGACAAACTCAGCTTTCTCTGTCTCATTGAGTAGATGTTCATTTGATTATTTAAACATAGAGGGGAAAAACAAGTCCCAACCTCTGTGGGCAAGCATCAGCTAAGGCGCCATATGAACCCTTGTGGGGCCACATGTCAAGCCTTGTTTTCACCCAAGTTCATTGAAGTGTAAGAGAAACTTTCTATAGGAAATTAGTAATTGAATATGCTTATTGTCAGAACATGCATGGGGTTTTGTTAACAATCAGTGCACAAAATGGCAGGAGCAGGGGGAGAAGTCCAAACTGGATTTCCCCCTTTATGCTTAATGTCCTTGAGATCAGAATGAGACCCAGGGCAAGCTTGATCACACCTCTTACACTATTGCTTGAATAGAAGATTTTGCATCCACCTAGATGAGAGACATGGCTAGTCAGGTCTGCACAGCCTGACATACAGTGAAAAAGGCAGTAGGCATTCTGCTCTCATACTTTTCTAGAAAAGCAGGTAAAATATCCGCATTGGGACATAGTGAGACCAAGGCTTCATATAAAAAGGAGATGCATAACTGTGTGGACATGCCAATGATGTCTGGATCAGGCAGAAGATAGTTGTAGAAAACAAAACACCCACATTTACACATACTTTTCAGAGAAAATCAAAGAGCTGGGTGTCACATGAATATTATCGTTGATTTACATGTAGAACTTTGCCAGCACTTTGAGGTTACTTCTGCAAAAATTTAAGTAAAGAAAATAAGAAACCAGTAATGCAGGAGAGATGCATGAGACAGCACAAGAGATCTGAATTAACTGGCACAGTGTGTGGTAGGTGAAGGTCTATACTCCAACTCTTTAAAAACTGAAATACTTTATTCTGGCATGTTCCAAACAAATTTAAGGAAGGACAAAAATTATTCTTTGCAAGAGAAGGTGTGGAAGGAGATGGAAGACAAAGAAGAAGGAAAGGGAATGGGAAGCTACATTGAAAGCTCCTTCCTGTGCAAGACTTAGAAATAGATGAAATATAGGAATTATACCCCAATCCACCTACCCATTCATCCTTCTTTATATCTGTTCATGTAGGGAAGAGACTAAGAGAGACTAAGGCTTGCTGTCATTCACCATTCTTTGAAAGTGGTTTGCTTATTTTAATGCTTCCCAGATGGTTGCTTTAAAAAATTCTGCATGGTGGGGGCACCTGAGTGGGTCAGTCAGTTAAGCATCCAACTCCTGGTTTCGGCTTAGGTCATGATCTCATGATTTGTGAGATCAAGCCCTGCATTGGGCTCTGTGTTGACAGCATTGAGACTGCTTGGGATTCTCTTTCTCTCCTTCTCTCTCTGCCCCTCCCCTACTCTTTCTCTCTCCCCCCACCCCCACCCCCCTCACACAAAACAAATAAATAAGCTTTAAAGAAAGAATTAAAAAATTCTACACAGTACCTTCAAAATATAGCATTTCGGTTGTTAGGGGTGGGATGGAGGAAGCAGAGCATTCAGTCTAAGAGCCAATGTCTAAAACTAACAACGCCTTTGTTGTTGTGAGGCTACGAGAAGCCAGGAGTCAGGGGGTGAAAGGACACAGCTTTCCTTCTCCTTTAATGCCTGGACTGGAGACACATTTGGTAAAGCCCATTGGGGAAACGTATCTCCGTCAATGTTGTATGAATGAATAGGGAGCTTTTGTCTCAGGATGTCAGTCTAGCACCTTCCATCAGAATTAAGTTCACTCAAAAATTTAAAGCACCCCACCCCCTACAACCTTCCCTACATCCCTGAAGGATTATATTACTGTAATCAAAGTAACTCCAGATAGAAAAGGGTTTGCAGGTTATCCAGTTCATCCTCTGTTAGTGCAGAGTTTCTTCCTTCAGTGTGGCCGTTGCTGTTTTGCTCTGTCTGGTTTCCAGTGTCCTGACTGAGGGAGCTTCCCACCCTTCCCTGGGGAGGGCATTCTCTAATCCCACAGTTCTCACCGCCAGGAAGTCTTCTCTGATACTCATCTTAAGTTTTCCTTCTTCAGCTGTATCCCATTACCACCAGGCCCTGCCTTTGTTGTACCAAGACTCCGTCTCGGTGGCTGCATGCTGCTTCCCACTTTCATGACTACCCCTATTAAAACCAATTCCATGTTGTTCACTCTCCTTTATACATCCGGTTCTCAGTTATGGAGACTGCAAGGTCACTTTCTTGGATGTGCTCCACCAGATTTTATTTTCACCCTTCCTAATATGTGAGCACAGAAGTCTAATTTTCCTAAAAAAGTGAGGTGTTTAAAAAATTTGTTTTTGTAACTTTAGACATTCTTATTTTACCCCCAAACTAATTGTGTTTCCTCAATAGGCTTAACCTTCACAGGTCAACTTTGTGGTATATTTGAGAAATTCAAGTATGTGCATAAATGGAAGGAAGGTAAATTTAGTAAGGAAAGATATATGCTCTTAAGCAACAAGATGAAAAGTCAACTGCAGAATCATTTATTAGGTTGTGTGTTATCAGGGATCTTAAAGTAGATTCCTCTTCTGTCATTAGCAGGATGGACTTGGTAATATTTGGTGCGTGGTTGCATGTTGATGACACTCTGAACTCAGAGCAACCAAGGAAAACTCCAGATTCCCAAGTCTTCCCAAAGAGCTGGACCTCATCTTAGGTGGACCTTCTAATTGGACTGGTCTTGTACATTACATTTGATGTGGAGAAAATTCTTTTCAGGAGAGAGAATGCTGGAAGACATGGCAAGTCTGACAACATTCTTATTAAAAGTCTAGACTCTGGACACAGACTGGAAGTGTTCAAATCCTGGCTCTGTTATTTCTATGTGAACTTGGGCAATACTTAATCTCTCTTATACTCAGTTTTCATATTTGTAAAAGGGACATTAGTCATAGATTATCTCATACAATTTTAGTGAGAATTGAGGTAATGCTCATAAATTACAGTACAGTATTTCGCACATAGTAGACACCCATAACATGCCCTAAATTTACCTACAGCATCTTCCCAAAAGTTGAAAAAAGGATTTGCCAAATTTATGTAGAAAGGTGTTCATTGTAGTATCGATTATAATGATAAAGACATTGGAAGTAACTGATATATCCAACAGTAGGGGATCAGTATCTGGAAAGTTTCATTAAGAAGCAATTTAAGTTAATTTAGAAGAGCAAAGTACAGGGGTGTACAGTGTGATTCCAGTTTCATGTTTATACATATGCTCTATGCAAATATATAATATATATGCATTGGAAATGACTAAATGTAAATGCACCAAAATGTTTTTTTCAAGTTTTAATTTTAATTCCAGTTAGTTAAAATACAGTGTTATATTAGTTTCAGGTATACGATGTAGTGATTCAACAATGCCATACATCACCTGGTGCTCATCTGGACAAGTATACTCCTTAATCCCCATTACCTATTTAACCCATTCCCCCCCCCCCCACCGCCCCCTCTGGTACCAGTTTGCTCTCTATAATTACATGTCTGATATTTTTTTAATTTAATTTTTTTTTTTATTTTAGAGAAAAGAGCACATGCAAGTGGGGAAGAGGGGCAGAGGGAGGAAGGGAGGGAGGGAGGGAGAGAGAGAGAGAAAGAGAGAGAGAGAGAGAGAGAGAGAGAGAGAGAGAGAGAAAATCTGAAGCAGGCTCCACACTCAGCGTGGAACCCAATAACCCTGAGATCATGACCTGAGTTGAAATCAAGAGTTGGATGCTCAACCAACTGAAACACCCAGGCACCCCATGGGTCTGTTTCTTGCCTTGTGTCTTTCTCTCTCTTTTTTCCCTTTGCTCTTTTGTTTTGTTTCTTAAATTCCACATATGAAATCATATGATGTTTGTGTTTCTCTGACTGACTTACTTTGTTTAGCGCTATACTCTCTAACCCCATCCATGTCATTGCAAATGGCAAGATTTCATTCTTTTTTAATGGCTGAATAATATTCCAGTGTATATATATGCACCATATCTTCTTTATCCATTCATTAATTTATGGACACTGGGCTGCTTCCATAATTTGGCTATTGTTAATAATGCTGTTATAAACATAGAGGTACATGTATTCCTTTACATTAATGATTTTGGGGCCCTGGGTGGCTTAGTCAGTTAAGGTTCCAATTCTTGATTTCAGGTCAGGTCATGATCTCATGGGTTTGTGAGTTTGAGCCGTGCTCCTGCTTGGGATTCTCTCTCTCCCTCTCTCTGCCTGTCCCCTGCTTGTACTCTGTCTGTATGTCTGTCTGTCTCTCCCTCTCTCCTTCTCAAAATAAATAAATAAACTTTAAAAAGTTAGTGTTTTTGTATTCCTTGAGTAAATACCCAGTAGTATGATTGCTGGATTGTAGTAGGGTAGTTGTATTTATAACTTTTTGAGGAACATCCATCCCATTTTCCACATGGCTGCACCAAAATGGTAACAGTGGCTCCCTGAGTGTGGTGTAACTATGGCTGATACTTTTTTCTATTCTTAGCAGGCATTAGTTTTATTTTACCATTTCCAGAGATGTAATGAGGAGATAAGTTTTCTGTGACATAACCTACATAATTTATGTTTTGAATATATTTTAAAGTGACAAAGTCTAAGCCTTTGCAAAACTCTGCTGCTCCATATTCAGCATCTAGATATACTTTCATATTCAGCAAAAAGGAGATGTGAAAAATGATGTGGTTTGCAAATAGTGTCTTGTAGGCTGTTAAACCATGACTCATCGGAGGTAAGGAGGACAGATCAGGGGTTGCCTCACAACTCCCTGCTGGTTCCCTGCCTCTGAGCCCTCCCCACTCTGTTCTTGGCTCACTCTGACTCATCTTCCTGTCCGGGATGGAACTTGTCACCCTCTCTGCAGTAGCAAGAAAGGTTATTTATTGACTTTTAAATCAACAGATCTGAATTTGAATTCTAGCCTTGACGCTCAAGAGCTTCTTGTCCTTGAGCGTGGGGAGAGAAGGAAGCAGAGTTCTTATTTATAGAGTATTTATAGAGCATGCCAGGATGCATTTTTCATAGAATTTAAACTAGAGACCAAACAGCTGTGTGTGGTGGAACAGTGATGCACCACGTCTTCTCACACTACTTCCTGTGCTCTTTTCTCTGCATCTAGTACTTGGCTTCTTATTTTTTAAATGTTTATTTATTCTTGAAAGAGAGATAGAGTGCAAGTGGGAGAGAGGCAGAGAGAGAGAGGGAGACACAGAATCGGAAGCAGGCTCCAGGCTCTGATCTGTCAGCACAGAGCTTGATGTGGGGCTCGAACCCATGAACTGTGAGACCATGACCTGAGCCAAAATTGGATGCTTAACTGACTGAGCCACCCAGGTGCCCCTATAGTACTTGCCTTCTTGTGGGTCAGGTTTTGTTTTTATTTTTTGGTTTTTGCTTTTTGTTTTTTTGTCTACAAAGTGGGGATATTAATGAAGGGATTAAATGAAGTAGCCTACTCAGGAGCTCATGGAACATTATTCATGTCCAGTTGAATGGTGTGATGGTGATCATTTTCAAGAACTTGAAAGGGGCTGACTTAGGTCCAGAAACAGAACTTCAGGGACCTAATTCCTAGGCTGGTACTCTCTTTACAGACATACATGCTGCAAACACATGCACACGTGTGCACACAGACATGCACTGATATACACTATAGTTATTTCCATGAAAGAAAGAATTTAGAAACACAGTGTCCCTTTTTTTTCCCCCAGAGTAGTATGTCATTCAGGTCTAAAGGAATTTCTAACTCAGATAAAGTTTTCCCTGCTAGTCTATCCTATTTTGTGTTCAGAGTCATATCATAGAAGATATTTTTAAGTGCAAGAATTGACTGATACTGATGGATTTGTAAGTGAAACCATATGCCAAGTTACTTCTCACGAGCTATGACTTGAACTCCTTCTGATGTGTTTTTAAGTCTTTGTCTTGTTTGGCAGATTTATTCACATAAACAGAATGGTGACTGGCTGGGTCTTTTCTAGATTTTGTCAAGCTCTCAGAGTATCTGCTGCGTGCTCAAAAAAACTATAGCTCAGTGATATACTTACTGAAGCATCAAGGTAGGTTATCTGTACCTCTTGGGACGCTGCCTTGAGTTACAGTTATCCATAGTTTCATGTTCTCAACTCAGAATAGGAAACGTTTTGCAAATAGGTTATTTTACATAGCTGAGATACCATATCTGACATAGCCTATAGTTGTGATATTTGTATTATGGACAATATCACTTTCCTTGCCTTTTTTTTTGAATTATAATCCTTTTTTCTGCCAAACCCAAGCTAGCTGAAGGAGTGCTCTGTCTCCCAGGGTGGCTAAATGCTGCAATATGCTTTGTGACTGTTCCTCTGACCTTGGGAACACAAAGTAGGCTTCTAAAGATTCCACTGTTTGCTTCAAGCCTCATGCTGAGTCCCTGCTGTTGACCACATTTTGAATGTTTTTATAATGATTTTTCAACTACTTCCTTGAAAAAAAAAGAGGTTCATTTCTGAAATCATCTGTTGGTAATTAGGGTGACCAGCTACTTGTCTCCTATGAAGGCCTAGATCAGGATTTCACCGGTAGTGGTGGAGAAATACGTTCATTGGAAGAGTTTGGGAATGACTTAGAGTCTCTAGTCTGGAGGGTCTTGGTCAAAACATGGTTAAGTTTCTGATAGTGATGATAATTGGCATTTGTAAAGTGATTTATACTTACCAAGCAGCTCCTGGATACTAACTTACCAAATAGAAATCCTATTTACCCAACAGAATTTCTATTACATTCCTACTCAATCCTGTTTATCTAAGGGAATTTCCTAAGAATCTACTATATGCTAGGTACTCAGGATTTAAATGTTCATAGGACACAGTCGTAGTCTCACAAAGTTCATAGGGAAGTAAATTACAGTACTTTATTTGGTCACCACAATAACCAGTAATATAGGATTTACTTTTCTTGAATATGATTATTTAGGCTGGGAGAAGTTAGGTTTAGATCAGTATTTCCACGTCATAAGGGGCAGCACCGGTCCTCCAACCTAGCTTTTTTGCTCCAAACTCTTGCCCTTTCCAAAGGGCATGAGCTCTGGGCATAGATGTTTACATTCTCATTCTGTGCTCCATCCCTAAGTAGCTGTGAGACTTTGCAAAAGTTACTTAGCCTCCTTTAGCTTCTGGATCCCCACTTGTAACATGGGGGAAAGAGTTCTACTTGCTTCCCAGTGTTATTGTGAGGATTAAATAAGCATGTGAAGCATTTAGCACAGTGCCTGGCACACAGTCAGTCTCAATGAAGGCTCCCCCTGATAAGCATAACAAGAATGATCATGACTATTGCTGCAGCATGCAGCTTGCTTATTACACATTCTTTAAGACCCTTGAGAAAAAAGTCATGTTTACGGAAGTGCAGTTGAGACAAGGAGGTCATTTATATTTTATATAAATATATAAAAATAATTTGCCTAGTCACCTGGTTGGTAAGTGGCAGAGTGAGGATGCTAATTCAGGCCCTCTGCCTCCATGTCCAGTGTGCTGCTTCCATTACTGTCTGTAACAAGAAATCTCCTTCATTCCAGAATCTACTTTCTTTTCATTGAGGAAGGAATGGAAGTTGCCATAAAACACCATAAACGTTAGGCAAATCTAAAGTTTTAGTTTACCATAATTATAATTTATTCAGAGAGGTCAAAACAGAAATTTAAACATTTTTAAAAACTAGCAATTTTTTTTCCTTTTATAGTTTATTATCAAGTTGGTTTCCATATAACACCCAGTGCTCATCCCAACAAGTGCCATCCTTCATGCCCGTCACCCCCCTTCCCCTCTCCCCCACCCCCATCAGCCCTCAGTTTGTTCTTAGTATTCAGGAGTCTCTCATGGTTTGCCTCTTTCCCTCTCCCCAACTATTTTTTCCCTTTCCCCTCCCCAATGGTCCTCTGTTAAGTTTCTCCTGTTTCATTTGTAAGTGAAAACATATAGTATCTGTCCTTCTCTGCCTGACTTATTTTGCTTAGCATAACACCCTTGAGTTCTATCCATGTTGCTACAAATGGCCAGATTTCATTCTTTCTCATTGCCACGTAGTATTCCATTGTATAGATAAACCACATCTTCTTTTTTTATTATTTTTATTTATTTATTTATTTATTTATTTATTTATTTATAGTTTATTGTCAAGTTGGTTTCCATATAACACCCAGTGCTCTTCCCCACAAGAGTCCTCCTCCATGTCCATCACCCCCCTTTCCCTTTCCCCCTCCCCTTCAGCCTTCAATTTGTTTCAGTATTCAAGAGTCTCTCATGATTTGCCTCCCTCCCTCTCCCTAACTCTTTTTCCCCCTTCCTCTCCCCAGTGTCCTCTGTTAACTTTCTCCTATTATACTTATTAGTGAAAACATATGGTATCTGTCCTTCTCTGCCTGACTTATTTCGCTTAGCATGATACCCTCGAGGTCCATCCACATTGCTACAAATGGCCAGATTTCATTCTTTCTCATTGCCATGTAATATTCCATTGTATATGTAAACCACATCTTCTTGATCCATTCGTCAGTTGATGAACATTTAGGCAGTTTCCATGATTTGGCTATTGTTGAAAGTGGTGCTATGAACATTGGGGTACAAGTGCCCCTATGCATCAGCACTTCTGTATCCCTTGGGTAGATCCCCAGCAGTGCTATTGCTGGGTAATAGGGGAGTTCTACTGACAGTTTTTTGAGGAATCTCCACACTGTTTTCTAGAGAGGCTGCACCAGTTTACATTCCCACCAACAGTGTAGGAGGGTGCCCGTTTCTCCACATCCTCACCAGTATGTATATTCTCCTGATTTGTTCATTTTAGCCACTCTGACTGGCATGAGGTGGTATCTCAGTGTGGTTCTGATTTGTATTTCCCTGATGATGAGTGATGCTGAGCAGTTTCATGTGTCTGTTGGCCATCTGGATGTCCTCTTTGGAGAAGTGTCTGTTCATGTCTTCTGCCCATTTCTTCACTGGATTATTTGTTTTTTGGGTGTGGAGTTTGATGAGTTCCTTATAGATTTTGGATACTAGCCCTTTATCCTATATGTCATTTGCAAATATCTTTTCCCATTCTGTCCGTTGCCTATTAGTTTGCCAGAAGCTTTTTATCTTGATGAGGTCCCAATAGTTCATTTTTGCTCCTGATTCCCTTGC